>QRDG01000210.1:838319-866798 GCA_012064385.1 Puccinellia tenuiflora | reverse complement strand
ATAAATATGTGAAACATCACTTTCACAAATCAAGCAACAATTACTTTGTGATTTAAACTTAACATAGGATGACTCTTAGTCACTTTCGTATTTAAGGCTTCTATTTCTTCTTTGTAGTTTTGTAGGTATGTCTTGTTTCTGAAACATGACAAGTAAATCATGAATATTATTTTGTAACCTGACAAATACCATATTCTTGAATCCTACTTTTCTTTAGACAAGCTAAACCGAAATTCAATGATCACCATCATTAATTCCTTTATGTGTCAAGTTTAACCAACATAGCACTTTACATATGTGCCACTTGATACATAAACAAGCAAGGTTTAGCTTTTCCATTTATTCCATCAATTCTTTTATCAATGAAACCTTTTCACAATAAACCACTAAAATGCTTAGCACAACCAACAAATTGGTTTGCCCCTTTTAGTCTCATATTGTGGAATCACATTCATAGTCATACTTATGAATATACTACAACATTATTCGCAATAGTCTCTAATTATCTCATAATTAATGAAACCACCTTTTCTCATAACTCATATGAAAAATGTTTATGCGAATCAATAAATAGATCCTTATTTCTAAAACAGAGTGTTTATCAAATAAATCTAAATGCTATTATGATACCTCCGAAGTAAACCCTTCTTTGAGACCACACAATATCAAATAGTGTGTGATTACAATATCTTAGGACATATCAAACTTCTTTGAAATATTCTAAACATTGTAATTTGTGATAATACTTCTCACAAGTCCACATACTAACAAATAACTCAAATATTTTGTCTCTTTTGATCAAATCATAAAGACTCAATTTTCTTGTTAACTTAATATCCTAAACTCCAGAAATTTATTTGATCTCATCAAATATCATAACTCGAATAAATACACCTATTTAATCATTTATGATGGAGTACACAAAATAATGACATCTAACATTTGCTGAAAATACAACCAACACTTGTGTTTATTTTCGGCAATTCATGGCACTCTTCCAAAGGGTGGCATTTTAGTCATACTCCTTACAATAAGGCGCATTGATAAAACATCAAAATGTTTATTCAATCTTTAGCATGACTAAAACAATTGTCATTATTAAGTTTTGGATATTTTAGTATGTCACATATTTTATAAATGTTCAACCAATTTATCATCTAGATTATAATAAGAATAATACACTTATAATCGAAACTTGTGATTTCCAAAAAGGATCACTCATGAGAATAGAACAACCATTGTCTTTAACATGAATAACCGTCTCACATAAGCAAGACACACTAATCAAAATCACACTTAATTCGATTACAACACTTATTCAAATCCTCTAATCCAAATGATAAATGTAGAGACAAATCGTTGCCAGCATCAAATCCTTGATTGCCACTATTCCACAACGTCTTCCCATATCCTTTATGCAAATCTCAAGCAGCAGGTTCTGTTTTCATAAAACAGAATGAGTATCAAATACTTATCGGAACCGCCACAACTGCAATTTGGACTTAAACACTTATAACATGTATATCAATATATACTTTCTGCCTTGTCAACTTCTCTTGCTATGGGTTCCACTTTGACATGACGCAGCCGAGACACAAACTCATAGAAAGTGATCAAATCCCTTCCCATGACCTAGTCTCCGACACAATTCTTGAAGCTGGGGAGAAGCTAGCGTATCACCCCATCTATCGCGAAACCGTCATTCATCTCATGGTTCCAAACAAGCACTAGACGATGATGTATCTCATGCATTATCCTCAGGTGTTGTTCCAAGCAAGTGTTCTCTTCCATCTAGTGTGAAAGAAAACCGTTCAGACATTCGAACCTTACAATTCTAACTTGTGCTGAAAAACTATTTTTCAGCTCATCAACAATCTCCATTGCAATCAAGTTCTTGAATTGTCTACTTAGGTCAGAATTCATGAAGGTGCACATCATCCACTTGACTTTCAAGTAGGTGGTTCAAAACCACTCCATGTACTCTTCATCGCTTGCAGAAATATTTGGGTTTATCTCCTATTGGTTCTTCTAGCACGTAGAGCTGATCATGGGTGTTTAGGACTTCTTTCAGGACGCTGGTACTACTCAACAAATTTGACCCATCGAGACGCAGTTTTTCAGCAACGAACAGACTACCGTAGTCGACCATGATCTACAAGGATTTTTGCAAAGACATCTGGACTTTTGTTTATGATAATTTTAGTTCATCTTAATGAACTCCCACTAAACTCAACATCTCTCTGGTTGTTTAGTGACACACGATCCAAATCCACTACACCACAACCGATCATCACGTGAGGTGATGTAGCTTCAATGGTGAACATCGCCATGTTGATCATATCATCCATATGACTCGTGTTTAGCCTTTCGGCTCTTGTGTTCCGAGGCCATGTCTGTACATGCTAGGCTCGTCAAGGAAACCGTAGTATTTTTGCATGTGTAAATCTGGCTTACACCCGTTGTATGTGAACGTAGAATCTATCACACCCGATCATCACGTGGTGCTTCGAAACGAAGATCTTTGGCAACGGTGCATACTAGGGAAGAACACATCTTGATATTAACGTGAGAGATCACCTTATCATGCTACCGTCGCGATCACATCTAAGCATAACAATAAGGTGCATAAAAGAATTAACATCACATGCAATTCATAATTGTGATATGATATGGCCTTTCTTCTTGTGCCTTTGATCTCCATCTCCAAAGCACCGGCATGATCTCCATCTCCGGCATGATCTCCATCATCGTGGCGCCATCACCATGGTTGTCCACCAACTATTGCAACTACAACTAATGCTACTCTTAGCAATAAAGTAAAGCAATTACATGGTGATTCAATGACACGCAGGTCACATAAAATAAAAGACAACCATATGGCTCCTGCCGGTTGCCGTACTCATCGACATGCAAGTCGTGAAAGATTACAAACATGATCATTGCATACATTATCACAAATCACATATTGGCCATACCACATCACATGACCCCCTCTGCAAAAACAAGTTAGACGTCCTCTACTTTGTTTATGCAATTTTTACGTGGCTTGGGTCAACGAGATAGAACCGTTCTAATCTACGCAAAACCACAACGGTGATATAGTAGTTGCTTATTTACTCATCCTTTTGAAAGGCCTTCCATTGAAAATTGCATCTTCACTAAATCAAGAGAAACAGACACCCGCCAGCCACTTATGCAAAACAAGTTGCATGTCAAACGTGGAACCGGTCTCTCGTGCGTGGACGAGTAAGGTTGGTCCGGGCCGCTTCATCTCACAATACCGCAAAGACGCAAAGTGCACGCGAGAAGGTAGCAACATAAAATATCAACGCCCACAACAATTGTGTTCTAATCGCACCAACATCTACGAATAGATCTAGGCTCTGATACCACTGATGGGGTCGCAGCATAGAAAACAAAAATTTTCCTACGCAACAGACGGAATAAACCCCAAGGATCTAGATCTACTAGATGGAGGTAGCGAAGATGAGATCCAATCTCTTACCCTTGAAGATCAACAAACGCGTTTTGTCGGTGCAGGGGTTGGCTAGTCGATCCCCGCAACTAGACTCATCTAGTCGCGAGGAGATGTATTTCCTCGAAGATCCAATCCGATGAAGTGCCACAACGGGCAGCACCTCCGCGGTATCCACACGTACGGCTCGATGTAGATCTCCGCCTTCTTGATCCCGCAAGCAAGGTGGAGATGGCTAGATAGATCTCGGCACCATGACGGTTGTGGTGGCGTTGATGATGATGATCTCCACAAGCATGGCTTCACCAAGCCAAGCAAGAGGAGAGGGAGAGGAGGAGGTGCAGCAGCAGCCCTACATCTAGGGGTGGTGCGGCAAGCCTTGGTGGAGGAGATGGCGGCAGCCCTGCGGGAGAGGTGGCGCCATGGGGAGGTGAAGGAGGCGGCGGCTAGGGCACCAAGGGAGGGGTGCGGCTAAGGCAGCCAAGGGTGTGCCGCACCCCCTCCCCTCTCCTCCTTATATAGTTGGCGGCTAGGGTTTGGGGAGGGCTGGCCGGCCCCCCTTTCCTTGGCCCCCAAGTTGGGGCGCCCCCCTCTTGGGCCCCTTGGCCTTTGCTTGGCCGGCTAGGCCCATGTGGGCCATTGGGTGGTGCGCAGCCCATGTGGTTGCTGCACCCCCTTTGGCCCATGTGGGTCCATACGATATGGACTCCACTTCTAGACTCTTCTAGAACCTTCCGGAACCTTCCGGTACCCCGCTGAAATATTCCGGAACTTTTCCGATACCTCCGGAAACCACTTTCCTTATATGAATCTTATTCTCCGGACCACTCCGGAACTCCTCGTGACGTCCGGGATCCTATCCGAGACTCCGAATCACCATTCGTTCACTCCATCAAATATCTCATCGCTAAACCCTAGCTACATCGAAGCGTTAAGTGTGTGACCCTACGGGTTCGAGAACATGCAGACATGATCATATCAATAATCAACAGCGGGACCGGGATGCCCATATTGACTCCTACATATTCAACGAAGTTCTTTATCGATTGAACCACGATGCCGGAGATTCTTAATCTCGTATACGATTCCCTTTGTCTCACCGATATTTAATTTGCCCGAGATTTGATCGTCGATATCTCCATATCTAGTTCTATCTCGTTACCTGGCAAATTCTCTTTACTCGTCCATAATATAGGATCTCCGTGATTAACACTTAATCACATGGTTGCAACCTTTCTGATGCTATATTACCGAGAGGTCCCAGAGATATCTTTTCCGTCACAAGGAAGGACAAATCCCACTCTTGATTCATGTCACCCAACAAATACCATCGGAGATACCTGAAAGCCACCTTTATAATCACCCAGTTACGAAGTGACGTTTGATGTCCACAAAGTATTCCTCTGGTAAACGGGAGTGACATAATCTCATGGTCTAAGGAAACTATACTTGGCATACTAAAAGCGTTGGCAATAAAACTGTTGTGACACGATCAATTGCAACTCTTTATTATTTGGGTCTTGTCCATCACATCATTACTCCTAATGATATGACTCCGTTATCAAGTGACTATAACAAGTCCATGGTTAGGAAACTCTAACCATCTCTTGACTAACGAACTAGTCCGGTAGAGGCTTACTAGGGACACCTGTTTGTTTATATTCCATACATGTATTATGTTTCCGGTTAATACAATTATAGCATGGAGAATAAACTATTATCATAAACATGAATATGCTAATAAACCATTTTATTATTGCCTCTAGGGCATATTCCCAACACTTACTCGTCCTATCTTTTGTTCCTTGCTAGCCTTATGTCACGATGCTTGTGTCCCGATCCTATTTGCATGTTTACTGGCAGCCATGATATAGCCACACCCCCACATCCTATTACCTTGTTGATTGTTTACCCTTGTTAGCCTTGCGAGTCCTAGTGCATGCTTAGGTGCCTTGCTTGAGTCCTGTTATCTCTTTATCTAGTCTTATTCTTAATATGATAGCTAGGCTCAACTAAAATGGTAATCTTTAATTTCTGTTGCAATGGGAATAACTTAATAAAGATAAGGCACCGGCGGAAGGCCAATCGTGGTGTTTTGTTCTCCTAGTGTCGCCTAGGACCCGAGTTCTTTTCCGCTGATCCAAGACTGAACGCACTAACCACATGTGGGAGTTCTATGGGCCTCCCCGCAATCTATTACCAGATTCTCAAACCTGTCCAGGTGCCACAAGTAGTTCGGGTGTTTCCATTTGCCTGCGTACAACGATGATGATGATGAGAAGGTAAGATGATGATAGTTACGTGGTTACTTTACGGTAGGGCTTGCGGTATGATGTGAAGTGACCATTCTCATGGTAGTATGTGTCACCTAGCACGTAGACGCAAACGGTTATGCCCACCTCGAAGCTTCGGCCGGACTCTCAAGGTGGATCAGACCTAGCTAGGTGGCTCCCTGGACTTGTTTGTAGAGAAGGGAAGTATTGCATCGAACGCTCCACCGGTACACCTCTAAGCGAGTGTTTCGATGCGTGTGGGTTCATTGGTGCATCCCTCTAGGGTGAAATCTTTTCGAAAAGCCGTGTCCGCGGTTATGGACGACTTGGTGAAATGCGCTGGCTAAAAAAGATCATAGACAACTTGCACCTAATGATTATAACTTGACTAGTAAGATAGATTACTTGAATAATAACCCATAAAACTTGTCCACCGTGTGAGTTGCCCTGATTGCTTCCTCGTGGGTGGTTGATCGAGGGAGTAGTACTTGGGCGGGTTTTTGATGTGGTGAGTAGTATAGTTGGTCCCTTATGCGCTCTCTTACCTTGTCTCTTTTAGACGAAAGTTGTAGTATGTCTCTATAAGTTGTTAGTGCTGCTTGCTGCCGCCTCAATCGCTAACCCTCTTCCCCCGAAATTCCAGCTTTGATATCTTGTGAGTATTACTTGCCAGTACAGTTTATAGTGCTGACCCCTTCGGGGCTGCTATTCTAATGCAGCCGACAGGTTTGAAGTCTGACGACGTTAGCTTGGGAATCCCTCCGGCTTGGCCTGGGCAGAGATATGGTGCCTTCGTTTATCTTCAGTACTCTTAGTCCAATTTGTTTCTTGTCCGTAGCCGGACGCTACCCGCTTCCATTATTTTGGATCATTGTATTGTACCTTTTGTTCTTGACTCGGTGAGTCGTTGTTGTATATATGTTCTTTTGTGGGTTCCATCGAGAACTGTTGTAATGTTATCACAATTCCACCCGTATAACGTGTGTGTTGCGACGTGCACGTTATGCCTGGTGGGCGTTCTTTAGGATCGTTATTATGCGGATTTGGCTGGAACGCTCAAGTCTGCATAGTACCGATCATGGGGCGTTACAAAGTGGTATCAGAGCTCTGGTTCTTCGATACCCCGCGGGTCCAGTCTGCCTGTAGGATACCCTAGCTAACGGTCGTTGTTTGTAGATTGTCAAAACTATTTTATTAAAGTTATTTGAAAAGATCTCAATAGGAATTCTTGTTTACTCCTTACCTCTATTCTATTCCTCCTCTTACCTTATATGATTTAAATCTTCTATCTTATCTATCTTCCGGTTATATCATCTTCGTGGGTGGACGATCTCTTTCCTTTGACCTAATAGGTTCGATCTTCAACACAATCCCGGAGGACGAACATCATCGTCGATGTGAGCAGGAACCTCTTGTTCGTGGTGGCGAGAAGATCAACCTGGTGCAAGAAGATTCGATAGTACAAACCCGCTCTTCTTCTCCCCCCCCCCGGCGGTAGTGTGGATCTCGGGGCGAGATCCCTTGTTAGTGGTGTCGGTTGTAATGTCCCGGGGTTTTCCCCAAATTAGATTTTTGTTTGTTTTTCTTTTTGCATCATCATGACATCAGCATCATCGCATCGCATGTTTTTTACAATAAAAACTATTTTTATTAAACCCTATTTTATTTTTGCTAAATTTCTCGGAAAAGTTTTACCAAGACAGTCGTCTCTGTTTTCTAAAATTAATTGCTGAAATTGTTTTGCAAAAGAAAATTAAATTTCGAGTGCGCGAGAGAGTGGCCCAAACCGGCCCAAGCCCACCTAAACTCCAAACCCTAGGGTTTCCCCCTGGTCTTTTTCTGTTCCTACCCCCTGCACCTTGCAGCCACCCTCCTCCATTTTTCTGTTTTCGTAAAAATGCCCTTCCACCCCGTACTTTTTCCCTTTTCCCCCTCTATCTTTTCTCTCTCCCCTTTCTTTTATTTTTTCTCCTTCTCCTTTCCTTCCCTGTGGCCGCATCCCTTCTTCCTCCCCAACCCGCACCACGCACGCCTCCACCACCCCGTCGCTGCGCCCGTGGTCGTCCTCCTCCTTCTCCGGCCCGAGCCGGCCATCCGCCGCCCTGCCGCGCGCCTTCCTCCTCTCCCTCCTCTCTCCTCGTCCAGCCTCCTCCTCGAGTAGCCGCGCCCATCGCCTCCCACTGCTCCTCTCTGCTCCCGACGTCTCCTCTGCCTGGGCTGCTGCTGCTGCGTGTGCCTCTGTTCATGTCCCTGCCCGAGTTCTATGGTGTGGTGTTCCCATTTCCCGGCACGTTCCTGTCCCCGGAGCACCCCGTGTTGTGCCCGTGCGTGCCCCCTGCACAAGTTTGCTGCTGCCCGTCACCGTGACGTGCTCGTCCCCGTTCCCTGTCGCCGTGTCTCCGAGTCCGCTGCCATGCTTGTGTGTTGTTGCTGCTGCTCCTGGCTGTCTCCGTTAATCCGTTTCCCGACTCCGGGAATCTGACATATTGCATGTGTGTCCATTAAAGGCAAACCCGAATCTCTTAAAGAATTGAACTTTGGTTCGACAAAGTACCTTTGGGGGAGGGTTGGTTGCCATATACATCGGCAACGATTCTTCATATTGCCGGCCTTCGCCAGGCCGGGCTTTGATAAGCCGGTTGAAGCGCGCATGGAAGAGCTCCTCATTCAGGTCTTCTTTGCTGGTCCGCATGGCCTTCATCCAGCATATTATTGTATCCTAGCCAGTTAAGGGAGGAGAGCCGGAGGTTAACTCTGTAATCGTTGCCTGTATGGCGGCAAGGTCTGCCGGGATCTTCGCCGATGGCTTCTTCTTCCACGAGGGAAGGAGCGTGCCGGCTCTGTCCTCGAAGGCGGGAAGCCCTTCAACTATGTTCGGGGGTGCCACGTCGTTGCAGTAGAAAAAGGTGGATGCCCACCCCTTTGCCGAATCAACGATCGGCACCTAAGGATACCAATTGATGTCCCGGCGCATGTTGAAGCTGATGGAGCCGGCCACCAACAGCTCCTTGTTCACAGTCTACCTCTTGACTAAGAAGCATCTTTGGAAAAAGTCTAACCTAGGAGCTAAACCTAGGTAGCCTTCGAAAAGTGCTACAAAGACGGAGATGTACAGCAAACTGTTGGGGGTGATGTTGTGGAGCTGGAGGCCGTAGTGGTCTAGGATCTCTATCAGAAAAGCCGAAGGCGGCAAAAAGAAACCCCTAGCTATGTGGGAAGAAAGGAGTACCCGCTCATCCTTGACTGGCGTCGGAGACGGATGATGTCTACTACATGCTTCTATTCTTGTATACTTGTTGGGCCTCCAAGCGCAGAGGTTTGTACGACAGCGGCAAATTTCCCTTAAGTGAGTAACCCAAGGTTTATCGAATCCACGGGAGGTAGAGGTCAAAGATATCCCTCTCAAGCAACCCTGTAATTAAGATACAAGAAGTCTCTTGTGTCCCCAGCACACCTAATACAATTGTCAGTTGTATAGGTGCACTAGTTTGGCGAAGAGATGGTAAAATGTAAGTGATATGGTTGGTAAAATGTGATTTTGTAATTCTGTAATAAAAATGGCAGCAAGCAAACAAGTGACAAAAGTGACTAAAAATGGTGTATCAATGCTTGGAAACAAGGCCTAGACTTCAACTTTCACTAGTGACTACTCTCAACATCATTAACATAATTAAACACATAATATTTCCACAAAAACACATGCATGGTAGACGTTACTCGGAGATCATTCTTTCATGGATCAAATAGGATAAGAATTGCGCAGGACTACGAAAAGCACACCTTAAAATTCGTATTCCACATCTATGGACACTTCATGCTGTCACTATCCGCATCCAAACATAGTACTAACAAACACCATAACTTATTTCTTGAATAGTCTCTTCAATAACACAAGCATCAAGAAACCTCATGATCTATTCAATATAACAATAATAAAGAACAAACTCATGATGAAGATCCTTCCAATCTATTATCCATAGAGTCACACACGACACCCACACTGTCACCGAGATACCGTGATCACAACGGTGACTCCGGAAATTGTACTAAATAACATCACTTGAGCAAAATCATATCCATTACACGTAGAGAAACATCATGTATTCAGTTATACTAACAAAGCTCATGATCACAACGAAGATCACATCATGGGAGAGGGAGATAACCACATAGCTACTTGTATAAGCCTCAGCCCCGGTGAGGGACTACTCCCTCCTCATCGCGGGAAGCAGCGGTGTCGATGGAGATGGCTCCGGCGGTCGATCCCCCCTCCGGCAGGGTGCCGGAACAGGATCAATCTGACCCCTGAAACTTGTCGGTGATGGCGGCGGAGCTCTGTTGCGTATTTGGGAAAATCCTTCGGGGGTTAGGGTCTTTTCGTCGGGGATGATTTTATAGGCGTCGGAGGCGGCCGAGGGGGTGCCCACAGGGCAGGGGCGGGTCCCACCCGCGGGCTGCCCTAGGGTCACGGCAGGGGGCCGTCCCTGGCCTGTGGGTGGCCCCCCCAGGTCGCCCTTTTGGCTCCGGTCTTCATTTGTCCAATAAAAAATCCCCGTAAATTTTCGTCCAATTCCGAGAATATTTCCAGAAGTAACTTTCTGCAACAAAATCAGCACAAAAACATGGAACTGGCACTGGGCATCTTGTCAATAGGTTAGTCCGACAAAATGCATAAAAATGATGTAATATGATAGTAAAAACATGTGACAACATCACAAAACTAGCATGGATCACTCAAAAATTATAGATACGTTTCAGACGTATCAACGGATCGCCATGTCGGCGTAGTTGCGGAAGCCGGAGGGAGGACACCGTCAGAGGCCATGCCCTCCAGTTCGCCTTCTTCTACTCCGGAGCAGACCCAGTTGTGGGTCGGGTTGTTGGCGGCGCCTTCATTGTCGTCGGCTTCCTCTTACTCTTCTTCTTCAGTGGCCTGGGCCTCATCGGTCATATCGGCGGCGGCTGCGGAAGCCGAAGCCACCATAGCCACAGCTTCAGCAGCAGCTTTGGCTAAAGCAACATCATCACGCCCTGAGACCGCGGCGGAGGAATCGTCCGCCGGAGCAGAGGAAGAAGCCAAGGGAGCGGCGGATGGCACGGAGCCGGTGGCGGCAGAGACCGAGCCACCCATCGGTGGCGCCGAGTCGAGGGGCGTAGCGTCAAGGATGGGAGAGCCCGGCACACTGGATGCCATGGAACTTGGAAGCGGAGAGGAAGAACTCGAGCTCGGAGATGAGATCTGGAGAAGAAGAGTGCTAGGGTTGCGAATGGTGGCGTGGCCGTGGCGAAGGCGAGGTGGCCAGCTTTTATAGCAGGTGCGCCGAGATTTGTGCAACGGCTCTGGGCCGAGATTTCCGCCACGCGTCACGGAATCAGACCATTGGAGAAGTTCCTTCCCTCCGACGCCTCGGTTCCAGCGCGGGAAAAACGGAAACTAGCCCCGCATTCAAAGATGCCACTCCACTCACTCTGCCGGGTCTGACATATCCGTCAAATCGTTGGGCACGTGTCAATGCGCACTCAATTATTTTTTCGACACGAAGAACCGGCACACCGAAGTCGACAAAGCTGTTCGGCACGACTACAAATTTCTGGGAATGCTCCAAGACTGATGATGGATGAAGAATTTCCCGGACAACACTTTGTCGGAAGACTGAAGCCAACCGCTGAAGTACTTGAAGCTTTCCGGGGGCTACTGTTGGGATTATGCCGAACAGGTACCTTAATGAAGGAGACTAAAGCCAGCGTACCAGGTGATCCATAGTGGTGGTAAGCCGAATTACGGCTTACCGGGCGGCCCAGTACGATGAAACGCAAGAGGCCCATTCGGCTAAGGAAAGGTTCCAGAAGCCGGCCTGCATTGTAGATGACTTAGCGCTCAAGGCAAAGCCCAGGCTGGGTTAGAATAGAACCCTGTGACTTAGTCGGTTAGTTTTCCTCCTGTAAGCCCTAGGTCAGGACGCATTTATAAGCCGGCCTATGGGACGCCTCAGGGCAAGCAAGCTCTAACACACCTTTCATTGTAACCGACGCTTATTGACTTATAGTGAATTATAGCAGCACGTAGGGTTTCGCCACCGTTGTGAGATCCGAAGCTGGGTAAACTCTTTCTCGTCCCGACATCGGAACCACCCTCGTCTCTAAAACCCACCTCTCTACCTATCTCGATGGCACCCCTGCCGCGGCTAGATTCGACAATACCACGACAGTGCCTACAGGTGTTGCCGCATGGCCACTGTACTACATAGATCTTGACTCCATTTTATCTATTGAAATTTCTTTTTTCAAAATTGTTGTTTTCTTTCTTTATTTAAGAGGAGATCGATCTAGATGGAGGTGGAAGGGCATGTTTCACTTGGATGGATGAATAAGGTGCCTTTTTTTCGAAGGCTGGATTCACATAAGCTGCCCAAGGCCAGTGAATGGGTACAATATATTTTTTCACTTTTGAAACTACATGATCCTAAGCACTTACACCAAGCACTATATGTGCTAGTGCGAGCCGGTGAAGCTCACGGCGGCGCTAGGTGCAGTGTAAACGTGCATATATGAACTGCAAACTCGACTCGTATACGACCTCCGAAACATAAAAGTTACAACATGAAAGTTGTGCGGAATGTTGAGATGAACATGCTCGTCAAAGGGCATTTCAAACGGTCAACCGAGTGCGACAAATTTGCCAAAATTCGTCCAAAAACGTTTTGAACATCGGTTCGAATTTCAGGAGTTACAGTCAACGAAACTTAGAGGTGGGCACGGGAATGGAACTACTCGTCAAGAAGCATCTTTTTCATGTACACTTTAATTTGATTCGAGGTATATTTGTGAAGTCACTAAGTGGAGAAGATTACGGGAGGTGACCGGAGACTAACGATCGTGCCCAGCGAGCCATGTGCAGAGATCCCACATGGGCTGTCGGGTGAGAACGAGCCTGCATCGCTGGAAATGGACGAATCGAGCTTTCCTAGGGGCCTGGCTGAGGAGTGCTTTAAGGTTCGTGCGCGCAGGAACATGGAGTCGGCCAGTCCACCAAACGGCCGTTTTTTTGCATCCAGCGGGCCTAGCCAGGGCTGCTGCAGGTAACCAAACACGCCCAAGGCCTCGGGTTGTGATTGAGATTCGCTGACTTTGCCCTGCCCGACTTTGGCTGACTTTGAGTCACTTACATGTGGACCCCACACATGGTGGGCCTCACATGTCAGTGGGGCAAGGTCAGGTGACTTTGCCTTTTACAAAGTCAGTGAATCTGAATCTGTCAATACCATACTTGATATGCTCTACAGAGTCCAGAGTCCAGACGTTTGTCCAGTTCTCTTTGTTGTTCATTCGCCTCTGCCCTCCCCACTCTAACCGCAACCAAAAGAGGAGGAGTGTGCTCGGTTGAAATGTTCTCCCCCGAGTCCCGAGCGAATCGCATGAGGATCTCGCCAATGGAGGCCGGGGATCACTACGGCAAGAATGCGAGAGGGGAGGAGGCGGTGAAGCCAGAGGAAGGAGAAGTGGTGATGCAGGACCGAGACGAAGGAAGGAGTGCCTTAGTGGTTGCAGAGGCACCCATGGAGGATTAGCCACAGATGGACGTCAGGATGGACGTGGCGCCGCTCCACTGCCAGGCCTGCCTCCTTCCCCTCAAACCCCCCGTGTTCAAGGTGAGCGATCCAAGATTTACTTGCCAAGATCACAAAATTGTTTGCAAATATATAGGAGAAAGAATGAAAGAAAATATTAAGTCCTCTTTTCGTGTTCTTGCGATTTGTGCATGGATCGCAGTGCGAGGCCGCCGGGCACGTCGTGTGCTGCTACTGCCGCGGCGTCCACGGCGATATCTGCAGCCGCGCCAACACCCACTGCGGCGAGCTGGACGCCGTTGTCGCCGCCGCCAAGGTGCCCTGCCCCTACAAGGTGTTCGGCTGCGACCGCTACGTCGTGTACCACGAGAACGCGGACCACCAGCGCGCGTGCCAGTGCGCGCCGTGCTCCTGCCCGGAGCCCGGCTGCACCTTCATGGGCTCATGCGGGATGCTTCTAGACCACTTCGCTGCTGCCACTCGCGCCTCGCCACCAGGGTCCGGTACAATTATCCCAAATATCAAGCAAAAGTAAGCGCCGCGAACAATTATCCCAAATATCACAATTCTAGAGACTGGACAGAAAACGAGCATACATCCACAAGCATGTAGCATAAATATCCAATGGGTAACCATAACCTCCGAAGTTTAACCAATGATCGCATGCTTTACAACAATTTTCTTAAGAAAATATAAAGGGTGTCCGATGAAAACGTTTGCCACGCTATCAATAGCCTATCATAGCAACAAATATTGAAATCAACACCCAACTCATTGTTTACGCAATTCGACAACCAGAGATAGCACAAGCTACGGCATCAGATCCCCGAGGCAGATGATGACAGGACAGGAGCACCATCGAACGAATCAAAAGCTGCGGAGGGAAAACCAGAGCCCCGCGCGTTTTTTTAAATATTATTTGTTTTAATAAAAATTCCAAAAGTAATATGTAGATTCAAATATTTCAAATCTAATACACCGTCGGCCTTCCATAGGCCGAAACACTCTAGAGGGCTGAAACATTCCTTTCGGCCTTCCGCAAGCCGAAACATTCTAATTAAGTACTACTAATTATTGGAGAAGAAAGTCCACTTTTCGTCCCTGAATTATCAAGGAAGTTTACTTTTGATCCTAAAACTTTTGTTTGGTCTAAAAATGATCCTTGAACTCTTGAAAAAGTTCACATCCCGTATGACCCAATGAAAATAGTGACGTGTACTGCCCCATTTCTTCACCCTTTTAAAGTTGACTGGCTAGTTGTGCCGGACATTTTGAGTGAACAAGCATGTCAGTATCAATCGACCACGAGATCCCTCGGATGAGTGCGGCGTTGAGGGATGTCGCCACCGAGCGTAGCGACAACGCTGAACTTGACGTCCGGATGCGCGAGTATGGAGGTATGGAGGTGCAAAAGGGCGAGAGATGCGGGTGAGTTGAGTCGTGGTCGGGTTAGACAAGGTCGAGGGTCATGTAAGAGCGGGGTGATGTGGATTAGCCGGATGAGAGTAGAGTGGGGCACCACGGGTGCTCGGAAAGTTTAGGGATATACGATGCGGGTGAGGAGTTTTACTCAGTGGAACACGCAATTAAGATTTGGTACCTACTAATTCAGTCTGGTTTAACCCTTTTTTGTGCTACACACAAGAGTTTTAGATGTGATATGGACTTTTCCAAGAGTTCAGGGTTCATTTCAGACCAAACATAAGTTTTAGGACGAAAAATGAACTTCCTAATAAGTTGAGGGATGAAAAGTGGACTTTCTTCGAAGAAAGTCCACTTTTCGTCCCTGAATTATCGAGGAAGTTTACTTTTGATCCTAAAACTTTTGTTTGGTCCAAAAATGATCCTTGAACTCTTGAAAAAGTTCACATCCCGTATGACCCAATGAAAATAGTGACGTGTACTGCCCCATTTCTTCACCCTTTTAAAGTTGACTGGCTAGTTGTGCCGGACATTTTGAGTGAACAAGCATGTCAGTATCAATCGACCACGAGATCCCTCGGATGAGTGCGGCGTTGAGGGATGTCGCCACCGAGCGTAGCGACAACGCTGAACTTGACGTCCGGATGCGCGAGTATGGAGGTATGGAGGTGCAAAAGGGCGAGAGATGCGGGTGAGTTGAGTCGTGGTCGGGTTAGACAAGGTCGAGGGTCATGTAAGAGCGGGGTGATGTGGATTAGCCGGATGAGAGTAGAGTGGGGCACCACGGGTGCTCGGAAAGTTTAGGGATATACGATGCGGGTGAGGAGTTTTACTCAGTGGAACACGCAATTAAGATTCGGTACGTACTAATTCAGTCTGGTTTAACCCTTTTTTGTGCTACACACAAGAGTTTTAGATGTGATATGGACTTTTCCAAGAGTTCAGGGTTCATTTCAGACCAAACATAAGTTTTAGGACGAAAAGTGAACTTCCTAATAAGTTGAGGGATGAAAAGTGGACTTAGTCCACTTTTCGTCCCTGAATTATCGAGGAAGTTTACTTTTGATCCTAAAACTTTTGTTTGGTCCAAAAATGATCCTTGAACTCTTGAAAAAGTTCACATCCCGTATGACCCAATGAAAATAGTGACGTGTACTGCCCCATTTCTTCACCCTTTTAAAGTTGACTGGCTAGTTGTGCCGGACATTTTGAGTGAACAAGCATGTCAGTATCAATCGACCACGAGATCCCTCGGATGAGTGCGGCGTTGAGGGATGTCGCCACCGAGCGTAGCGACAACGCTGAACTTGACGTCCGGATGCGCGAGTATGGAGGTATGGAGGTGCAAAAGGGCGAGAGATGCGGGTGAGTTGAGTCGTGGTCGGGTTAGACAAGGTCGAGGGTCATGTAAGAGCGGGGTGATGTGGATTAGCCGGATGAGAGTAGAGTGGGGCACCACGGGTGCTCGGAAAGTTTAGGGATATACGATGCGGGTGAGGAGTTTTACTCAGTGGAACACGCAATTAAGATTCGGTACCTACTAATTCAGTCTGGTTTAACCCTTTTTTGTGCTACACACAAGAGTTTTAGATGTGATATGGACTTTTCCAAGAGTTCAGGGTTCATTTCAGACCAAACATAAGTTTTAGGACGAAAAGGGAACTTCCTAATAAGTTGAGGGATGAAAAGTGGACTTAGTCCACTTTTCGTCCCTGAATTATCGAGGAAGTTTACTTTTGATCCTAAAACTTTTGTTTGGTCCAAAAATGATCCTTGAACTCTTGAAAAAGTTCACATCCCGTATGACCCAATGAAAATAGTGACGTGTACTGCCCCATTTCTTCACCCTTTTAAAGTTGACTGGCTAGTTGTGCCGGACATTTTGAGTGAACAAGCATGTCAGTATCAATCGACCACGAGATCCCTCGGATGAGTGCGGCGTTGAGGGATGTCGCCACCGTGCGTAGCGACAACGCTGAACTTGACGTCCGGATGCGCGAGTATGGAGGTATGGAGGTGCAAAAGGGCGAGAGATGCGGGTGGGTTGAGTCGTGGTCGGGTTAGACAAGGTCGAGGGTCATGTAAGAGCGGGGTGATGTGGATTAGCCGGATGAGAGTAGAGTGGGGCACCACGGGTGCTCGGAAAGTTTAGGGATATACGATGCGGGTGAGGAGTTTTACTCAGTGGAACACGCAATTAAGATTTGGTACCTACTAATTCAGTCTGGTTTAACCCTTTTTTGTGCTACACACAAGAGTTTTAGATGTGATATGGACTTTTCCAAGAGTTCAGGGTTCATTTCAGACCAAACATAAGTTTTAGGACGAAAAGTGAACTTCCTAATAAGTTGAGGGATGAAAAGTGGAACTCTTGGAAAAGTCCATATCACATCTAAAACTCTTGTGTGTAGCACAAAAAAGGGTTAAACCAGACTGAATTAGTAGGTACCGAATTTTAATTGCGTGTTCCACTGAGTAAAACTCCTCACCCGCATCGTATATCCCTAAACTTTCCGAGCACCCGTGGTGCCCCACTCTACTCTCATCCGGCTAATCCACATCACCCCGCTCTTACATGACCCTCGACCTTGTCTAACCCGACCACGACTCAACTCACCCGCATCTCTCGCCCTTTTGCACCTCCATACCTCCATACTCGCGCATCCGGACGTCAAGTTCAGCGTTGTCGCTACGCTCGGTGGCGACATCCCTCAACGCCGCACTCATCCGAGGGATCTCGTGGTCGATTGATACTGACATGCTTGTTCACTCAAAATGTCCGGCACAACTAGCCAGTCAACTTTAAAAGGGTGAAGAAATGGGGCAGTACACGTCACTATTTTCATTGGGTCATACGGGATGTGAACTTTTTCAAGAGTTCAAGGATCATTTTTGGACCAAACAAAAGTTTTAGGATCAAAAGTAAACTTCCTCGATAATTCAGGGACGAAAAGTGGACTTTCTTCTTTCAGACCAAACATAAGTTTTAGGACGAAAAGTGAACTTCCTAATAAGTTGAGGGATGAAAAGTGGACTTTCTTCTTTTTGCTCATTTGGCCACCTTTAGCAGCTCTGCCCACGTATTGAATTCAGATGCATATTTGCTGCCACCTGGCAGCAATGAGGAGGGTTACGAGTTCATTCTGCCGAGTATGTTATGTTTTTATTTGCAGAGACCCGTGTAGAACTAAGAGCATCTCCACTCGCGCCCCCCATAGGCTGTCCGGATTGCCGTCCGAACGAGCGCTATGAGGGGCGTCCGGACGAGATGTTGGTTATGGGGGCGCCTCTCCCCACTCGCCGTCCCCATTTTTTTGTGAAAATTTTGAAATTCGAAATTAATTACGATTTCATTCAAATTTTGAGGATATATTACAATATTTTAATGAAATTTTAACAAAAACTTAAATAAAACCTAAATCTAACGGTAGTTGAAAACATCGTAGTCCTCCTCCTTGACGGTGTAGCCGGCGCCGCCTGCCTCGTCGTCGCCGCCGGCGCCGCCTGCCTCGTCGCTGGGCGCCGCCTTGTCGTCCTCATCGCTGGGCGCTGCCTTGTCGTCCTCGTCGCCGCCGTCCTCGTCGCCGGTGAGGTCGAGCAGTGGCGCCCCGGTGATCTGGAGGTGGTTCTGGAGCGACCACGTGCACGTCCGCGTCGCGTCGAACGGTGGGATGGTGTTCACCGACGCCTCGAAGGCGGCGGCGATGCCTTCGGGGTCGTAGTCGGAAGCGAGCTGCTGCTGCGCCGCCATCAGCTCCACCCTGGAGGGGCGGCGGGAGGCGGAATGCGACGTGGAGCCCGTCGCGGAGCCGATGACGAGGGCGCCGGTCCCCGGCTCCGGGTTTGGAAGCCGCAGCGGCGAGGAGGACGACGCATACCGGTGGGAGGAGGACGCAGACCGGGAGGAGGATGGCGTCGAAGTCCGCGGCGCCCATTGACGGGCCGGGGGTGGAGGCAGGGCCATCAGGGGCGTATCGAGCCGCGGTCATCGCCGACGTCGATGTGCACCATGAAGGCCGTGAGCGTGCGGCCCGGCACGCCCCAGAAGGCGTACCTGCCCTCAATATTGCGCTCGTGGGGCGGCGGATCTTCACCGTCCCACAAGTTCATCCGCTCGTGGTGGATGCGACGGAACTCCGCATCGTAGCGGTCGGTGTTCGACGGTGCCCACTCCGGCTGCTGCTCGGCGGTGAGCTCGTGCCGATAGTGTTGCATGACGGCCGCGTTCCAGTCGGTTTCCTGAGGACGCGGCGCATCCGGCACCGGCACGCCAGCGACGCCGATCGCGAACTTGTTCCCGACGCGCATGTCCGGCGGGCAGGGGTACCACGACCGGAAGAGCGCCTCCGCCTCGTGCTTGAGGAGGCTGCGAGGGCCAAAGCCGTTCTGCACCGTCGGGTGGTTGCGCCGGTTGAATCCCATGGCGAGAGGGCGGTGTGCGCGGCGAGATAGCGGTGTGCACGGCGAGAGGGAGGGAGAGGTGTGCGGCGAGAGAGGCAGGAGGGGGCGGTTTTTAATAGTGGCGAAGGGGCTATTAATGGAGCGGAGGGGGCATTAACACCGCCGTAGCGTGGGTGAAAGCATGCTCGCCGCATGGGCGACGGGACGGTTCCCTGCGGCGTCGAAGTTCGTGCGACGACCGCGTCGTTGAACCGTTATGTTCGTATGACAGGCGTGGCCCACGACGGACGACGACGAGGGCGGTGCCAAGATTTGGCAGGAGGGCGACGAAATGACGGTGGGTTCACGCCGTTTTTTATGTGTCCATGACAAGGTGGGCCCGCGCACGCGTTGTTTCATCCGGCGCTACCGCAACAAGCCCCGACGCACGGGGTTGGGCTGGTAGCACCGGACCAAATAACGGACCGCTCCGGACGAAACCGGCCTATGGGGTGCCCGACTGGGTGCCGTTTTTTGCCCAGGGCGCCCCATAGGGCTATGGGGGGCTATGGGGGGCTTTGGGGGGTGCCGAGTGGAGATGCTCTACGGATCAATCGCAACTTAAGCATTTTCCATAAATAACATTGCAAATGTTCACATGATAGATGACGTCTTGGACATCGACACAATCTCCAATATGCAACTTGACCATTACTTCTTTTTGGTGTGTGAATATATGAGTACGTAAAAATCATATAAATTTTAACGGATTTAGCTAATTCTCAGTCTCAGACACCTTGTCAATCATTGGATTACGTACGCCAAGATTAGTGCAGCCATTACCGGAAAGTTACTTCGACTCCCGAGCTCCAGTGATCCCACAATTTTGAAAAATTCGAAAAAAACATTTAATAGTTTCAAAAAAATCTGAAAAAAAATCATGCACGTTCTAAATAATATATACTACAACCGTGTAACATTTAAATGCAAAATACTTGGGGGTTTGAGCTACACAAAAATAACAAAAGTTGGAGATTTGAAACTATACACTGCTCACTATATTCAGATCTGTACATTTATCATTTTTGTGTAGCTCAAACCCTAAATTATTTTGCATTGAAAATTTGCACGATTGAAGTATATATCATTGAGAACGTTCATGATTTGTTTCAGATTTTTTTTAACTTTTAAATATGTTTTTTAAATTTTTCAAAATTGTGAGATCACTGGAGCTCGGGAGCACGAAATATCCACTCACCCGTTACAGCGTTACTTGTTTCTCTTGTTTCACTGTGAATACAGAAATCACGACTTCATGAGGACACGCCTGTGGCGCGATGGCCTGGTGTGGCAGTGGCCACCCGCCCCACCCGGGTTCGACTCCTACAGAGCGAATATTTAGGTGCCTCACAAATAAAGTTTCCTGCCTCTCTCAGTACGCGTTCGCGCCACAGTGATAGGAGTCTTAAAAACGCGTAGGTGTGTGTATAGTCTGTACGTTCAGCTCGCGTACTTATGATGTGAGTGGTGTTGCATGCGTGCATGGAGTGTGCCTTGTACGTGAGATCAGATACTATAGTTGTACCATGCCAGAGGCCTAAAAAAAAAAGGAATCACGACTTCAATTTTTCCAGTCGTGTCCGTGGGCTGTTAGCTGGTGCTTGCTATGAGCAACGTGGGCTTTAGGGTAACGGCCTTTTTGCTGTTTTTTTTACTTGTGGTTTTTTTCCTTTTGTGTTTTTTTCTTATTGTAGCGCTTGTTCATGACAATTGTTACCTTTTGCAACATAAAAGAAAATTGTGTATGATACTCTACGAGTAACTGAAAGGCAATTATTTGCATTGCCTAAGCTCAAGTGTATATATTGTAAAATTCATCTTTTTGTCACACATCACGCACATTGCACGCCTAGAAATTGCACCTCACGTGTAATGTGTTGTAACTGTGATTTTCTCATTATTTGCACATGAATTACTACTAAAATTTATTCAATTGAATATAAGTTGCAACTGAGATTTGTCTAGTTGCATGTGAGTCGCAATTGAGATTTTTTCAGTTACACATCGGTTGAAACTGAGATTTGTCCAGTTGCATGTTAGTTATAACTAAGATTTATTCAGTTGCATGTCGGTTGCAACCGAGATTTCTCTAATTGCACGAGAGTTGTAACTGGGATTTTTTTTGCAACTGGGATTTGTCTACTTACGCTTGAGTTGCAACTGAGATTATCCATTTGCACATCGGTTGCAATATGAGATGTGTCTAGTCGAGCATTAGTTGAAGCTGAGATTTTTCCAGTTGCACGTCAGTTGTAACTGAGATTTGTCCAATTGCACAAGAGTTGTAATTAAGATTTTTCAATTGCACGTCGGTTGTAACTGAGATTTGTCCAGTTGCACAAGAGATTTTTCAGTTACATATCAGTTGTAACTTGTATGTGAGATTTGTCCTATTGCACGTGAGTTGCAACTGAGATTTATTATGTTCCATGTCAGTGCAATTGAGGTTTCTCTAATTGCACATGAGTTGCAACTAAGATTTTTTCAGTTGCACATCGGTTGCAACTGAGATTTGTCTACTTGCATGTGAGTTGCAACTGATATTTTTCAGTTGCATATCGGTTTTTTAATAGATTTGTTTTAGTTTGACATGTATTACAACTAATATTTTCTCCAATTGCACGTGAGATTTGTATTTGAGATTTTTCCGGCTTGCATCTATGCATGGAGACTAGGTTAGAAGTGCAAATGCAAAAGAAGAAAGTCCACTTTTCATCCCTCAACTTATTAGGAAGTTCACTTTTCGTCCTAAAACTTATGTTTGGTCTGAAATGAACCCTGAACTCTTGGAAAAGTCCATATCACATCTAAAACTCTTGTGTGTAGCACAAAAAAGGGTTAAACCAGACTGAATTAGTAGGTACCGAATCTTAATTGCGTGTTCCACTGAGTAAAACTCCTCACCCGCATCGTATATCCCTAAACTTTCCGAGCACCCGTGGTGCCCCACTCTACTCTCATCCGGCTAATTCACATCACCCCGCTCTTACATGACCCTCGACCTTGTCTAACCCGACCACAACTCAACTCACCCGCATCTCTCGCCCTTTTGCACCTCCATACCTCCCTACTCGCGCATCCGGACGTCAAGTTCAGCGTTGTCGCTACGCTCGGTGGCGACATCCCTCAACGCCGCACTCATCCGAGGGATCTCGTGGTCGATTGATACTGACATGCTTGTTCACTCAAAATGTCCGGCACAACTAGCCAGTCAACTTTAAAAGGGTGAAGAAATGGGGCAGTACACGTCACTATTTTCATTGGGTCATACGGGATGTGAACTTTTTCAAGAGTTCAAGGATCATTTTTGGACCAAACAAAAGTTTTAGGATCAAAAGTAAACTTCCTCGATAATTCAGGGACGAAAAGTGGACTTTCTTCGAGCAAAAATAATCCTGAACTATCCATCTTATATCTTATATATATTTACTAATTGGAGGCACCAAAGGAGGCACCACGTTAATCCTCACGAATTAACAAACTACTTCCGTCCGATATTCCTCTCATTCATTAATTAATAGCCTTTGGATTAAATAACTGAACGAAGGACTCCAGTTTCTCCACGCGCGTACCTCCCTAGCGCTCAAAGCCTAAAACCAAACTTTTCCTAGCGCCGCCTCCACGCGCGTGCCTCCACGCGCGTACCTCCCTAGCGCTCAAAGCCTAAAACCAATCTTTCCCTAGCGCCGCCGCATGTATGATGCTGCCGCCGGACGTTGATTTCACCAGCCAGCGATCGGGAAACATCAATCTCGAGTTACTTTGCCCGCCCTAATCCATCACTTTAGCATCAGCAAATATTGCATCCGTCCTCGAGTTCATTGACTAAAGAGGTACGATCCAGTATAGCATGTCATGTTGTTTCCGATCGTGTTCCTCTCCCAATTCGCATAATGGAGCTGTGTACGATTAATTATCGGATGGAGATTGGAACTTCTCCCGGCCGGCCGGCCTGCCGATCGCGACTTCCTAGCCCTACAAGATTTTAGCCTTTTGAGGTACGGTAGGATTTGGGTTTGCTGCATGCCATCTCAGTCAGATTTATTTCTTTCTTCCCTGAATTAATACGGTTTTGCTAATTAATAAGAGCTCTCGGTTAACAATGTTCTTTTGGGGAATCAACGTCAATGAAGATACGAGAGCTGATCGTTGTAGGTGAAGATAGGGGAGGATGGCAAAACATCAAGAGGATTAGCCCGCACGCTTCTGATGACGGCGATAACAACGTCTCCTGGCACACTGAACGGAGATCAATAATGCACAAGCAGTAATATCAACCATGTTTGCACCTCAATTGTGGATTCATATGCATCAAGTTTTGCTGGTACTAACTCCATCATTGCTCATATTCCTGTATGCAGTTTGGCATAATAGCCAGGTCTTTCAGTTTACGAGCAGTCTCTTATTTGTCTTTACAGTAGTTCTCTATGGTTTCATTATTCCAGCGATTACATTTAGTGAAACAGCCATCTACGTGCTGAGAGTTGCTTATCCTTAAGATCAGAACTGAGTCTGATAATTTTTCCTTGGTGATTATGTATAGAGATACTACAGAGTAACATTTTTTATAAACAGTTGGTACACAGGGAGTAATTGCCATGCTGCACATTGCACTTCCCGCCCTATGCATGTTCCAGGACAAATTTTCTTCTCTACTGATCAATCCAGTCAGCCTTGCTTTGTATTAACTTTTTCAGACTCTCTAAGATGGCTGTCAGTAACCAACCAATTGTTGCCATGCAAGAAGAACTGAAAAGTGATACTCTACCCATGGACTCACGTTATGGTGCAGATCCGAATTTGGTTTGCTGAGCTGACAACCTTCTGGGCTTCGTTGTTGTACAATGGTCCAATTACTGCTGATAACCAAATTCTTCAAACTTAATCGAGAAATATCCCAGTGGAAAAAAAAGATTTATCTATTCATTGTCAGACCTAACGTAATTTACCAAATAATGAATATATTTTTGTTCTTCTAAGGATAAGTACTTCTGAACATTCATATGCTTATTTTTTCTTAATTATTTTGTCACGCGAGTATTGCGGCAACTGAATCAAATTTTGATATATTGTAGAGCCATCAAGTACTAACTACCTACCATTTTCTTATTCTCCATGTCCTGTAATCATTGTTGAATAAATTGGATGGATAATCCCCATTTTTTGCTGCAGAGAACCACGGCGTTTGATCACGTAGAAAAATAGAATATCAGCCAATTAGGGGCATGCTATTTCTGTGACAAGTTTTACTTCAGAGGAGGTGCATATTGGTACCCTTTTAGTCGATCTATTTTTGTTTTTCGAAGGATAAGTACTTCTGAACATTCATATGCTTATTTTTTCTTACCTATTTTGTCATGCGAGTATTGTGGCAACTGAATCAAATTTTGATATATTGTACTGAGCCATCAAGTACTAATTACCTACCATTTTTCTTATTCTCCATGTCTTGTAATCATTGTTGAATAAATTGGATGAATAATCCCCATTTTTTGCTGCAGAGAACCACAACAATTGATCACGTAGAAAAAATAGAATATCAGCCAATTAGATGCAAGCTATTTCTGTGGCAAGTTTTACTTCAGAGGAGATGCATATTGGTACCCTTTTACTCGATCTACTTACAATTGTACTCCTTCGCATTACAAATTATAAGCCTGGTAGCAAAAGTATTTACTCGGCTACATCTCATACATCCCAATATTTTGGTTTCTCATATATGCTTAGGTTTTAGTTCGCGACAATGGATATTAGTGTGAAAATCTTAACTGATTCTCCTAGATTATTCTCGCACGTAACAACCAGTGGATTCTTCCCGACAATAATTTAAGTTCTAAAATGAGCTGTAAATTTGGCACCCCCAAAATCCTGAATTCCACTATAAACGTGTTTGATCAACGACGATGCATCGATGGAGACTAGGACGATGAATCGATGGAGACACTGCTATGATGCAGTCATCAAGAGAGGTCATGCATCATCTCATGGTCTTACCACCCATGGAGTTTGGTACGTTCTGAATTTTTGTCTAATTGCATCCTCATCGAATTTTCTGGTGCGCGCATGTATTGTTTTTTTGACAGGCCATAGAGGGACAGGGATGCACCACGAAGGGAACGAATATTCAGTGCCAATTTAAGTAAGAAAATGCAATTTTTAATGTATTATCTGGAATATACTTCCGTACATGCACCAAATTATGTACGATGTTCTTTGGTCTAAATTGTTTTGTCACACTGCCTCTTACACTGTCTATGCAGGTACATCATTAAATCATTGCATGCAGTTAAATTTTTGACTCTCTTCGTATGTGCCTCTTGGATGGGACGAATAGGGAACATATAACTTCGTAGCTTCTTTCGTGACATGCTTTTGCAATTATATGGCCAGCTAAGAATGCTTACCTGACTTGGTGAGTTGACAAAGAGGCAGACGTTTGATGACAAGGCGAATACGGTGAAAGGAATTTTGGGATGGGTGTCCCCGGTGGAAGGGACATAAATAAAATATTTAAGTGCTTCATCAATATTTACTCATATCGAAAACTAAATAATGTTGCAGAAGACCATGATGCATATACACTGGGAAAAGATAGATAGTTCTCAACCTGGATACAAATGTACACTTGCGTGTGATAGTATTGTTGGCACTTATCAAAGGAAACACAAATGTTTCCATACACAATGGTATCGAAAAAGTTAGGGTGTTTAAAGCAATAAACATTCACGGCTTATCACAAATCTTTTGTATGCATCCCTCATGCATTTTCGGCCGAAACTAAGTAATATGTTGCTCAAATACCTAGCCCGTGCAGGTGCACGGGTTGATGACTAGTTTCTAGAAATTAGGAATAACAGTGAATCTGTCAGTTACTGAACTTACAGCTGACCATGCACCACACTTGACCAACGTGCCAGGTGACGTACCCAAACATGCTGGAATGGTTTGAAGAGCTCGGCGTGGAGATGGAGACCTCCGACATGTCGCTCTCGGTGAGCACGCAGCTGTCCGGCGGCCGCAGGTGCGAGTGGGGCAGCCGGAACGGCCTCTCGGGCCTCCTGGCGCAGAAGAGCAACGCGCTCCGCCCCGGCTTCTGGCAGATGATCCGGGAGATACTCAAGTTCAAGGAGGACGCCCTGAGCTACCTGGAGGACCATGAGAACAACCCCGACCTGGATCGGGATGAGACCCTGGGGAAGTTCATTCAGACGCACAGATACTCCCAGCTCTTCCAAGAGGCTTACCTGATCCCGATCTGCTCGTGCATTTGGTCATGCCCGTCCCAAGGCGTCCTCGGCTTCTCCGCTTTCTTCGTCCTCTCGTTCTGCCGCAACCATCACCTTCTCCAGATCTTCGGACGGCCCCAGTGGCTAACCGTCAAGGGTCGTTCGCATACATATGTAAACAAGGTACGAATATGAATGTATTGCACACTGTAGCTGCCATCTGCAAAAGTGTAGTAGTTGATCATGTGCATGCGTACGTAGGTAAGGGGGGAACTGGAAAGCATGGGTTGTTGGATCAAGACCAGCTGCCAAGTCAAATCTGTTTCAAGTTCTGAAGGAGGCTACAGAGTTGTGGAGCTCGACGGTTCAGAAGAGACCTACGACAAGATCATATTTGGCGCACATGCACCGGATGCTCTGAGGATGCTAGGAGACGAAGCAACACACGAGGAGCTGAGAATTCTGGGTGCTGTCCAATATGTCTACAGGTTAAGTGATTTTGTTCTTCTACTATAATCTTTTTCTTACTAACTGCCCTGCCGTACGTGTGCTGCTCTTCTCATCTCTGAACTATTGCTATTGCAGTGATATATACCTCCATTGCGACATAACTTTGATGCCACGGAACCCGTCGGCATGGAGCGCCTGGAACTTCCTGGGGACGACGAGCAGCGGCGTCTCTGTTACCTACTGGTTAAACCTGCTCCAGGTAAACTCAGTGTCAGAAATGCGGGCAGATGCATTGATTAATACGCCTTTTCCATAGTGAACTCACTTCTGTATACATCATATTCTTTGTTTGGAACTTCTAGAATATCGAATCTACCGGCAGGCCATTCCTCGTGACACTGAATCCACCGCATGTCCCAGATCATATCCTGCTCAAATGGAACACTAGCCATCCTGTTCCATCTGTCGCTGCTGCAAAGGCTTCTCTGGAGCTTCAGCAGATCCAGGGAAACAGAGGAATATGGTTCTGCGGTGCATATCAAGGTAACTCCTGATTTCTTTCATTCAGCATTTATGTTCATTACTAGAAATATTACCGTTAGGTGCCTTATGTCCTGGATCATGCAGGTTATGGCTTCCATGAAGACGGTCTTAAGGTATTATTCGGTGTCTGCACGATCTTTTTTCTTCTATAAAATCTAAAATATAAGTTTTTTATATTTATATTCGGGATATATGATGATTGCAGGCTGGGAAATCAGCGGCTCAAAGTTTGCTTGGGCAGGAGAGCAGCCTTCTTCTGAACCCAAAACAGATGGTCCCGTCATGGACCGAAGCTGGGGCTCGTCTTCTGGTAACAAGGTTTCTCAACCAATATGTAACGATTGGCAACATGATGTGAGTTCTTCCAACAAACTTCAGATATACCCTAGACGTTGTATTGATAGAAATCCTCACCTAATTAGTTTTGCTTGTCCCCAGAATTCTTGAGCAAGGTGGCACTATGTTCAGTTTTGGTGAAGTAGACATAAAATGCCTTGTCAAATCTGTCCTACGAGTTCACGACCCTCTCTTTTATTGGAAGGTTCAGTTACCATCTTCACATCTTCTCTTCAGTTTTGGTGGTTGTTGCCTGATGCTATCCATAATGTGGAGATCAAACGTGAATTTTCAGGTCGCAACTGAAGCGGACCTTGGTTTGGCAGACGCATATATTAACGGCTATTTTCTTTTGTTGATAAGAAAGAAGGGCTTCTGAATCTTTTCCTGGTAAACTAAATATAGATTCTACTTGATTAATCTGGCATACCGTGTATAGACATCCTATCTAAACCATTCCTTTACAGATACTCATTGCTAACAGAGATGCGCAGAAGCGTAGCAACAGTGCTTCCAGTAAAAGGTACCGAATATAGCACTGTTGAAGCAATCAATCATCCAGTATATAATTGTGTAGTTAATTGGCAGGGGTTGGTGGACACCCATGCTTTTAACAGCTGGGATCGCATCTGCAAAATATTTCCTGCGGCACATCTCACGAAAGAATACCGTTACGCAAACTCGCCGAAACATCTCTCAGCACTATGATCTGGTCATTCCCGATGCATCTTCATCCTATTGTCCTC
>QRDG01000210.1:799970-831104 GCA_012064385.1 Puccinellia tenuiflora | reverse complement strand
AATTTTGTATTGTTATATATTTATCTACAAGTTCACATTGACAATCATAAAGACTGCACAAATTCACCCTCCATGGAAGTAATTCTCAAAAAACATCATAAACCTCTGGGAAATGGAAAAATGTAGGAATCTTTCAGATCTTTACAATCCCATCATCTCCGTGTTGAAAAAATATGGGCTAATCACCCTCCAGGCTTTGTGGATTACCTAAAAGCAAGAGTGATTCGAGAAAGTATCTGCTTTGGCAGAAATTAAAAGCATCAGGACACTTTTGCCGTTTTAGAGAACCTTTTGACCCATCTAATTTTGTACACAATCGATGCCAATCTCCCAAGAAAACCCATCACAGCACCTCCAGTTTATATTGCTTGTAACGAATATATGGGCTGCTATTGTGAGAATAGATGCCAGTGGTGATCATGGGATGCTAAGCTTTCCTTGATCTTCTCCAGCCTCTTGAGTATCTCTAGGAAAGATGGTCTCAGATTGATATCTGCAGCCCAGCATAGCTCCGTCAGCCTGCAATGAAGAAAAACATGTTACAACACTGAAGTCAAAGGGACAAGCTCACATAACATAAGCATGGGAGTCGTAGAGTGTTAGGAGGGTTCTGTTTAGCTTGTACTTACTCTTTCAACTCAGCAGTATGTCCTTTTGAACGGAAAGCTGGGCGATGCCCATCTGACACGTACTTAGCAGCCTCATAAGGTTCGTAGTTGGCAAAAGGTGGATCCCCTTCCACCATCTACAACAAAAGGAACATTGTTTTTCATTCAGAACAGGCATGATCATATGATATTACAGACTTCTGGATTGTAAGTTTAGATGGTAAAACTACCTCATAGAGTATCATGGCAAAGGAGAAGATGTCAACTTTCTTGTCATATTTACGGTGCTTGAAAACTTCAGGAGCCATGTATCGGTCTATATTTGAACAGGTATAAAGACAACTTGTGACAATAAATTCAAGAGAGGAAAGACAAACTAGACAAGTCCTGAGCACTTACAGCTTCCGGTCTCTCCAGTCATCTTGTATACATCGTTGGCATGCTGAGATTTGATAATCTTGCTAAGACCAAAGTCTCCAACTTTCAGGTGGTTGGCAGCAGTATTAACTAGAAGAATATTTCTGGAAATAGACACAATAGGTTAGACCAGCCTATGAAGCTGCTTGCATTAGCAAAAACAAGTAATCCATTAGACCTTGGCTTCAAGTCCCGATGAATTACAACATTAGGCTCATTATGAAGATATGCCATGCCCCTACAAAAAAGAATTAGTCAAGAGAATAACACACGGACCATTATTATTTCCAATAAATAAAAAAAGATCACTAAATCAAGTGATTTCAGATGTTGAAGCTAGAACCTACTCCCTCCGTATCATAATATAAGATGTTTTAGCTATTTGCATGCGGACTACATACGGATATTTTGCGCCGTATGTAGTCTGCATGCAAATAGCTAAAACATCTTATACTATGATACAGAGGGAGTATTATGGAAAGTTGTTATTTCCATAGAATAAAAATGGGAAAAGCGTGAGGGTTCAAGGATGTGGTGATAGCAGATCCATTTTGCAGTTCAAATAGATCTTAAACAGACCATGCCACTGTAACCAATACCCACAACATATCATTAGTATTATTCATCACTTGGACTAATAAATTTCGGTTCAAAGCAAAATCAAGTCAACTCTCAGTAGCCAGTACCCAAAAGGTGAACGCATGACATATAAGAGAATTATCAGGGGATAATTATTATATAGAATAAAATGATCTAACACAAAAACCATAATGAATTTGCCAATAACATATATTGAAGGGCATGACTAATTACCAACAGTACAGTGGTTAATTTTCTATGAGAAGGATACAGTTTAAAGCAAGCTATATAATGAGAACCTATCAATCATATTTATACAGATTATGTATTATATCGTACGAGCTAAGCACATGAAGATGAGAATACCTTGCGATGTCCAATGCAAAATTAACAGCTGTAAGTGGGGGGAGCGAGCCTTTGTCCTTGAGATATTGATGAAGATCACCCTGGAACAAGCATTCAGGTCAACATTAGCAAGTTCAAAAACGTCCACATCACAGGATAGTTGACTTCCAAAACGGATTACGTACTCCTCGTAGGAACTCAGTAACTAGCATCAAAGGCTTGGTTTCTGTGACTGCTCCAAGAAACTGTACAATATTTGGATGCCTCAGCTTTATTAGCAAGTTGACTTCATGCTTAAAATCTTGGCTGCAAACCAAGGAAAGTAAATATTAAGCGAACACTCGGTCAGACAAACATGTGATAGAAAACTAATAGTGTCCAAGTCACACCTTTAACAAAACACAGCTAACCACATGAAAGGAAAGCTTCTAATCCTAGCGACTCTGTGGATAAACTTAAACTTACATAACCAGCCTGTCATCAGATAATGATGGAAGAATGCGCTTGACAGCAATAGGTGTTCCTCGCCAATTTGCTTTCAGGATTTCACCAAAAGAGCCCTGCAGTAGTTAGCAGGTTTGATGAACTGCAGTAAGAGCAAACCAAGTGCTAACTATTGGATAACCTTCAGTATGCTAATGATGGACATTTTCTAACCATGAAAAACATGAATCAAGTTTCAAACCCAAACAGTGTCTGATTGACAGCATATGAAAACCTTAAGAGCATCAGTAATCAACTTAAGTATTTATATTAGGAATTCTCAGCTATCATGGCTCAGCACGCACTGCGTAATATATGCAAATCAGCCCGCCTTGATAACAATTGCAATGCCTGACTAAGAGTGCTCTACATCAACTAATGTTTATGTAATAGTTGCACTGAAGTAAGAGATGGTTCAAGAATAGTTAACCTTTCCGATCATAACTGCTTTTGTGAAATCCAATTCAAGTGGGTTAATCTCCCAGTCAGCCTTGTTTGTCAGGGGAGGTGGAATTGACTTTGCTTCAAAGTGGCTTCCAGTTTTACCCTACAGAAAAATTGAATCAGAGGAATCCGATGTATCTGAGCTTGATTAAACGCAGCGCCAACTATAAACACGCAATGATGCCCCAATGATTAAACAGAAAGCTCTTACCCCAATAGAACATTTATTCCAACTATGTAGAGCATAATTAATTTAGGCATGCTTGAAAGGTGCACCAAGACTACCCACTGAATGAAAATAGACAGGTGAACCTCTAAAACCCATCCTTAGTATGTCCAGTATGATCACCAAAAGGAGAATAGTATCAGGTCTTTAATCAACAATTGACATATTTGTTGTGCATAAGGCAAATTCTAACAGATGCCCACGTGTAAAGCAACAAGATATGAAAATCATCCATCTAACATTTTCCATAGATCACACTGACACATCCAAATACTCCCACGTCCTACTTCTGGTAACAATATTTGGGACCAAGTGCCCTGGATACAAATTCAGGACCATGACAGAGACAGCTGCAGAGGAATATACGGGGGACTCACCCACTACTTCCATAGCATACAGTTACTGGTGAAATCGGAACACCTGGTGTCAAGTTACAAATTTAGTAACGTTGAGCTATTGCTCAAACTAAACATCCCTACAGCTTTGCAATGCAATAACCAAGACAATCTGTTAACCCGAAACCAAGTTAATGGGTACTTACATATGTCAATCCGCCATGCTTCTTGAGAAGGTCTATCATAGCGTGCCTCTTTGCACCCTCTGCATCAGCAAGTGGCTGTAAATCAAGCAAAAGTAAGCACCGTGAACAATCATCCCAAATATCACAATTCTAGAGACTGGACTCAAAACCAACGTACAACGACAAGCATGTAGCATAAATATAACCAATAACCTTCGAAGTTTAACCAATGATCGCATGCTTTACAGCAGTTTTCTTAGGAAAACTAAGGGGATCAGATGAATGTTTGCCACACCTATCACAGCAAGAAATATATTGAAATCAACACCCAACTAATTGTTTACGCATTTGAACAACCAGACACAGCACAAGCCCCCGCCAATCCACGATCGAAACAGTCGAACACAGCGTCAGCTCTCCGAGGCAGATGATGACACAGGAGCACCATCGAACGAATCATCAATTCATGACCCCGTGCTGGACCGTTTCCCCTCCAGAATCATCAATTCATGAAGGAGAAAACCCAACCCAATCCCAATAATACGAGCCAAAATGAGGTCGACACGAACCCCCGATCCGTATAATGATGATTTCAACACGGAGCGAACCGAGGCGAAGCCCAGACCAGATCGTGGCCCCAGAGGAGAGGAGAGGAGCCGAATGAAGGATCGGGGCAGCGCGGCGAGGGGCGAGCGCGAGTCCTCACCGTGTTCTGCCACCGGTCGAGCGCGTTGACGTCTGCGCCGTTGGCGACGAGGCACTCGGCGACCTCCTGCCAGCCGTGGAGCGCGGCGACGTGGAGCGGGGTGCGGCTGTCGTAGTCGCGGGCGTTGACGAGCGCGCCGTCCTCCTCGAGCAGCTTCCGCACGGCGGCCGCGTCGTTCTGGTGCGTGTGCCAGAGGATGAGCGACGTGCGCGCCACGAGCGCCTTGTCGTCGAACCGGCGGCGCTGGTGGCCGTCGCCGCCGCCGCTCCCCGACGACCCGCCCGCGCCCCCGCCCCCGCCGCTGCCGCTCCCCCCGCCGCCGCCGCCGGAGCGGGTGGCCGCATGCGGCGCCGGAGCCGCCGCCTCCTCCTCCGCCCCGCTCATCTCCCGCCCGCGTGTCCGAATCTGAGGTAGCCCCTCTCCTCTGCGACGGATGCTGCGTGTGTTTCTCTCGCTTGGGAGTCCGAGTATTCAGGAGGGAGGGGGAATGATTTTGTGTGCCTCGGCCGGCGCGCGTGATCGATCGCGTTGGGTGATCGGATCGGATCGGATCGGATCTGATATGGGGGAGGGGAAGCTCGTAGGATCCGATTAGCTCTTGACCGACCGACGACGCCCACTTGTGCGCCAGCCTGGCACGGCCGCACACCGGACCGGCGCGGCCGCCCACCGGACCGGGGAACCGATCACTTCGCCTCGCGTCGCGTGACCGGTCTGCCCATGGTAGCGACAGGGTAGGCACCGTTCGTGGTTGCGAGTATCAGTATGCGACCGCGAGGATTCGCAAAAAAAAGAGTATGCGACCGCGAGCTGCATCTCCGACCGGCAAAGTGATGGCCGTTTTCGTGCAATGGGGATCAGAATTGAAAACATTACTAGTGGAATTCGGTGCGGCGGCACGCCGCACCCGTGGTGACAAAAAGATTTATTTGAGTGTATAATTAAGTGGGACGTTGATCCAATTTTGAGAGCAAGCGAAATATGAACATAACCAAAAATGAAGGCAGTAGATATACAACAAATGAATGTGGCTCACTTTCTTACCCTGAGGTTCTGGGAGGCTGATGAAACAAAGATAAGAAGCATGGACAGAAAAAATAACATTCAGATCCAATCTCTGAGCCTATTATGACAGTGGCAACTGAGCAGACGTAACCGCCACTTCGCCCTGCCTACGGTGACCCTAAACATGTCGAGGGGAGAGGCAGCACTGCCGCCTGAGCACATTGCCGCCTTCAAACACCGTATAAGAAGGAACTATCAGGTACGCAAGGGTAAAATTGACAGTAGTAAATTATAGAAAAAAATCATTATAGAAAAAAATCATTAATAGGAATACAATTAACCAGATAGAAATCGTAGAAGTGTAAAGCAGAAGCAAGTATTATGGAACTACATTAGTAATGACAAATAATCTATATTTTTTTTCTGCGAACATTATTGAGAGGGTCAGATTGACCCAACCAGTCGAGGCCTGAAAATGCTTAAGATAACAACACCATCCATTGCTTAAAATAGACACAACTCAAACTTAATGCACGACTAACTGTCTAACTAAGCCAATTTGCATGGAATCAACTACAAAGATGTGAAAATATCTTCTACTGAAAATATGTCAAAATATTTGCAATGTCTAGGGGCAATAATTATCATAGTCATTCATAAAACAACACAATATAAAACTATTATGGACTGTGCTACCTAGGGCACGTGCCCTAGATTAGCCGTCCGTGGGCACGGATAGAATTAGGTAATTAACCCATGCATACAGGTAACTAGCCAACCCGCGTATGGACTTTTTCATTGGATCCCAAACTTTAAAATGTTTTATCTCTTGAACCGTAAGTCAAAACTCAGATCAGTTTTCACGGTTAGCTTAGTCGCGTCGAGATCTTCGAAATTAGATCCCATGTTGATATGTTTTGATAATATTTTTTTCTCGACTCTAGTTGTCAGGTTATAGTCACTTGGTCACCAGGGTATTACCATGTTGGTCACCAGGTTAAAATCAAAAAGTTACCAGGTTATTTGAACTTTGCTACTCACCAATATAGGCCTACCCTGATGTTAATGTGATCTTTTATGTGTTTAGATCCCATGTTGATATGTTTTGATAAAAAATAAATCTGACCTTAGTTGCCAGATTATAGTCATTTGGTCACCAGGCATAGTCATTTTGGTCACCAGGTTAAAATCAAATGGTTATCAGGTTTTTTAAACTTCGCTACTCACCAATTTAAGTCTTTTTTGATGTTAATTTGATCTTTTCCGTGTTTAGAGTGCATCAAATACCCATTCTCTGGACATATAGATCCTTGCTACGATGAAACACATGTAAATATTATCTGGTAATTGTGTGCTATTTGGAGGATAACTGTTAACCAGTAGCATGGCAACTAAGGTATAATAACCTGGCAACTGATGACGAAAAAAAAAAGTCGTCAAAACATATTAAGATGGGATCTTGTTTTGAAGTACTCATCGAGACGAACCCAACGGTGAAGACGGATCGTCAATTGCATTGACGGTTTAAGAGATAAATTATTTAAAAAATTCGGATTTGAGAAAAGATTCCATGAATACATGCATCTGTTGACCCCTCCGCCCTTATAGTGAGGAATCTATACGACCATCCCGCCGGAGGGAATAATCTCGTAGGGCACGGTTGCTAAATAGATTAATCGAACTATTATTGATAGGTCATAATTAAGCAAGGTAAGAATGATGTCTTCCTGGGATAGCTAAAAAATGCAATGCAGTTACATAATGGGTAGATAATACATTGAGGTGCTCTAAAATCAAAATATTTACCCAGTAGCGTCAGAAAGGATACTTCTCGCAACCTGCTTTCTCTAGCATTAAACAAATATCTGCAAACTACACCTGTCATATGAACATTCTTAGAAGTTACATGTTTTGCTTGTAGTAGATGCTTATCCCCAGATATGCATCTAATTTGCACATGTTTTATATAAGAGGTTTTAGTTAACTGAATTGATTGTCCGGCATACTCTTTGTCATGTCTTGTATTGCCTTGTTGGCAGCTAACAGCCACACCTTCAGCTCAGGCATCACACCTAGCCTGCCATTTAAAACAAAATCAAATTATTTTTCGCAAACGGGATGAATTAAGGACATCATATATTTAGCCGTAAGAAATTTGTCATTGCAGTTATCGAATTGATTGCAATATATAACGTTGCTATGGTCGTTCTTTATCTTTTTTTACCTGTATCATGCTGTGGAACTTATCGATTGAGTAACGTTGCTATGGTCGTTCTTTATCTTTTTTACCTGTATCATTGTTTGCCGTAAATTATTAAATCATGCCCTAGCTATATTATATAATCTGAACGGTAAACTGCATCACTATAGTTTCAATCAATTGAAGAGGAGGACAGAGTGTTGCGTGCCCAAATAATTGTGCAAGCTGATGAGCTTGCAACAGCATAAAGGTGAGGGTTCTGAGCATGATCTATCCCCTTAGCACGCTCGCCCCTCTCCACTATCTAATCAGCAAGGAAATATCAAGGTAGGGTATTCCACACGGTGAGAAAAGGAAAAAAAAACCAGGGAATCAAGAAAAAAAGAGGGAGAAGAGGTGGCCTTACCTCCAATCATCGTTGCCTGCCGGCGGGAGCTGAAGTTGCCGACTGCGGCTCTCCCTTCTCTCGCTCAGTTCCGGCTGCTGCCGAGAGGACTGCAGAACTGCAAGCCTGAAACAAAGCAAGGAAACGTGTTCATGTAAAGTATAATATACCATGTCTTGCTAGTAAAAAATGGATTAATAACATAAAAGAAGCACACCCGGTTGCATTTTATTTTAGCACCATTCAAGATTGCAATGCGCGATCCTACCTACGACTAATGTTAACCAAATACATAATATCAAGTAAGAGTGGATTCAGTCTATTCACTACTGCTATAGTCCAGTAGGTTTGTAGTTGGCAAATATGCTCAGAAACTAATTTGTGATATCTAGAAGGACATCATGTTTTTACATTTAAATAAAAGCTCGGACATGACCACATTCGTTAATCAAAGATCTTGTAAGAAAGTAACAACATAGATGAGATGGCTATTTCAAACTTTCACAGTAGACTGTACAAAATCAAAACCAACTTGTAATGAATAGCATCGTAAATCTATTTTATGCTTATAAACTATGTAGGATCTAGAACTCGGAATATGGGCACACAACGTGGCACCAAACTGAAGTGATGTGCACCGTCAGAATTGACATCCAGCTATATAATTGCCCTGTACAACGCACTTTTTTTCCCTTCCTCGTGTATCTAAAACTGGGGAAAAGGAAAGGTTCTACCTAAAAGAATTTTTGGAACAATAGTGGGAGACAAATATTCTACCTATATGCAGTAAGTATTGATATATTCAGACAATAGGACTTCACTGGGTCCATTAAAAAGCAAGTTATTACAAACAATATATATATATAGAATCATAACTGACACGGTACCTTGCCATGATAAATAAGGAGGCTTATTCTGCATCACTGAAGCCTATCACATATTTATGCTCTTACTGTAAGAAGTAAGAACAAAGAGTAAAACTAAGGAGAACATGTAAATACGGATCTTCAGAACAGAACATCCTTCAAACATGTCAACCTATGCATGATATTGTTCACAAACAAATTCAATTGGCACTTAAGAATAATTAAGTGCATAGAATTATTAATGTTTAATTAACTCATCTAATTATAATCAATAAAAAACCATCAGGTGCAATACCTTTTTCTAGAATATTACAGATATGCACTAACAAAGAAATGTGCAAGTGAGCAATACAGGAAGAGTTTAAGATAAATATATTTGCTTAATGAAGGGTGTCTTGGCGCCTCTGTATGTGCTAAAAATTGGTTTCTTTTAAGAGCAGATGACTTAGGAACATAGGCATAGCTGCCTGGGTGCCTGTACTCATCAAATAGGAACAACACACTCAAATACTGTAGCACATACAGTACCCGGAGCGCGGAGAGGCCGCGATTTGGTTCGTCTTTAAATATAGTATAGATTAAACAGTCAATTATCGGCAATCAGCATGAAATACACGCTGATTTAATGACCAATAATAATTCACTGTTCGATGAAAATCACCCTGACCAATCTCATATCATCAATCAGCAAAAAAGACCGAATTTAAGATACAACCATGCAGAGTTGAAACACCCTCGGTCGCCCCGATGAGGGTGATGGCACCTCCACCGGTCCAAGCCCTGTCTCCTTGCCCCCGATTAGCAGGTAACGCAATATCTTTCCTACACCATATACAAATATTCTCATATTTAAACAGGGTAGTTTGACTGTAAGCGGAAATGATGTCTACCGTGCCATCCTCACCGACCTAGCTGTAAGGAAACACTCTGATGCTAATTTTACTAATTTGATCATGATGAGATGGTTCTGGCATTGCAAGATTATACATGTATATGAAAAAACATGTACTGACATAAGTGGTCCAGGATAACTGAATTTTATCCCTCAAATGACTTTCCTAAACCTCACATGAATGTTCCTGGAAGAGGCATCAAAAGGCAAAATATCATGCTTGTATAAAATCTGGCTTTTCTCACACGAATGTTCCCGGAAGAAGCACTAATGCTATGGTAGAGTAATCCATGTTGCACCAATATACTTGCCTCAAGTTGCTTGGAAAACTATCATGCTTTGGCTCATGCTTGTATAAAGGTCTTGCAATTAGACATCTGTACATATAATCAACCTTATTTACATGTACTAATTTGTTTGATCACCTTTTAAGTTTCAAATCCTTGATAAACAATATTAACCAGCAACAAATAAAAAGTGGATCATTTGCAAGCAGAGCTCAGCTCTGAACTAATATATGTAGAGTTATACGCTAAAACATGTTGACATGAAATATTCATCATAAAATATATGATCCACGCAGCAGAATTTGCAAAATGGGTGACAGATAAACCAAAGATGACCTAAGCAATTTTTCAACGCCGGAAGTATATATAAGAATAGTACATCAAGCTAAAGATGCAAGGAATACTTGTTGAAGATATGCAACTGCTAAATATACTGCTCTCTAAGATGAGTGAATATTTGTCACTAGCCACTGACTTACTGACATTTCTCATGTTTGAAAATGTTTTAATAGGCATAATACAGCTAAATAAACATGAGCAGTATCAGGGACGTCGTTCAGCATGCTCCAGATAGTTATTCCTGGCAAGTTCCCCATAAGTTACGATGACTATCTGCAGGCATATATCACACAACCAAAATTCAATATTTAGCCAATAAGGGCACTCGAAGCATGATACCTTTTTCATGGCTATGAAACGACATGCAAAAACAAACAGTGGCCAGTCTAACAGAAAATGTTCCTACTCCACTTTTCATGTGTTCAGAGAGATCTACCAAAGTGTTCCTGTTCCAGAGTACAGTTCTTCAGTTATCTAAAATAATTTAATAGAATGATTGTGCAAAATGCTTATAATATGTGCTGATTATGAATCTATGTAAGGAAAATATGAAGCACAAGAGCTTGCTTGGCCTATCCACAGATTATGTCAACGCATATTTGCTAACACCATGAGAAAAATGTACGCTTGGTAATAGTAACTATGAATGTGCAATCACCTTCCGTAAAAAATAGACAGAAGAATTTCCGTGGTCACCTTCCAACAAAATAGATTTTCCCACGATAGCAAATCGCAAATCCCTCGCGGACCCGTGATTGCCGTCTGCATTGCCCAAATAAAACTGTACACAAATTAAAAAATTCCTAACATGTGAGTTAATTGGGAAGCTAGACAAACAAGAAATCAGATTCAGCAAGCAGGGAAATGACTAATGAAGTTATACTACAAAACAATATTCCCCTTTTTAGGTATAAACACACAAACATCTTCTGGGCAGATGGATTTCGGGCAAATTATTAAGCTTCTCTCACTAAACAAATGATTCAAATCAGTGGCATAGAGGGAATTCAGATATTGCAGTCCATCGATCTGATGCATCCCTTTTGAACATGAATGAAGAACAAATGTATAGATATAGAGGGAGAGAGAGAGAGACGTGAGTACGTACGGGAGTCCAGTCTTGTGCCCAGCCAGAGGCAATCAAGCTGCTAGCACTCCATGGAGGAACAACCTTAATACGGCACGCCGCCGCGGGGGGCATCCACCTCTGTTGACCAGGACGAGCAGGGGAGGCCGGCGAACAGCGGTACGTATCCGGTGCTTGCGGGGGTCCAGAGCGACGCAGGGACATCGATGAGCGGTGGACTTCCTGTGTGCTGCGCGCTGGACTCCCATGGGAATGAGCGGCGGCCAAGCGAGTCGAGGGGAGGGCTTGCTCCTCCCGACCCGGCACTGGCCGCAATCGACGCCGCATCGGGGCGCCGTGGTGGCTAGCCCAGCCAAGCACGAGCAGGGAGGGTTAGAAAGAAGTCCACATAACCCCCCTAACTTTCGTGTTTCGGACGCTAAGCCCCCCTAACTTCTAACTAGAGCAAATAACCCCCCCTATCTTTGCAAAACCGGGCAAATTACCCCCTGGAGCTGTTTGGGACACGGTGGCAGCGGTTTTAGCCATGCTGGACTCCGGTTTAGACATGTCCTGGACAAATAACCCCCCTGACTTTCTGGTGGAGCACTGCCGGAGCCGGCCGCCGCACCTGGTATGTATGTTGGAGCAACCTGGTCGGCCGCCGCACTTCTCTCTCGCAACGTAGGCGTCGAGGAGGTCGTCCTTCTCTCTCTCGCGACGGCGGCAAAAGCGGATGATCTGTGTCATCATTTGGTGGTTGTACTGCAGCGCCGAACGTCTGCCCCGGCAAGACCAAACTCTTCGCTTTCAGGCTCTCGTGGTACTAGACGTTTCTGTCCCGGATGCCGTCCTTGTCGACGATGCAGACCAGCACCCGCTGCCGGCGGCCGCCTCGGAGAACAGGTTGGACAGCAGGTTGTCGAGCCCCAGCGTCCGCCGCCATCCGCTTTCGACCTATGTTCCTTAGTGCAGCCCAAGAGCAGCTCTGCCTCGCTGTGAGGACCAGCCGTTAGGACGTTGGGCAACGCCACCTCGGGCACATCCTTGTTCCACCATGACCATCTCGTCCGTGCCCACGCCCATGTTCGGCATCGCTGCGCCTTTGTGATCTGAACCGCCGCCAGCTGAGCTCGCCACTGCGAGCTACCTGCTGTCCCTTCTCGGTGGCGGCAGCATGCGACAGCGCACCGAGACCCATGAGCCGTGCAACGTAGCTGGGTGATCTCCGGTGGTCACTCGTTACCAGTTCATCACCCATCCCGGGCGACCAGTCGGGCTTGGCTTCTGACCTGTCCTGGCGACTGCGCAAATACACACACACGTAAGTAGACAAAGCAAGCAGGCAGGTTGATCGATCTTATCTAGCTAGCTGAACCCACGTAGTATCAACTATCAACACAGGTCACAGGGGAAGATGAGATCGGCCTGATGTTCCGCAGCCCAAGCTTTCCCTTCGCGAGTTCGCGTCAGCTTGACCGCAGCTCAGAGCGCGCCATCGTTGCATGACATGAGGCCGCCCGTGGCGCTGAGGCCCAAGGTGACGCTGCAGCTTCCGCAAGTCCAGTTGTGCCGTGGATTGCGTGTCGATTTGCCTGCTTCCTGCTATCTGAATTAGATTTTGGTGCTTCCTGCTATCTGTGATGACAGATTTGGGGAAGAGCAGATGTGGAACGGAGGAAGGGGAATTGGGAGAGAATAGTTAGGGGGGTTATTTGACTCCTACGTGGCCTAAACCGGAGTCCACGTGGCTACAAAACAGCCAATTAGTATCTGTGGGGGTAATTTGCCCAGTTTTGCAAAGATATGGAGGTCATTTGCTCTAGTTGGAAGTTAGGGGGGCCTAGCGACCGAAACACGAAAGTTAGGGGGGTTATGTGGACTTCTTTCGGAGGGTTATGGCGGCTCCGGAAGAGCGCGAGCCTTGGCAGGGCAGCGGCGCCGCCGGCCAAGTTCGAGTCAGGAGGAGGGGCGCAGTGGATTTCCAGGCCCCGTCTGGTGGACTCCCATACGGGGACGGGGCGGGAGCTTTATGGTGGCGGCGAGCATAAATGGCGAGTGGGGGTGGAGGCTCCTCCCCGGCGGCTCGTGGCGAGATCCGGAGGTTACTCGCGGTGGCGCCCAGAGGGAGGCGGAGGTCGTTCCCGGTGGCGCGAGGTGGGAGGCAGAGGCCGTTCCCGGTGGCTCGCGTTGCTAGGCAGAGGTGCTCATGGTGGCGCACTGTGGGAGGTGCAGGTCGCGGATTGTCGAGAAGACCGGGTGGCGGCGGCGGCCTGCACGAGGTGACGGAGAGTGCGGGGTGGCCGCAGGTGGCGGCACCGCCGCTTGTAGGCCTCCAGAGCGGCGACGACGACATGCGGGCGCGGCGGCGACTTCGGAGCACGGTGGCGCCGATTCCGGCGAGTTCGCCTCGTTCCGGCAGCCGATCTGCGGCGAGGAGGGAGAGAGCGCGACGACGGAGCTCCCCGCGTCCGTCGATCTGAGCGGGGAGTGCCGGAGCGGCGTGCCGGCGCGTCGGCGGCGGCGATGCCGGGGCGTGGGAGAGAGAAGGAGAGAGGGGGGGGGGCGCTCTGTGGATGTTTTACAGAAAAGTCCGCGTATTTTTCGTAATTTACGTTTCGGTCTCTCTCCTCGCGTTTCCGTGGACTGCGGGTTCTATTTACGGGTTTGGGAAGGTTGTTTCTGTAAAAGCGTCACGGACGCATCGTCCGGGCCGTCTGATCGCCGTTCGACGGCCGGGATAGCGTTACTGTAGTTACTGTTTCTTAGAACAGTGGCCGAGTGAGGAGAGGCCGGGAAACGGTCTGTCTTTAAAATATAGTATAGATATAGATGTCCGGTACATTTCTATATGACCTCTATCTCCTTTAGTTAGTGTGTTTGTATTTTATCTTATATCGCGGGGGTCTTGTATGATTCAAACAAAAAACGAGTATAAATTGCAATATCTATATAGATCACCTGGCCGTTAGGAATAGGTCGTGGCACGCGGCAAGGCAACAAGTTGTACCAGAAAATTAGGATTAGGGGAGCCAAAGGAGAGAAACAATACAATTTTACTCATAACAGGCCAAACATTGGTGTTATACACATTTTTCAGCAAACTACATGGAATTTCGTGACATATACGTGCACAAATAATATCATGGGGGGGGGGGGGGGGCCATGGCCCCGTCGGTCCCCCTGTCTCCGCACTTGGTAGGTTTTCCTTTGTCGGGTTTCATGTATGTGAAACTGGCTCGAAACCCCCCCCCCCCTCTCTGACCGCGCCGCCCCCGCGGCGGCCGACACGGGACCCCTCTCTCCTCCCTCCAGTCCCCTTCTCCCGTCGCGCTCCTTCCGCGTCCGGAGGAGGTTGCGCAGGGCGGCGAATCCGGCGTCGGTGCGGACAGGGAGGCGACGGCCCGACGTGGCTAGGTGACGGAGGAGCGGTGGCGCCTGTTTGGGACGGCGGGGCGGCGCAGCGGAGCGGATGGCGGCGGGCAGCGACTCTAGCCGGCTCGGCTCCTTGGCCCAGATTTGGGCCCTCCGGGCCCCATCTGGGTCGGGGTGGGCTGGCCTGACTTGCGGCCCCCTCTGCAGATGGTTTGTGTGTAGATGACCTGAAGGGGACTCGTGTGCTCTGCGGCCGCGTTCGGTCGACTACGGCCGCCGGCGGTGTAGGCAGTTCCCTTCCGCGCAGCCATAGTACTACTAACCCTGGCTCAAGCTACTTCCCGCCACCGTCTTGCCGACCTCGTGAAGCTAGCTTCGGAGAGACGACGATGGTGGATCCGTGACCATAGTGGCACATGTTAGTGGGTTGTGGGTCTGGTGGTGTCGATGCCTCGTCCTCGCAGGCTCCTGTCCGAGGGCGATGGATAGGGTTTTTTAGGAGAAATCCTTGTTGGCTCGCCTGACACCGACGCGGTGCCGCCTCTAGGTGGCATCATCCCTTCCTGAAGTGCGTCGTGGCTACCCTTCATCCGCCTCCCTTAGTGTGCCAGGAGAAATCCTAGGACCAGCACGCTGGTCCGGGCAGCAGCGTGAGCTTTCCTTCTTGAAGGTTCTGCTCGGTACTCGACGTTTCGGTGCTAGGAGCGTTGTGATACTCCTTCAGAGGGCGCACCGGTCGCGAGTCACCGTAGTTTAGTCGATCCGCCTATGTCTCCATTTTGTTTCTGCTTTTGTTTTCTTTGGGCGTGTGTTTGCTGCTGCCCCAGCTTGTGTGGTGTTGCGTTTTTATCGTTGGTTGTATGGTGGTCGTTGCTTTATTTATAAAACGGGGCGAAAGCCTATTTGGAGGAGGAGCGTATAGCGCTAAGTCCCTGCTTCCGGTCGGCTCGGTTTCGCGTTGATGCCGGTTGGTCATGGTGATGAGTTCTTGAACCCGACGCATTTGTTAACGTAGCTCTTCGCCTTGAAGATAAGGGAGTTCAGCAGCCGCCGCCTCCGCGGCTTTCATGTTTTGAGCCGGGCAGCTGTATTCCGGTTGGATGATGTCGGAGTTCTCGCGCAACTGTCCAACACGGTTCAAGGCTTCGCCGAGGTCCCCTCCTTTGCGCCTGGTCTCGCCCGGCTTGTCCGTGTTGCCTCTTGCCGGCTCGAAACCGTGGACGATGTTGTACTCGCGTATCGTGGCGTTGAGTCGGCGCTGCGTCGAGACTAGGTGGAGTGCCTTGTCGTACATCTGCTGGCGCATCTTCTCGAGCTCGGCTGCCGCCTTGGATGGGTCCACACTCGGCGCGATGGGAGTGCTCAGCAACTCGAACTCCGCCTCGAGGTTGCGCTGGAAACGCGAAGGCCCGCCAGCTTCGTGGACGGTTTTGCCGATGGCACCTCCTGCAGCCGCATGCTCGACCATGTGCACCTCGGCGTAGATGCAGAGCTCGATGTCGTCGCAGTCCGTGCTGCCGGAGTCGAGGTGATCGAAGGAGGACTCGCAGCCGCGCGTGCCGGCATCGAAGGCCGATTGAACCAAACACGTGAGGACCTCCTCCGGGTACTCCTCTGCAGCGACGGCAACGTAGACGGGGAAGTTGCCGAAGGTGATGATGGCGCCTCCGCTGGTGAAGCCCACGTCAGCGAAGCTCTTGGTGTTGTCGATGATGCAGCCGATGGAGCCGATGGAGAGTACGAGGCCGGAGACGACGCGCCGGTCATCAACGGAACGGGATCCCGCGCAGAACATGACTCCGCTCGTCGCTAGCCCCACGGTGGGCGCCAAATGTCGTGGTGGATAGCACAGCATACCCATCGGAGATGGGAAAGATTGTGGGGCAAGGCAACGATGGTGTTCGCTCGGGATTGGGTAACAAGCACGCAGAGACACGCGATGTACCCAGGTTCGGGGCCCTCTTGTGGAGGTATCACCCCTACGTCTGATTTCTATTACTTGATCACAGAGTTCGGGCTACAATGTGCTCCTGGAGCTGTTTCAGGTGGCAGCCGGCTGGAGGTTCTAGTCGGCTGGAGGTGGAAGATGATGATCGTCATGAGAAGAATCAGTGCATGGAACTTGTCCCGCGCAGGGGGCTCTAGCCCGCCTTATATAGGCAACGGGCTAGGGTTTTGGGTTACAAGTAAATTACATGGTTGCCCCTATGACATCAACTACATTCTGGTCTGGCTGGAGCTAATTGTCATGATGTTGTACAGGAAACGCCCGATAAGAAGTACTGTTCACAGGCGACGGTTATGTGAGGTTGGCCCACTGGTACGGAACTGTCGGTTGGTGGATCCGGATTCGGTCCAGCCGGACGGATGCATCCGGATAGGTGCAGCCGGACGAACGCTGTCGGCATGATGCAGCCGGCGTGATGCAGCCGTCCTGACCTGGCCGGCTTGAGGAGTTAGAAGAAATGAGCGTCTTTAGGGTATCCAGGGTTTATCTCCCCGACAATAAGTGTACAATAAATGTTTGGCCCGTACATCAAAAAATAAGATAGTATTTTCGTGTTACAGGCTTAACGCAACAACTTGTTAAATTACTGCAGGACATCTCAAGGAATTGCCGCCTGAGAGGAATTCGCCTCAGGATCTTGGGGGCTGACGCTCGCATCCTGGGGGCTGATTTCGCCATCCTGGGGGCTGGACTCATCAGCTCGGGCGACATTCTCCGCCTCATCGGTAACGTCCACGGCAACTTCGGCTTCAGGAGAGGAGGTGTCGGCTACTGCAAGATGGGGGTCGGTATGTCCCTTGTAGAAAGCCCGAAGATCAACCATGTTGGCGACCCAAGTAGCGTATTCAGACACAGAGGCAATCACCGGAGCGGCGTTAACAGCGGTGCCGTCTTCGTACTCTGTCGGTATGCACTCGGTTACCTGCCTAATGTCGGCTTCGGGGTACCATGCCGCCATCAGAGAGAGGGCCACCTTAGCTCCACCACGCGCTGCCGAACGCAGCAGATTTTCACGCTCATTGGTGGCTCTTGTCAGCAACTCGGGATAGCATCAAAGACGATGGGATCGCTGTCAGGGCCAGCGAAGAACTTGGCGGAAAACGCTACGCTCGCATTGATAATTTGGCTGACCAATTCGCCAACCACTAAGATGCGCGCAAGGCAAGGCGAGTTGTCCTCGCTGTCACTTAGGTTTACCGGCACTGAAATACAGGAAAGCATAAGGGTGAACAAAGGATTTTCGACAAAGTCATAGAAAGATGAGAGAAAAGGCGGAAGGAAAATTACCAAGGATATGGACTTAGACGACATTGAGCTCTTCCCGGTTTCCGGACAGCACGTCTTCGTCAGCTTTCATGGAAGCAGCGTGATTTTCGTATTGCTGCTTGGCGTTGCTGGTCGCCTGGGCGAGGGTGCATGGCGGAAAGATTTTCCAGTTGGCCGGTTAGTTTGCTAACCTCCTGGGCATGCGCCAAGTCCCGGGCCTGAGCCTCCAGATGCTTGGTATGTGCCTCCTTCAGCCGAGCCACCTCATCCGCCAAGTCTGCAGCTTGATTAATCAAGGCGGGCAGATTAGCATCGCTTTCGAGAATACCCTGAGGAGCCTCTATCGCTTCTACAAAGTACAAAAAATGTCAGCTACAAATATAGTCGGCACCCAGAAAAATTCAGACGGACAGGAAGAAGACAAAGAAAATCGTCACCTTCGTCTTTCTTGCGAGTTTCCTCCAAACTCGCAATTATGTCGTCTTTCAGCTCAACCGCCTTCTTCAGTTGGTGACACTCCTTAGACTTTTCACCTTGGGCGCGGTACAGCTCCAGGTTTTAGCTAAGGAGGCTCTACAAACAAAATAAAGAGCGGAGCTAAGTATATGCAGTCATTGTCAAAAAGACCACCCAGCCGACTAGCAAAGCATGTTCTAGTCACCTAGGTGCTCGGGGGCTGCGACTATGGACTATGTAGAAAAAGTTACCTCTAGCTGATCTTCCATGACGCCATGGAGATTGTCCATGTAGGAAAACCAGTCGATGTTGCCAGTGCGAAGGGTCTTCCTGACGTCCCTCACCTCGTCATCTCCAAACTCGGAAAAGTCCATGCCGGAGTAGGAGGCACCGGCAATGTCCCGTTTCATCCGCCACCTCCTGTTTCATGGCTATGAAATGGGCGGCATCACTAGCCGAATCTTAAGACGTCTTGGAGAGGGGAGAATTGCTGACAACTCTCTTGCCAGCAACTTTGTCCGCCGGCGCTTCGGAGGTACCGGCGGGGCGTTCAGGTGCCGCCGGCACGTTGCCTGACACGTAAGTTCCCGCACAGAGCACCACGGGGATGTTGCTGGCAGGAGTTGTCTGTGTCGTTGCAGGGGAGGACCGACTTTTGGTTCTGCCGGCAGCTGCCTTCACGTTTTTCCGCAGCCGGGGCAGGCTGGCCTTCACTCTGTGGCAAGGAAAGGGGAAAAAGACAGTTAGACAACAAGCTAAAAGTAAGCGCAAGCAAAGCAAGGTGGAAAGAACGTACTTCTTCGAGGGAACATGTGTCCCAAGGTTCTGGTCCTCTTCGCCAATTTGGAGGACAGTTTTCCTCTTCTTCTCAGCATCCTTGGTGGAAGTGGAAGCCCCGCCTACTGGGCGTCTCTTGCTTTTAGTGGCCCCTGGCTCGTAATAGTTGGGGGGGCAAGCTCGTCCTTTTTCAAGCTCGCCAGCTAAACAATACAATTTATCATCAGACTATATATAAGTGAAAGCGGACTCCGACAAAATGGAAAGTTAAAGAGCTCCAGCTTGCCTCTGGGGCTGAGTTGTCGCGTGTAAACATGGCGACGCCCTCGGCCGCCTTCAGTTTGTGGGGCGATGAGCCCCCTCAACCAAGTCAGTACCACTGCTTCGTCAACGGCAGTGCTGCTCGCGTTGAATTTGCCCGCCTCCGCACTGGAGAATTCGCACATCTTCAGTGGGCAACGGCGGAGCGGCATTATGCGTCGGGACAACCAGAAGAGAACGGCGTCAACTCCGTCAAGCAGCGGAGGCGCCATCGTCGTTGTCAGGAATTCTATCCGCCTCACATATAGGCGGAGTTCCTCCGGCAAAACATCCGTCGACTTCTCAGTCCAGCACTCCCTATATTTAGGTGGTGTGTTGGAGAAGGCGGGAATACCGATTGTCTGCTTGGGAGCCGGGATGTCCTTACAATAAAGAAGGTGCTGGTCCAATGCTTCACCGACTCGACGTAGGGAATCTTGGGGTACCAGGTCCTTTCGTGGCGGCAGTTGAAGGTTACACTACCGCAGGTTGCTAGGGCCGCCAGGTATGGTTTGGTGGTGGAAAATAAAGCAATATTTATTGAACTCTAGGCTGGGGCTAACACATAGATATCCCTCGAATAAGGCTTGGAAGCCGGCTAGAACTAAGATACTATTGGGGGCAATGTTATGTAGCTGCAAACCATAGTAATCTAGCACGGACATAAAAAAGGCGGAAGGTGGTAGGGCCATGGCCCGAAGGAGATGCGAAGCCAAAATTACCCGTTCGCCTTCTTTGGGCTTGGGGATGGCCTCTCCGTTTGTTGGCCGCCAGGAGCAGTCCTCCTTCGAAGGTAGAAAACCGCCTTCTTCCAGCTCTTCGAGGTAGTCAGCCGTGATGCAAGACGACACCCTATAGCGAGATCCTAGATCCGCCACCGCCGTCTCTGCACCACCAGCGCCGACCGAAGTTGTGGCCGCCGTCTCCGTAGTGATTGCCACCGCGATGGAAGATGAAGGAGCCGTGGAAGCGGAAGCGGCCGCCGGAGCGGAGGAAGAAAGCACCGCGCCCGCCGTCACGGTAGGAGAAGAAGAAGATGATGGGCCGAAGCTTGTAACCGCCGCCGCCATCATGGTGGTGGAGAGCGCCGTAGCCGTTGAAGCCGCAATCGCCGCCGCTGACGCTTGCTCGCCGGAGTGTGCCATTTGGTTGGACATAACTGTGTGGCAGTGAGGTTCGCTGGAGTTGGGTGCGCTCGGAGGAGGCTCGGAGGAGGAAGGCATGTGAGAGGATTTGGGGGAGACACAATGGCAGCGAGATCTCCACCGTGTGAAAAGTTGGGGTATTTAACCCCCTGCTTCGCAATTCGTGCGCAAAAACAACGGGGTGCACGATCTCTGCCATGTGTCCGCCAACATGCAACGTGGGGGCGGTTGCCGCCGTTGTTGCTTCGGGTCTCGTGCGGAGTGGGAAATATAATCATGGCGTGTCACTCGGAATTCAAACTGTCGTGGACCGCGTGACGTCATCCGTCAACTATTGACGGGACAAGTCAACTTGACAAGACTTGACAACGGAAGATTCCTTACAGGAGGTCAGGCCGTCTTTTCCATGTTTGGTCAAAGGCGGCAGCTTTCCGCCTGCTTTAAGGCGGACAACCGCCAACCTTTTTTACTTCGGAATGATTCAATCTCTTTAGATACCGGCAACGACACGGAACAAAAGGCGGACGTTGTGAAAAGAAGACGACAACTGGAGAACTTAAACTTATACCAAGCGGGGTATCCTTTACATGGAATAATCCGGCTTGTGTAAGGTGGCCCAAGCTAGGCGGCCCAGCAAGATGAAGAAAAGGAAGGCGGCGGCCGACTAAGGAGAAGGTTCTAGACGAAGCCCACCTAGCCCACAAGACCAAGACGGAAGGCAGTATCTCTGCCACCCAGGATTAGGACTCTGTACTCTTGCCGGACACGTATCTACTTTGTAAACCCTAGGTCTGGCCGCCTATATAAGCCAGACCTCTGGGAGCCTTTTGCGCAATCACATCCATATATACTGTCCATTGTGCCCCGAAACAACTCCCCTCCTGACATAGGGTTAGGGTTTCAGCTCGACAGGCTGCTCCCCGGCTCCAATTCGACCGAATCTTCCCCCGTCCCCCGCTCGCCCGCCATGGCTGACGGCTTCCTGGTGGACTTCCCCTCCATGGGGTCCGTCTGCTACTTCACCAGTCTCGAGTCCCTGCTCTGCGACTCCACCTCCCGCTTCCTTGCCGCCGTCTCCGCCGTCGACAACGAGGACCTGAACAAATTCAGCCCCCTCTTCGCCCGCGTCCTCAACACCTACTCGGACCCTCCCCTTGAGGCCGTCTGGTTCTTCTCCGCGGTCAGATTCCACGACGCCCCCGACGACCTCCGCTCCATCCTCGACCTCCTCTCCGCCTGCACCGCCTCCTCCCCCTCCGCAGCGAAGCCCCTTGCGCTCCTCGCTCCCGTCGTCTCCGAGCTCTTCCACTCCACCAAGCCCCGCAAGAAGATTGATTCACTCGTCGAGGCTGTCTTCACATACATCAGGATCTGCAGCAGCCGCCCCGCCAGAGGCGAGGTCGACGCCGATGCGGGGAGGCTGTTGCCAGGGTTCGAGAAGCTGGTCAAGGTGTGGAGCGTGCGCAACCCGACGGATAGTTGCCCGTTCCAGATGCTTTTCCCGCTTGTCGGGGATGACGTCAGGAAGGAGCTCAAGAAGGAAGGCTGCAGCGTCGCTTTTCTCGCCGGGGTGGCAGTGGCCGAGGCGATTTTACTCAGGCTCTACCTCAAGGTGCAGGGTGTGGCAGAGGAACAACGTTCTGGGCTGCAGAACGAGCTAAGGAGCTTGGCAGTTGACTCTATCCGGGTCTCCCAGAACCAGCAATTCTTACGTGAGTTGATGATGCTGGCAATGTCCTAATTGTTTCTCGTACCTTTACGTTTTCTGATTCCATTTCATTTTGCTGATTGGTTTTACAGGAGTACTGCTGCGTAACATGCTCGCAAACTCTTCACTGCCTGTCTATTCAAAAATGGTATGTGCTCCTTTACCCAAGAGCTATTTGGGGATACATTGGTTGTTATGCATACAGCGTTAGACTTTCAACCCAGGAGTAGTATACCTCAGCTGTTTACAGCACCACAAACCATTCTGAGTGTAACTTGGTATTTTCAGAGTATACCTCGTAGTCGCAGGGATCATAATATCTAGGAATTACCTATTGCTTCTTTAACTCATCCTTAATTAAGGAATGTGAGGGCTGCTTGGGCGTTGCCATTATCTGTTGTATGAGTTAGTTAATGTATCTACCGCCTAAAGCGGGGGCCCAAGCACGGCAAAAACCTATGGCGCTGCAGGGGCGTATATCATCTTTGCGATTTACAAACAAGTCTGATCTGTGGTGATCTTCTTATGCCCATCTATTTTGAAATATAATCACTTTCGATGAGTATGTTCTGTTGTGTGAACTGTGAAACTTGCAAGCTTCACTCTGACCTAATGCCCAATTGTTATCGTGCTTACATCTCTTAGACCATAAATGTTGTGCGTGCCATGCTAGTTCCTTGCTAATGAATTAAGTTCATCAGTATTTTTCATTTATTTTTCAGATTTGCTAAATTAAGTGCACGTTAATTAATTCTTGTTTATATTTGAATAATGACTCCTTGTTCAGTTTCTTGCATTTATTGTGCCAATAACATTCAGAAGAAAACTGATGGTTCATTTTGAACTTTGGTGCATAACCCAGAGTGCTGTTGATGAAAAGTTGGTGAGAGATGCCCTTCAGGATGCTCTGATCTCGGTTTATCCAGTACCCAGTAGCTCCACCCAGAGTGCTGTTGATGAAAAGTTGGTGAGAGATGCCCTTCATGATGCTCTGATCTCGGATTATCCAGTACCCAGTGGAGCTGAAGTTGATAAAGCTGATAGTTCCCCTTTTCACATTTTTTGTGTCAAGATTGGTTATAACTGTTGATGCCATCAATGATGCCAGGTGATAAAGAGGTGTTCTTACCTAAATTTGGCTGGCGATAGACAATTTTTTTCTAATTATTTTTCTTTGTGATAGGCTCAATGGAGATATTGAGAAAGCAATGTCGTATATCAGCGCTTTCATGACTTCAAACATTCCCAGTTACCTCATTAGGTGGGGTAATTGTCAAGCTGGCACCAAATTCGTTTGTACCACACCTCATGACTTTCTGGGTAAGTAAACGTGTGACAAGGTCCTTTCGATTTGAAGGACAGAATGGGTGCTTGTTATCACTCATTTATAGAATGATTGCTGAGGTTCAACATGGTTGCTTTTCGTAGAGTGGCTTGTAGATCTTCAAGATAAGGGGTTCAAAGTGTTTGGAGAGAACTGTTCAAGGATTAAGGAGATGCTGATGCATGATGAGGGCAAGAATGATAACCAGAGCAGGATAAGTCAATCAGATGCTGACCATTTAATCACCGATGAGCAGAATCACCAGAAGGGTATGGACACAAAAGGTGTTTGAGGATGAAGAAGCCGTGGAGATGGAAACGGAGGATAATGCTTTCATGGCTGCTGCTCATTCTAAGATTGCGATGGCAAATGAGAAATGGAAAAGGAAGGATTGTGGAACGCTCCACGATGCGTTCGTATTCCTGAAGGATAAGTAGTCGTAGGCCGTTTCTTTGCTTCGTTCGTCCGTCCTATCGCGCAGAAACCAGCGACAACAAAAAAGACCGGGTGTCCAGTCGTTTTGTCTACCATGATCCATGTACTTTATAAATTACGACATAGCAAAGCCCACGCGGCGTGATCCAGATTCAAGCGTTGGAGCCAAACGACTCGGGCGCAGGTCAAGGCCATAGTCGGTATGCTCCGGATCCTTCCCCACCGCCGCCGAATTCCAAACCTCGGATGACATGAACTCGACCTCGCAGCCGGCGTGCCCACTCCTATCGGTCCACACCCACGAGAACAGGCGCCTCGATCTGTGCCAAGCCGTCGCCGCCTCCCTACTGTTACAGGCTCTCAGCAACCATGGCCTCGATCTGTGCAGAGCCATCGCCGCCTCCCTGTTGTCTCGGGCTCTCGGCGGCCATGGTCCCACTCCCATGGACAAACCATGGATGAACAAAATACTACTCCTGCAGCACATTGGAGTATTGGACACAGAGCACCCCTAGCAGCCATAGCTGATGCCATAGACATTGTCGGGATTGGCCAAAACGCGGGTTTGGACTGTCGATGGTCTGGCTGGCCGGGAGCAGACCACCACGTACGGAGCGCACCCAGATCACCATCACTACTGCGAAAGCAGCCTTCCTATCCCCATAAGTTGATTATCCCCAGTCATCCGCAGCCTGCGCGTCTCCGTAGTCCGTGCACGCGACCACCACGACGGTCGTCGTGGCATGCCCGACCAACATGACCTGCAGTGGCGCGAGGATGACATCGTTGTAGACAGTCTGGCAGGGGACGGTGACCGACCTCAGCGACAGGGCCGGGATCTTAGTGTCTGTCTTCGTCCCCTGCTGCATGAACATGGTCTGCATGATATACACAGGACACAACGGAGGTGAGCTAGATAGGGATCAGACACAGCAGTTCTTGAGCTTCTCCACCACGGTCACCGTGCACAGCTTCCATTGTCGGTTGCCGTCTGATCTAGGTCGTAACAATGGCAGCTAGAGGGGAGGACTCCAAGAACACGTGATTCCCTGCTGAAGTTTGTAGTATCATTTGTTAGATCCGATGTATTCATTGCTTAGTTAAGCGTGGTGCCGGATATAACAAGATGTTGCAGTTCCTGTGCCACTTTTGCACTTATTTGGTGAAAGCTACTGAACTCCACCTCCTTATGTTGCTACTCAATATTCAGAGTGGTATTTGACTATTCAGAATTCAGATTGTTACTTGACAGTTTGTGTCAGATTTGTTCTTGGCATGATTGCATGAGTGGACTAGAGAGTGAGCAACAGATCTGTTTCAGCAAAAGAGTAGAGTTGCATGAATCATCATCATTGATCAAGCATGGAAAAATATCTTCTGGAGTCTCAACGAGGTAATTTCATTTTTTTTTTAACTTTCAATGTGTACTCTGCATCCAATCTACATACACCGGCAAGCGAAAATACTATGTAAATAAGTTTGGCAGCTGATATTACACACACAATCTGGTCTAGCGGTCTTATACATGGCATAAAAGTGTGATTGTCTGTTAGCTAAACTTAACCCGTCGCAACGAGGCACGGGCACATTTGTTAGTAGCTTTACTATTAAAAAGTTGGCTTGGTGGTGTCACACTTCCACCTATTTACATAAAAAATGCCACTGAGCGTTACCAACAACCTGATCTCTCCTTGCTAATAGGAACAACAACCGGCGTGGAGTTATCCCGCAGGGGTCGTTTGATTCAGTTAACCGCATGCATATCACGTACTTAGCTAATTTCCGGCCCTTATTCCCTCACTCGACCAAATTGCCGGCGCTCACGGCAGCCTGCCAGCGGCCAGCCCCGCCACCAACCGCATACCCGCCCGGCTGCGCTCCTCAAGCTTCCGTGCGTCTTCTGCACCACGCCGGCCGCTACGCCACACCAGGACCGGCTCTATATTTTGTGGGGCCCTAGGCAAATGAATCCCTTGAGTCAATTTCAATCTATTGTTTCCTAATTTACAATGTATTTTCTTTCCTTTACGAACAACGAAGAACTGAAGAAGTAGTGGAGATCCATCGATCGTTACCTCCTACGTGTGTTTCCTCTTTGCGGGGCCTGCTAGATACTTGCAAGTCTTTTTCTTTCAGCCCAGCACAAGTAAGAATTGGCCGGTCCATGGGCCCCTCCCAGGCATGGGCCCTAGGACGAAGCCAAGGTCGCCATACATCTAAGCCGGGCCTGCGCCACACCGCGGCTCTTCAAAATACCGTCATCTCACAATCTCACCGCTGTGTTGATCAAGCTCCCGCCGCCTTGGCACGACAGCCTCGTCCGGAGTTGGCGCCCAGGTCAACAGAGCAGGAGTCCGTCAAGCTATGGCCAGTGAGCGAGGGGAAGGGGAAGTTATGCTTCGGGTGCAAGGACGGTGGGGAGCCGGCCACCTCCGCCTCTACGACTACATGTCGGTTCACAACTCTTTCCGCCTTGTGCTCGCGGTGCGTCGCCATGGAGTCTAGCAAGGGACGGCCGCCATGGCCCATGGGCAGGGGACAACGGTTGAGCTGATGCATTCCGGTCGGTCGCGCGCATCGATCTACTGCGTGCCTTCCGGACAAACCCGTTGATCGGCACGCCTGGAATGTAAGAGAGACGATGGCGATTTCTGAAGAATTGCAGCCAAGTTCATCGTTTTGACCCTGGCTGCCACTTGTTGCTCGATTGCTTTTTTCTCTCTTGCTGCCCTTTCTGTTGGCGGCTGTTTGTACTGAACGAACCAAACACATGTTTTCTACACATGTTTGCTAGCTCCTGATGGCTGATGCAGCGATGCTTGGCTGAATCCTACACTGCTAGGAATCAAACCCTGCCAAATCTTGGCCCTAGCGAGACGACAAGTCCAAGCAGATTTTTGCATCCGCAGACCGCATCCTCGTTAGTCACATCTCTCTCAGCGCCCATTCACAGATCTAATATAACTAACCCCACCACAGCACCACTGATTTCTCCTTCCCAGGCGATGATCAAGTGCATGCGCCGGCGGCCCGGCGCCGCGGCATGCGACATGCAAGCTGAGGTGACCCGAATGCATTTCACAGGATTTATGATAAAGAGGAAAACGAGACAAGAGGTTTGGTGCCTGATGGGATTATGCCGAACAGGTACTTTCACGAAGGAGACTAAATCCAGCGTATCAGGGTGGTCCATAGTGGTGGTAAGCCGAATTCCGGCTTACCGGGCGGCCCAGTACGATGAAGCGCAGGAGGCCCATTCGGCTAAGGGAAGGTTCCAGAAGCCGGCCTGCATTGCAGATGACTTAGCGCTCAAGGCAAAGCCCAGGCCGGGTTAGAATAGAACTTTGTGACTTAGTCGGTTAGTTTTCCTCCTGTAAGTCCTAGGTCAGGACGCCTTTATAAGCCGGCCTATGGGATGCCTTAGGAAAAGCAAGCTCTAACACACCTTTCATTGTAACCGATGCTTATTGCCTTATAGTGAATTATATCAGCACGTAGGATTTCGCCACCGTTACGAGATCCGAAGCTGGGTAAACTCTTTCTCGTCCCGACATCGGAACCACCCTCGTCTCTAAAACCCACCTCTCTACCTATCTCGATGGCACCCCTGCCGCGGCTAGATTCGACAATGCCACGACAGTTGGCGCCCATCGTGGGGCAAGAGATGTCCGGGGTTACGTTCCAGACGGGATCTACTGGCGGCGTCGGTGACACCATCGCGGTCAGCTTGGTGAGCTACTTCGACGAAACAGGAGCTGGTCACGTCTTCAACGACGGCTTTTGGACGCCGGCAAAGGAGGATCCCGCCGACTGGTCCACGGTTTTCGTTGGCAGCTTCGACATCTTGGTCGGCTTCACCGCCCAGTCTTTGGACGATCTCGGCTTCACCTCGAGCATTCCCGCCACCCACCCTAGCAACTTTGACGACGGATCGGATCTGGACTCTGAGGACATGGCCGATCTGGATCTAGCTTTCGACGCTGATGATGAAGATTCCGAAGACGACGCAAGTTCCACTATGGCGGCGCCGGACTTCCACTTCGTTGGCATCCTAGGAGAATCCGGCTCTAACGAGTCGATGACAGAACCTGAGTCTATCCTTCCTGCTTTGCAGGCCGGGGCTGATTCAGAAGCCGGATCTGGGGACACTGCCCATATGGAGCAAGACCTCGAATCTGAAGGAGAATCCGACGATTTTAGTCGGAAAGTTGCATCCTGCTTAGGACGCCCTGTCGAGGTCTTAATGGGTGACGTCTCTGATCCAAAGGATGACCCCAATACCTCGAAAGCCGCCAATGGCGAAGAAAGAACTCCAGAAGCCGGAACTCAAACGGTGGACTTTGTGCCACCACTAGCTCCAATGAAGGGGACTAGTAGATTGCCGGCTGCAGGAGACGACATTAACGCTACAGCTGGCGAAGCAATGGAGAAGGATGGCAAAGTACAAGCAACTGCTAACTCCACTTCCTCCTAACGCATCGCTGGCCGACATTGAAAAGTGCCATGCCGAACTGGAAGAGCAAGCAACCCAGATAGCGGAGCGTGAAGTTGATATCACAAACAAGGAAACGGAGTTCATCCGGAAGTAGAGAGAAAAGGGGGCCGACGATGTTTTCCATCCGGCTCGCGACAAGAATCTGCAAAAGAGGTTGGATTTCCGCAGCAAGTGGGATGCCGACCATGTTAATTCAGTCTGGAGAAAGTAACACCACCGACGTGACCCGGTGACTAATTTGTGTTACTTTAATACCCCAGCCAAAAACATGGAGGCGGCCCAGGAAGTCATGTTCGACAAATCATTGGACCGTGATGCTCGCCTCAAATATTCGGCTTATCTACTGGAGGTTGCACAGCAGCAGCAAAACGACTCGCAAGTCAAGTCTGGATGGCTTGTTGATGACTCTCGTCTTTGCAACTCGACGGCCAAGAAACCGATGGCTGCTGCACGTGCAGACCCAGACGATGACCCGGCCGGCTCAAGCAGCCACAACAAAGGTGGCGATAAGGACCCAAAGGACAAGCATCCACTTAGAGGTGCGGAATCCCGGACAGGTTCTTCACGCCATCATGAAGCTGGTAAAAGCCGGGAAGGACATCAGAGCCGGGAGCGAAGGGAGGACCCTCGCAAGGAAAATGCGGCATCACCCCGTCAGGAGCGACGACGTGAGGGGGAGATTCCACCTCGAAGGGAGGGTGACAGAGATAATATGCCACCTCCACCACCACCTCCACCGCGCAAAGAGGGAGATAACCCCTCCAAGTACATACCCCCTCCACGACGGCAAAGGACTCCAAGCCCTCCGCGTAACGCGAGTCGGGTGAGCCAAAGCCGTCACAGGGATGAACCAAGGCGAGGAAAAATCAGTTGATAAGCTGCCATCAGCTAATGATGTTCGAAGCCTAATCGAGGAGAGGAAGTTGGCCAGAGATGCCCAATACCTCGGCCCCAAGTGTTTTGGCAGAACAATCAGAGAGCAAATCCTACCTCCAACTTTGTCGAACGTAACAAATATGGTGGAGAAGTACAGCGGTACGGCTAATCCTGAGACCTAGCTCTCAGATTACGTCAGTGCCTGCGACATATACCAAGGCAGCGCCGACTCCGCAGTGCGATTCTTGCCCCTGATGTTAACCGGGACGGCACGCATGTGGATTGAAGGTTTGCCAGAGAGGACAGTTCATACCTGGAGTGACATGAAGCGCGTCTTTATTCAGCACTTCGAGGGCACGTATAAACGCCCCAAGTCGATTTTCGACTTACAGCGGTGTGTGCAGCAAAAGAATGAGTCCAGTCGTGAATTCGTTTCACGATGGAGCGAAATAAAAAATGCTTGCGAGGGCGTCTCAGAAACTCAGGCGATCCATGCCTTCAAGCAATCTCTGAGGAAGGGGACAACTTTTCATTTCATGATCTACAATGATGAGTCGGAAACTTTGGGTGGCTTACTAGCTTGTGCTAACAAGTACGCCGCTGCTGACGATGACAACAGGGAAGACGGAGAAACCCGCCGGCGCGATTCCGGGAAAAAGAAGGTTGAAGACCAAGCCGGCCCTTCTCACGAGGTTGCTGCCACCTTCGGTAAGGGTGGCCCAAGCAATAGCAAGTCACAGGACAAAAAGGCGGCAAACAACCGACCAGCCCGACCGCCAACAGTGAAGTATGACGACATTAAGCACAACCCCTATGTTCATCATCTGAGGCCGGATGGAACGAGCTCCCACACCATCCAGCAATGTCACATCAATCGGGACATCGCCAAGGACCCCAAAGCCGGCAAGTCAAGGAACAAGCGCAAGTCCAGGAAGGACGACAAAGAGAAAGAGGACGCTGCTTCAGAGTCGGATGACGCGGCCTCCAAAGAGGGAAAAGGCTGTAAATTTCCTAAGCTTGCCAAAAGTCTCATCGTCAATCTGGCAACAGATTCCTCTCGCAAGGAAAAGGAGGCTTGGCGAGAACTCAATGCTACGGTACCTTCAGTTCCTCAGTATTTGGATTGGTCCGACATTCCCATCACATGGGATCGCAGCGATCACCCGGACAGAGTTCCTTCAACACGCACCTACTCTTTAGTCGTCAGCGCCTTCCTCCTCTCCCTCCTCTCTCCTTGTCCAGCGTCCTCCTCGAGTAGCCGCGCCCGTCGGCTCCCACTGCTCCTCTCTACTCCCGACGTCTCCTCCGCCCGAGCTGCTGCTGCTGCTACGTGTGCCACTGTTCGTGTCCCTGCCCGAGTTCTCCAGTGTGGTGTTCCCATTTCCCGGCACGTTCCTATCCTCGGAGCACCCCGTGTTGTGCACGTGCGTGCCCCTGCACAAGTTTGCTGCTGCTGCCCGTCACCGTGATGTGCTCGTCCCCGTTCCCTGTCGTTGTGTCTCCGAGTCCGCTGCCGTGCTTGTGTGCTGTTGCTGCTGCTCCTGGCTGTCTCCGTGAATCCGTTTCCCGACCCGTCCGTGACGCAAGATCTCCGTTTCCCC
>QRDG01000210.1:424208-799237 GCA_012064385.1 Puccinellia tenuiflora | reverse complement strand
CGCAAGGAAAAGGCGTCTTGGCGAGAACTCAATGCTACGGTACCTGCAGTTCCTCAGTATTTGATGGTCCGACATTCCCATCACATGGGATCGCAGCGATCACCCGGACAGAGTTCCTTCAACATGCACCTATGCTTTGGTCGTCAGCCCTATAGTCGACAAATACAAGTTGACAAAGGTGCTCATGGACGGAGGAAGTAGCATCAACATACTCTACGCCGCAACATTGAAAACAATGCATCTCTCCGAGTCACAACTCAACCACAGCAATGTGAAGTTTCATGGGATTGTGCCGGGACGACAAGCCTCCTCAATGGGAAGGATCACCCTGAAGGTCACCTTTGGCGGCACGGATAATTTCCGGACAGAAGACGTCTCTTTTGAGGTGGTTCCTTTTAAAAGTGCATACCACACAATCTTTGGACGTCCGGCTTTCACCAAATTCATGGCTCGGCCCTGCTACATCTATAGCAAGCTGAAAATGCCGGGACCCAATGGGATCATCACAGTCAAGGGAGACTTCAAGAAAGCAAAGGAGTGTGAAGCCGCCAATGCCGTCCATGCTGAAGAAGAAATCTGCAAGGAAGAATTGGAGGATCTCAAGAAGATAATGAGTCCAAATGAGATGCCGGCAACTGAAAAGCCGTCCTCTAAAGATGACACCAAGAAAATCAAGCTCTCAAAGGATGATCCGACAAAGGAGGCCATCATCGGTGCCGGCCCTCGATGACAAATAGGAAGGCGAGCTCGTCAAGTTTCTCCGTGAGAACCGGTATATCTTTGCTTGGTCACCATCTGACATGCCAGGTGTCCCGAGGGAACTTGCTGAGCACTCCTTAAAAGTCAACAAGGACGCTAAGCCGGTCAAACAAGGCCTCCGATGAATCGGAACAGAGAAGCGCAAGGCGGTTGGAAAGGAGATCCTAAGGCTCACTGCCGCCAAGTTCACCCGTGAAGTTGTCCACACTGATTGGTTGGCAAATCCTGTGCTTGTCCCAAAGAAAAACACATCCGAGCTATGTATGTGCATTGATTTCTCTGGCTTGAATAAATCCTACCCTAAAGATCCGTTCGCCTTACCGCGTACCGATCAGGTCATTGATTCAACTGCCGGCTCCGAGATGCTATGTTTTCTGGACGCTTATTCGGGTTATCATCAGATTAAGATGAAGGAGTCAGATCAAATCAAGACGTCCTTCACCACACCATATGGAAATTACTGCTATGTCACAATGCCTTTCGGCTTAAAGAACGCCGGTGCTACTTACCAAAGGTGTATGCAGCGGTGTTTGGACAAGCAAATTGGCCGCAATGTTCATGTCTATGTCGACGACATAGCGGTCATGTCGAAGAAGCGCGGCGATCTTATCGCCGATCTGTCTTTGCAAATCTAAGGGAGTACCAGATGAAGCTTAATCCGGCAAAATGCGTCTTCGGAGTTCCCGCAGGCAAGCTTCTGGGCTTCATTGTTTCTCAAAGAGGAATTGAAGTTAACCCTGAAAAGATAAAGGCGATTCAGAACATCGAGAGGCCGACTTGTCTGAAGGACATACAGCGGCTTACGGGTTCCGCCGCGGCTGTAAGCCGATTCATTAGCCGGCTTGGTGACAAAGCATTGCCATTATACAAGCTCCTCAAAAAGTCGGACAATTTTGTTTGGACAGAGTAAGCAGAGGCAGCTTTGGCACAACTGAAGTATACATTGACACATTCTCCAATCTTGGCAGCTCCAAAGGAAAAAGAGCCGCTTCTGCTCTACATGTCGGCCACGAATTTCATGATAAGTGTCATCATTGTAGTTGAACGCCTGGAGGAAGGGAAGCAATGGCCGGATCAGCGCCCTGTCTATTTCATTAGCGAGGTGTTCTCAGATTCGAAGCAGCGCTACCCTCACTACAAGAAGTTAGCCTATGGTGTATTCTTTGCCGCCAGAAAGATACGGTATTACTTCCATGATCACATAATCACGGTGGTCAGCAAAGCTCCATTGAAGGATATCATCAATAATGCCGACACAACGGGCCGAGTCGCCAAATGGGGCATCGAGTTAGCAGCTTTCGACATCCAGTACAAGCCGAGAACTGAAAATCAAATCTCAAGTTCTAGCCGACTTTGTTGCAGACTGGACAGAGGCGATGGAGAGCACTCCTTTGCCGGATTCTCAATACTGGATAATGCACTTTGATGGCTCAAAGATAAAGGAAGGCTCGGGGCTGGAGTAGTGCTAAAGTCTCCTAAGGGAGATAAGCTCAGTTATGTCCTCCGAATTCACTTCAACGCTACCAACAACGTAGCAGAGTATGAGGCTCTCCTCCATGGCCTTCATATGGCTAAGGAGTTGGGGGTGAAACGCATCCTCTGCTATGGCGACTCGGATCTTGTTGTACAACAACTTGATGGATGCTGGGACACGAAAAGTTCCACAATGGCAGAATACAGGAGAACAGTCGACGAATTCGGCAGATGCTTTGCCGGCTTAGAGGTCCGACATATCTCCCGAGATGACAATGACGCTGCTGACGCCTTGGCCAGAATAGGCTCCAGGCAGAAGGTGGTGCCTCCAGACGTATTTCTCCATCATCTACATAAGCCGTCCATCAAAGGCGGCGACGAAGACTATCCCTTGTCGGCAGAATCAGTTCATGTATGCCTGGTAACCCCAGATTGGACCACGCCTTATACTGATTTCCTGATTAATAAGAAACTGCCTAAGGACGATGAAGTGTTGAGCCGTCAAATTGAGCGCCGAACAAAGGCGTACACGATTATTGATGGACGGCTTTACAAACGGAGTACATCTGGCATCTTCCAAAGATGCGTTTCTCCAGAAGAAGGGCGGCAAATCCTTGAGGAAATCCACTCCGGTGAATGTGGGCATCACGTGGCGGCAAAAGCGTTGGTCGCTAAGGCGTTTCGGCATGGATTCTTCTGGCTAACGGCTAAGGAGGATGCTATCAACATCGTTAAAACTTGTGAACGATGTCAGCGCTACGCAAAGCAGGCTCAGGAGCTCCGGACGATCCCTATAACTTGGCTGTTCGCGGTCTGGGGGCTCAACATGGTGGGACCTTTCAAGACGGCAAGAGGAGGCTTAACTCATCTGCTGGTGGCGTTCGACAAATTCACAAAGTGGGTGGAGGCAAAGCCCATCAAGAAACTCGACGGAGCTACAGCTACAAAGTTCATCGTCGAGATAACAACTCGTTTCGGCATACCGCATAGCATTATCACTGACAATGGCACAAACTTTGCCGTCGGTGAGCTATCGAAGTTTTGCAGCCAATCAAAAATCCGACTCGACGTGGCATCGGTGGCTCACCCGCAATCCAATGGACAGGTAGAGCACGCTAATGGCATTATTCTGAAGGGTATTAAGCCGAGGCTTGAAACCCCATAGCATCGAGCAGCCGGCGCTTGGGTTGATGAATTGCCGGCGGTCTTATGGAGTATTCGTACTACCACAAATAGATCGATCGGCTTCACCCCTTTCTTCCTTGTTTATGGTGCAGAAGCGGTTGATACCCACAAGTATAGGGGATCGTTGAAGTCTTCGATGTGTAAGTATAGTATCGATCCCACGAGGAGTAGAAGGTATAAGTATTTATCCTCTCAAATAAGAGCGTCACTACTCTTATTATCTATGCACTAGACAAGCAAAATGATTAAATGATGCAAGTGTTTTTGGGTTTTTGGTGTATAGATTGCAATAAATTAAAATGCTTAGAATGCAATATGACAAGTGAAAGCTCTCAAAGAGAGAAAGCCCAATCCTCTATGCAGCAAGAGGACAAGCTCAAGTGTGTGTTTCTTTTAGATGGAGAGAGTTCCCAAGGGCTACTTAGACTTCATGGCATAAATATTTCTAGAACAACAAGGTAAACATTTTGTCAAGTTTTAATCTTCTTTGGACGGAGCCATAATTAGGAATAGCTAATAAATAAACTACACCTCTTATGATGGATCAAGGTGCCAAGTAAATAACTACACAAAGAGTTATTAAGACATAAAGTCCCACCATAGCATTAATCTTTAAGGTCCCCGATACTAATACCCCATAAAGTAACTTCATAACTTGGTCTCAGGTTTACATGTCCCCCTAAGACCTCCTCAATTCATTACATAACTAGTCATCAACCCGTGCACCTGCACGGGCTACAGATATTCAAAGTTAAGTGGTGGATGCGCGAATAACTTTTTTCATGTGAAAACTATATGTAGCTTAATTTTTAATTGACTTTAGGAATACATATTAGAACGATGAAAAAAAAGACATTTTGTATCCTCCGCAAAAATGCGACATGTTGATAAGGGTGTGTTTATAAACGACATGGAGTAAATCATACCATTTTAAACTTCACCAAAAGATGATACACCCATTTCACATTATGTCGCTCAATTAGAGCTAACTATTAGATGTTCATTTTGTTTGATGTTTTTGGAATCGAGCTATGTGAATTCAATTTAAGACTGTCAGGGTGACTTCACGATCTAGTTATGAACTGGTTGTTAAAAAAACATAAGTAATTGGATTTCTAGGAGTGGTGGTGCAATATACTAACAATGTTCATGTCATCTCGATCAGGTCATAGAGGTGCAGGATAACCTGGTTGATGCAAATGAAACATGAATGAACTACATGGCTACACTTTTACAAATAAATGCCTTAACACATTAAAAATATGCCTTTTTGCGAAAGAATGTCCCTTATTCATGAAGCAAAAGTAATTCTAGTTTGGACTCAAGCCTGAGAGAGATCAAAATAATCTAGTTAAATAGAGAGAAAATAAAAACTGACAGCCTTCGTTCAATGCATAAAACACATTGTAGCCATGAGCAGTTAATATGCAAAGGGGTGATGCTTAAAGTTATGTGGTCAGTTGATTGGAAAAGTGAGGGAGCAGGATGGCGGATTCCTGGGCATCGACTGCAAGAATAAACACGTAAGCCAGTTAGTCTAGAGACTTACCTATTAGGTCAGGGCCAAAGAGAACCCTTTCATGGTAGCCATACAAAAACGGTTTAAACAGAAGAAGTATGCTTGACAAAACTCACCGGAGTAGAAGAAAATCTACAGTACTTTGTACTTAGTCCGAAGAAGTTCTCGTAACCCAACTTATCGTGTTATCGAGAAAATGATGACACTGATGGGCGGGACCTCAGAATGATTAGAACAATTCTCTTTGGCCTTGCAGTAAGAAAGTATAATTAACCTTGGAAATATATAACACTACAGAAAACACATGTCCAGATTTGAACGTGTTTAACCATGGAGTACCAGAGAGCCTAAACTTAAAGAATTTTGGATACACTAAGTTTACAATATAAACTTCTGATTTGAACGTGCTGCCATACTGTAGAAAATGAAGGCTTGCACATAAGGCCCTATAAAAAACCGGGAAGAAAGAACATCACCTAGAATACTTTTAGCTTGCAATTGTTTTAATGTTGATTTGGTACAACTCATGTAGCAGAACAACAATTTCAATTTCAATCTCTATGTCAATGACAACCTCTAAAATATACAGGTACCATACAAATTAGAACAATTCTAAAGTATTTTTTATGTTCTCGTAGACATGAAGTACCAATTCAAGTTTCATGAATAGTAAAATCATTTTATCGGTTCAAGCAGAGTGGTACATACCACGTCAACTTGCTTTGCTTTTTTTTGTTTGGATGAAACACTGGCTAGTTTTCAAAGTTGAAGATCAAGCCTTCTTACTATTGATTGAACGTTATTCTCTCCCTCAAACAAATTCTCCATGGAGATGACGTCAGTGAACCAAAGGTGTTGATACACATAATCGGTGCAACTTCTAGATATTCGAGCCTCGTGCAGAATTTATCTTGCGCCTCCAGCGTGCGTCTCTGATAAGCGATACAACAATATATGGTGCAAGTAAACACTAACATACGTAAGAATCCATCAGAGATAACCCCTGCTGTTTGCCACGAACCATAGGTAGAAGCTACAGATCGAAGGCCATGTCAAACCGGATCTAATTAGGGAATTGATCTGAAAGAAGCTACGGATCATAGGCCTAATTGGTCGGGGAAAAACAAACGGACTTACCTAATTAGATCGGAGGCCATGTCCAAAATCTGATCTAATTAGAGAATTGGTAGGAGAAAAACCAAAGGACTTACGTAATAAGCTAGCACATCTTCTTTGATCGAGTGGCAGTACACCAGGCAGCAAAACGTGGCGGATTGCATCAGCTTCGAGGGACAACGGCCCCTGTAGCATCCCAGCATCCCAGCGCATCTGTTGGAGGTGATGCTCACATGAGCAATCTGTCGTCATGGGTGAACGCGTTGTTCGAGGTCTCGCGGAGAGGTGCATACCGTTTCGGATTTTAGACGGAGATTATGTTACGAAGGTTCCATCTGGACTGTCTGTCGTTTGATCGAACGGTGAAATACATGTCAAACCTGAGGATTAACGTGGAGGCTCCTATGGTGCCTCCAATTAGTAAATATAAGATAGTGTTCTCCTATGAGCCCATATAGGTGAAGTGATATGCAGTCGACGTTTGCACAACACCATCATAGAATTACATCAAAGATAAAAACTAGACAAGATACCAACACATGTTATATAAAAATCATTGCCAATTCATCCTATGCCCCCAGGAACATGAGAGAACTACTCACAACGCCAAGACATGATATGATTCAGTGGTACAAGTGATACAACACAATCTGAAACTATGATCTCCCCACAAAACAATGACAAGTAGCAATTCACAAACATGTAAAATAGCACTTAGACAATGGCTAGGGATCAACCAATCTCAAACTATGAGGGGGATGAAGTGGATCACGAAGATGGTGATGAAGATGGTGATGGAGATGGTGCTGGTCTTGGCGGTGGTGTTGATGGAGACTCCGGAGGGGGGATGGAGAAGACCTCCGGAGGTGATTCCGGCGGCGTTTCCCCCCTCCGATCTTCTCCGGCAGCAGCCTTCTGTCTCTCTGTTTCTGGTTTTGTGTTTCTCCGCCACCTCCCTCTGGAAAACGTCGGGGGGCCTTTTATATAGGCGTTTTAGGTCACGAGGATGCTTCAGGGTGAAGGATCGACGCAAACGGGGCCACGAGGGCAGAAATAGGTGGGCCCATGCGGCCTGGTACTGTAGTCGCGTGGGGCCCCCTATTTTGGCCCTCCGGCCTCCGTTCGTTTGCTTCTTTCGCTCCTAGGTCTTCCTCCTTCCAAAATAATGATCCCCGTAAATTTTCAGCTCATTTGGACGTCGTTTGGGTCCCTGAAACATCAAAATATAGAAAATAGGGTTTTCTGCCAGTGCAGGGTTAATTCCAAATAAATGGGGAAACTGTGAATTATCCCCGAAATCATTATAAAATAATGATATAACCCTTATATGATGCAAATATGATTGAAATATGAGAATTATAATGCAAAGTTCATGTATGCATTTTACATGCATCAGAGGTACTCCCAACTGACATGATCCATGATTTGCCTCGAGTCGCAGCCTACGTCGAAGAAGATGCAGAAGAAGCACGTCAAGACGACTTAGACATACTTGAAGAAGAAAGAGAGCTGGGTCTCCAACGATCTGCCATCTATCAGCAAGATCTACGTCGCTATCAGAGCCGTAGAATGCGGAATCAATCTTTTCGAGAAGGCGACTTGGTGCTTCGGCTTGTGCAAAGCCGGCAGCACAAATTATCCCCTCCTTGGGAAGGACTGTTCGTTATCAGCAAAGCTCTGAAAAACGGGTCATATTATCTCCTCGACTTAAGAGATTCAAAGAAAGATCCCAGGAAGAAGGGTCGCAAGAGGAAAAGGCATGTGGATGATGAATTAGATGAGACGAAACGTCCGTGGAATATCGCTCAGCTACGTCCCTTTTACACTTAGCAAATTCTATTAAAACAATGTCAATGTGATCATGAAATAAAAATTGGCTTCTCTCATGTGAAATTCGAGAATCTGTACCATCCTTTATTTCCCAATGATCTTATTGTTATCATCTGTTTACCCGAAATTGCCTGTGTTGCTTGTTGGTAAACTGTCTTTCATGTTGAATCCGCCTTAAGGTGATGAAAAAACAACGTTTTGCTAAATTAATGTTTGTCTGATAGCTTTTTGCTCCGGGTTGCTTCAAAGCGTTTCGGCACCGAAAGGCGGCACTTGTTCTGGGTCTAAACAGATTGGTCGCTACGTACCCTGTTACTCAGCAAGTTTGCTTCGCAATAGGTTTGCCGGTGCTTAAAGGCTAAGGTGTGAAGGCCAGAATAAACTGAGGCATAAAAACTGCAAGTTTGCAAATAAAAAAGTTGACTTAATACAGCAAAAGATTAAGTTGTTTATACAGACATGCATAATGTTTGGACGGCTTTTCATCAAATTATTACATTTTCAGGGACGGTCGGCTTAAGGAGCAAGTTCGGCTCATGCAGATTTGTCCGCCTCCTCGCCTTCATCATCAGATTGGGCGGGAGTTGGCGGGCACGACACCTCCTTGAAGATTGTGGTAAGGGAAACCATCTTGGCGGTCTTGCTGGCGTAACCGAAGACGGAGTGCAGGATTTTCTTCCTGTCTTGGTTGTCCAGCGGAGATCCGTCCTCTTTCTCAAGAGGAAAGCCGGATGCAACACGCCAAGCTTCCGCCTCCGGGTAATGCGCCATCATTAGACCCAAAGCTGTCTTTGCACCTCAATCAGCGCTGGATCGAAGCCGTTCATCAAAGGACGAAGTTGCTTTGTCCAGTTCAGCTACCAAGCCTCCAAGGTCCGTCAATAGTTCGGGGTTTCCGGGAAAGAATTTCTCGGCAAGCTTCTTTCCCAAAGAAAGGATCTTCGGGAGGAGTTCCCTACTTCCAACATCCGGTCAAGCCGGTTTTTCGCTGTCAGCTCATGGCCATAACCCGCCGGAGCTGCAAAAGGCGAAGTTCACTTATAAAATGGCTAAGACAAAAAGCAATGAAGTTGGGGTTTTAAGTAAAACTTACTCAAAAGCTGATTGTCGATAGCCAACGATTCATCGAGGCGCTTGTCAAGCCGGTCCTGGACTTCACGAAGGGCATCTTTGTGATTCTGCCTCTCCGTCTCCAGGGTTTGTTCGGCTTTCACAAGGCTCTTCTTGGCCGTCTCTAGCTCCGCCGTCATTGATTGATTAAGCTTTTTCAGCTCAATGTTTTCATCGCGGAGCCGGTCGAGGATGCCTGCGCTCTCGGCAAACTCCTTGGCTTTTATGATGGCATCTGCAAGACAAAATGTCAGCAGTATAAAATTAAGCCTGCAATACAAAGTTAAGGTTTCAGCATTCATACCTTGGTACTGGACGCGATCCGCCTCAAAGCCAGCGATGATGGCGTCCTTATTTGCCAGCTCCATTTTAAGCCGGCGCATCTCCTGATTTCGCACACCCAAAAAGTTGATGGTTTCAGCACCAATTTTGCGATGGATCTGCGTAAGGAGGTTCTAAAAGCCTAAAGCTATATTGACGAGCAAGACTGGCTACAGGATGACATTTCATCGCTAGGGGGCTAAACATATGCATACGCATTATCTCGGACCACTATGTCGGATAGTTTGTAAAACTTAATTCGGCATAGTGCTCGGGGGCTACTAGGGAAGTCATTTACCTGGTAGTGCTCGCGGAGAAGAGTCATGCCAGCCTCAAAGCTTTCATCAAAGTAATTCTGCTGATCTTCAAGGATTTCTATGACATCAAAGGTGTCATAGGCCTTGGTCTGGTCTGGCTCGTCATCTCTGACGGTTGTTCCTTTCTTCCGGGAAAGCTGAGGAGCATGCATGAACCGGCTCATGAACTCCGGCTTGATGCGCCCCTCGTCATCGAAGGCCTCCGCCTTAATTGGAGGAAAGGTCGGGGCATCATTAGCCGGAGCTTCAGCCCTTGGTGGAGAGGAAGTTTCTGCCGTCTTCCCCGTCATTTCCGTCCATTGGGTGGGAGGTATAATCCCGGCTCTCCCTAGAGTTGGACCTGCCGCCATGGTACGGATGGAGCTCTCCTCAACAGGTTTCGGCTTCGAAGCCGAAGGAGTTGGAGGAGGAATAGCGGGAGAAGCCTTCTTCCGCGTGGCACACACCTTTAATTTCAAAGATGCGCCTTTCTTTATCCTGCAAAGACAAAGGATTAAGAATAAAAGATCCGGCAATATTGCAAAGCAAAGAAGAGATGTTTTAGCCGACTTACTTCTTGCTGGGAATGTTGAGCCCAGCGAGAGCGTCGTCATCCTCGGATGACTTAACGCCAATCGTAGTAGACTGGCTTTTCCTCTTCCGGCTCTCTGCAGCAGCAGAGGAAAAGGAGATGGGCCGCTTGGTCGCCTTGCCGGACGATGACGTGCCAGCGGGACGAGCGGTGCAAACTCCGGAAATCTGACATATTACATGTTAGTCCATTAAAGGCAAACCCGAATTCCTTAAAGAATTGAACTTTGGTTCGACAAAGTACCTTTTGGGGAGGGTTGGATGCCGTATACATTGGCAGCGATTCTTCATATTGCCGGCCTTCGCCAGGCCAGGCTTTGATCAGCCGGCTGAAGCACGCTTGGAAGAGCTCCTCATTCAGGTCTTCTTTGCTGGTCTGCATGGGATCAGCATTATCAGTGTACTTGCACAAAAGGCGAGCATGGTATTGGAGAGGCTGGATCCGCCTCTTCATCCAGCATATTATTGTATCCTCCCCAGTTAGGGGAGGAGAGCCGGAGGTTAACTCCGTAATCCTTGCCTGTATGGCGGCAAGGTCCGCCGGCATCTTCGCCGATGGCTTCTTTTTCCACGAGGGAAGGGGCGTGCCGGCTCTGTCCTCGAAGGTGGGAAGGCCTTGAAGTCTGTTTGGGGGCGCCACATCATTGCTGTAGAAGAAGGTGGACGCCCACCCCTTTGCCGAATCAACGATTGGCACCTGAGGATACCAATCGATGTCCCGACGCATGTTGAAGCTGATGGAGCCGGCCACCAATAGCTCCTTGTTCACAGTCTGCCTCTTGACTAGGAAGCATCTTTGGAAGAAGTCTAACCTAGGAGCTAAACCTAAGTAGCTTTCGAAAAGTGCTACAAAGCCGGAGATGTACAACAAACTGTTGGGGGTGATGTTGTGGAGCTGGAGACCGTACCGGTCTAGGATCTCTATCAGAAAAGCTGAAGGCGGCAAAGAGAAACTCCTAGCTATGTGGGAAGAAAGGAGTACCCGCTCATCCTTGACTGGTGTCGGAGACGGGTCGCCAAAAGCGGATCGCCATGTTGATACGTCTCAAACATATCTATAATTTTTGAGTGATCTATGCTAGTTTTGTGATATTGTCACATGTTTTTACTATCATTTTTATGCATTTTGTCGGACTAACCTATTGTCAAGATGCCCAGTGCCAGTTCCCTGTTTTTGCTGTTTTTGTATTTCAGAAAATTTACTTTTGGAAATATCCTCGGAATTGGATGAAAATTTAAGGAGATTTTTTATGCGAAATAAGACAGCCGAAGACCAAAGGGGAGCCTGAGGGGCCACCCACAGGGCGCAGGCGGCCTCCTGCCGCGGCCCCCCTAGGACCCGTGGGTAGGGCCCGCCCATGCTCCTGGGGCACCCCCTCGGCCCCCTCTGACGCCTATAAAATCTCTTTTAACCTAAAAACGTCAAGGCAGCCATTATTTTCCAGAAACTCGACCCCGACGCGCCGTCACCGAAAACCCTAGTTCGGGGTCCAATCTGAAGCTGATCCCGGCACTCTGCCGGAGGGGAGATTGATCCCGGAGGGCTCTTCATCGCCATGCCTTCCTCAGGATGATTTCTGAGTAGTCTCACCTTGGACTACGGGTCCGTGGTAGTAGTTGGTCGGTAGTCTCTCTCTCTTGTGCTTCATGTCTTATGATCTTGTGAGCTGCCTAACATGATCAAGATCGATTATTGTAATGCTATGTGATGTGTTTGCTGGGATCCGATGGATTATAAAGTTATGTTCAGCTTATGCATGATTCTTATATGAGTAATTTATGTTCTTGCATGCTCTCCGATGTGCGTAGTTACTTTGGCCAAGGGATTGTGTGCTCCAAGAGAGGGTATTTATGTTCGATAGTGGGTTCATGCCCCCTTTTGTTCCTGGGCACGAGTGACAGAAATGTCTAAGTGCGAGGGTGTGCTGTTGCTACTAAGGGTAAAACAACGGTGTTAATGTCTCTTTTGATATTAGTATTGCTTACTTCATGCACTTTACTTAATGCAATTGTCTGTTGCTTGCAACTTAATACCGTTGGGTGACAAGCTGGATAGCGATCCCACGGTGGACTTTTTAGACAAAGATGCAGTTGGACTCAACGGTCGTTGTTCCTTGTCGTGATGCCTCCATAAATATTATCATGTCCTTTTTTTTCATAGCTAAATTGGGTTTGTGTCATGATCTTGTCAATTGCCTAGCTGTAATTCGTTCACCCATCACATGCATATTTTATTTACTTGAGAGACTCCACTAGTGAACCCATGGCCCCCGGTCCATCTTTTTACATTGTTTACAACCTCATTTACTTGCTTTTAATCATCATTACTCCTCTGGCCACTTTTCATATTTTATCTATTTCATCATACAATTAACCGCTTTGTTTTCTGCGAGACCGGAAAGATTGACAACCTTTCCGCCGTTGGGGGCAAAGTATTTTGGTTGAGTGTGTGCAGGTCCACGTCTGCTGAAGGTCAAGCGCCAGAGATCTTCAACATTCAGCTCGTTGTTGATTTCAAAGTCCTACTGGTTCGATAAACCTCGGTTCGTTAAACGAGAGAAAACTGCTACTAGCTACAATTCCGCCTTCGCTTGGGGCACTACCCAACTTATCAATATCTACCATCACCATGTCGGCGCAGTTGCGGAAGCCGGAGGGAGGACACCGTCAGAGGCCATGCCCTCCAGTTCGCCTTCTTCTACACTAGAGCAGACCCAGTTGTGGGTAGGGTTTTGCGCCGCCCACATTGTCGTCGGCTTCTTCTTCTTCAGTGGCTCGAGTTTCTTCGGCCACATCAGTGGCAGCTGCAGAAGCCGATGCCACCGTTGCCGCGGCTTCAGCTGCAGCCCTGGCTAGGGCAACCTCATCGCGGCTTGAGGTTACAGCAGAGGAAGAAGAAGCCAAAGGAGCGGCAGAAGGCATGGAGCCGGTGGCGGTGGCGGCGGTGGTGGAAACCGTACCTCCCATCGGCGGCGCTGTGTCCAGCGGAGTTGCTTCAATGATGGGGGATCCCGGCGTGCTGGAAGCCATGGAGCATGGAGGAGCGCGGAGGAAAAGTTGGAGCTCGGGAGATGAGATTTGGGGAAGAAGAGATTGCTAGGGTTGCAAATGGTGCGGAGACCATGGCAAAGGCGAGGCGGCCAGCTTTTATAGCGGGTGCGCTGAGATTTGTGCAACGGCTCCAGGCTGAGATTTCCGCCACGCGTCACGGAATCAGACCGTTGGAGAAGTTCCTTCCCTCCGACGCCTCGGTTCCAGCGCGGGGAAAATGGAAACTAGCCCCGCATTCAAAGATGCCACTCCACTCACTCTGCCGGGTCTGACATATCCGTCAAATCGCTGGGCACGTGTCAATACGCACTCAAGTGCTTTTCGACATGAAGTACCGGCACACCGAAGTCGACAAAGCTGTTCGGCACGACTACAAGTTTCTGGGAATGCTCCAAGCCTGACAACGGATGATGAATTACCCGGACAACACATTGCCGGAAGATTGAAGCCAACCGCTGAAGTACTTGAAGCTTTCCGGGGGCTACTGTTGGGGTTATGCCGAACAGGTACCTTCACGAAGGAGACTAAAGCCAGCGTACCAGGGTGGCCCATAGTGGTGGTAAGCCGAAATCCGGCTTACCGGGCGGCCCAGTACGATGAAGCGCAGGAGGCCCATCCGGCTAAGGGAAGGTTCCAGAAGCCGGCCTGCATTGAGGATGACTTAGCGCTCAAGGCAAGGCCCAAGCCGGGTTAGAGTAGAACTCTGTGACTTAGTCGGTTAGGTTTCCTCCTGTAAGCCCTAGGTCCGGACGCCTTTATAAGCCGGCCTACGGGACGCCTTAGGGCAAGACTCATAACTTTCATTGTAATTGGCGCATATTGCCTTATAGTGAATTATAGCAGCACGTAGGGTTTCGCCACCGTTGCGAGATCCGAAGCTGGGTAAACTCGTGCTCATCTCGTCACCGGAATCTCCCGCATCTCCTATACCCACCTCTCTACCTAGCTCGATGGCACCCCTATCGCGGCTAGATTCGACAATACCACGACACCATGCTTGATTATATATCAGTGCCACATGTTTTTATATTGTTTTTATATCATTTTGGCATGATTTATGGAACTAACCAATTAACAAGATGCCCAGTGCAAGTTCCTGTTTTCTGCTCTCTTTTTGTTTCAGAAAAGTTGTTCTGGAAGTTCGCGGAATCAGCAGGAAATTTACGTGAATTATTTTCACAAAGGAACAAGTCCAGATCCAGAAGGTCCACTGCAGGGGCCACACAGCCACCAGGCGCCCCCCAGGCGCGGCCCAGGGGCTGGCCGCGTGTGGGTCCTGATGATCGGTGATGGTAGCGTTGGGTTGTGCCCCAAGCGAAGGCGTGGATGTAGTAAGTAGTAGTTTTCCCTCGTTAACGAACCGAGGTTTATCGAACCAGTAGGACTTTGAAATCAACAACAAAGTGAATGTTGAAGATCTCTGGCGCTTAATCTTCAACAGACGTGGACCTGCACACACTCAACCAATTACTTTGCCCCCAATGGCGGAAAGGTTGTCAATCTTTCCGATCTCGCAGAAAACAAAGCGGTTAATTGTATAGTGAAATAGATGAAAATATGAAAGTGGACCAGAGGAGTAATGATGATGAAAAGTGATGAATAAAGGTTGCAATCAATGTAAAAAGATGGACCGGGGGCCATGGGTTCACTAGTGGAGTCTCTCAAGTAAATAAAACACTCATATGACGGGTAAACAAATTACAGCTAGGCAATTGACAAAATTATAACACAAACTTAATCTAGCTATGACATAGAGAACATGATAATATTTATGTAGGCATCACGACAATGCACAAATACCATTGAGTCCAACTGCATCTTTGTCTAAAAAGTCTACCGTGGGATCGCTATCCAGCTTGTCACCCAACGGTATTAATTTGCAAGCAACAGACATTTGCATTAAGTAAAGCGCATGAAGTAAGCAATACTAATATCAAAAGAGACATTAACACCGCTGTTTTACCTTTAGTAGCAACAACACACCCTCGCCCTTAGACGTTTCGGTCACTCATGCCCAGGAACAAAAGGGGGCATAAACCGACTATCTAGCATAAATACTCCCTCTTGGAGATACACAAAATCACTTGGCCAAAGTAACTACGCACATCGGAGAGCATGCAAGAACATAAATCAACATATAAGAATCAAGCACAATCTAATCATAACTTCATAATCCATCGAATCGCAGCAAACACATCACATAACATTAAAATAACCGATCTTGATCATGTTAGGCAGCTCACAAGATCATAAGACATGAAGCACAAGAGAGAGAGACTACCATCTAAGGTTAGATAGCTTCTCTGTTCTTAAATCGTTGTGGGTCCCCTTGGCCCCCTCCGATGCCTATAAAATCAGATTAATCCCAAAAACATCGCGGCGGCCATTATTTTCCAGAGAAGTCACCCCAAGGCGCCGCCACCATAAACCTTAGCTCGGGGGTGATTCTTAGTCGGTATCAGCTTCAGAATCACCCCCGAACTAAGGTTTATGGTGGCAGCACCTTGGGGTGACTTCTCTGGAAAATAATGGACGCCTCGACGTTTTTGGGATTAATCTGATTTTATAGGCATCAGAGGGGGCCGAGGGGACCCACTAGGAGCAGGGGCGGGTCCCACCCGCCGCCCTAGGGCAGGCCGCGGCTGGGGGTCGACCCTGCCCTATGGGTGCCCCCAGGGCTGCCCTCTGGACTGAAACTCCGTCTTGGCGAATAAAAATCCTTGTAAATTTTCAGCGCATTATGAGAATATTTCCTGTGATAAGTTTCTGAAACCAAAAGATAGCAAAAACAGGAAACTGGCACTAGCCATCTTGTCAATAGGTTAGTCCGACAAAATGCATAAAATGATGTAATAAGATAGTAGAAACATGTGACAACATCACAAAACTAGCATGGATCAAACAAAAATTATAGATACATTTGACACGTATCAGCATCCCCAGGTTTAACTCCTACTCGTCCCCGAGTAGGTAAGTGATAAGAAAGTAATTTTTGATGAGACATGCAACCAACACAATCTTGATCAAGATAGTTATGTAAAGTATAGGACGTGATTGAAGTGATACAAAACAATTGTCTATAGTTGATAGCAAGAAAGCAATAAATAACCAAGTTGAATCATTAAAGCAAAACCTTTCATAAATAGTACGTTAAAGACATGAAAGCAATGTGACCCACATATTTGATTAATTCTCAAAGATAATGGTTCCACGACAAAGGAAGATGTAACTATTAGCAAAAAGCTTCAACTTCCAACGTCTTATCTTATCGATAAAGTCAATATAAAGATTCATGTTTAATCTGACGATGCAATATGATCAATGATACCCAGGGTAAATGTTGTATGTTTGCTTTGGTGGAGATAGAAGGAAAAGGAAAACTGACTCAACATTTAAAAGCAAAAGAAAGGACCTTCGCAGAGGGAAGCAGGGATTAGTCATGTGCTAGATCTTTTTGATTTTAAAAAACAGAGATAAAAGACAATTTTGAGAGATGCATAATTCCGTCAACGATTCCATAGCTCAGAAGCTCATTAGTCCCCTATGTCAAGCAAGGTCTTTAGAGTTGTGAGAGCGGTTGGTTTTAGAGGAACGAGTACATTCTTTTTTCTCCTTTGTTTCACCACTAACCAATGTTTGAGCTGATTTCTCAGATTTTCATTGTGCGGAGGAGAATGGTGAGTTATATTTATATTTTGCTTAAGCCGCTCTCGGGTTGATTCAAGTGAGGACGTAAACCATCAACACTGGGTGAAATAGAGGGGGAAAAAGAAAAACCTTGCTCGACATAAGCTATAACGAACCCCCTCCTTACTTTCTCATGAGCTTGAAAACAGAGGCACCGAAACGAGAATATTTTGAAGGTTTTAAAGGTAGCACATGACAAATTTACTTGGAATGGCAGGAAATACCATGCATAGGTAGATATGGTGGACTCAGCTGGCAAGATAGTTTGGCTTTGGGATTTGGATGCACGAGTGGACATCACACTCAGTACAGAGTTTTTTGGCTTAGCAAAAATGGTATTTGAAGCAAACATCCAACATTAACCGGTAACAGAATAACATAAGACATCAGTCAATCATAACCATAAACACTCCACATTGTCTCCCTTGTTGACCAAACAATTCTTTTAATGGAAAGATTAGCTTTATGAATTAACAACTACGAAACACCACACAGTTTCAAGCTTTTAACTATATTTCTTTACTAATCAATTTCCACTCAAATAACCAGCAAGTTTAAGCATTCATCTTAATATCTCAAAACAATTGAGAAGCATCAAGTATCCACACATGATCTACAAGACTATGCAGGCTTTCATTTCATTCCAATATCACATGGATAGCATTTTGTCACATTGACAATTCAAGCAATTTATTAATAACAACTCTCCAACAAGTAAAAGTGAAGAACAAGATAGTTTAACATCAACAACTAGCAGCTCTAAACAAGATAAAAGCTAAAAGAGAGAGCTTACTAGCAAACAAACAGTAGCTAAGAATACTCAACAAGATATAAGCGAAGCAAAGGAGTATTCAAATGAAAAAGTGGAGCGTGTCTCTCTCCCACACAAATAAAGCTAGGATCCAACAAGGATATGACCAGCAAACAAACAAACAAAACTGAAAGCAAAAAGACGCTCCAAGCATAGCACATAATATTTAAAGTGATAAAAACGTAGTTTAACGAAAACGACCTTATGATAGTCGATGAATAGGAGGGGATGCCTTGGGCATCCCCAAGCTTAGATGCTTGATGGTTCTTGATATTCAGAGGGGGTGCCATGGGGACATCCCCAAGCTTGAGCTCTGATCCATCTTCAATTTCTTCATTATCCTCTCCTTTGGAACTTAAAAACTCTCTTCACACAAAACTTCTCATAAACTGATTAGAGTGTTAGTGCTCATAAATTAAAATGCACATGTGTTCAACTCAAGACAAATTGCAAAAAACTTTATTGGGTATTTGCTACTGTTTACTAAGCCTCAATAGACACTCCACCTCTAGATTATCACATTTGAACATAGTAAAAGAGACGAATACAAAATAAAAACAGAATCTGTCAAAAACTGAACAGTCTGTAAAGATCGAATTTTTCAAGTCACTTCTGTAGCTCAAATCAGAAAACTCAAAACTAACGAAAGATATATAAAAGTATCAGGCTTGCTGTCTAAAAATATCAGAAAAAGATAAAATTCAGGGATTGTTCGAGATTTTCTGCAACAGGCGCATAGAATCCAAACTTGGCACAAAAAAACAATACCTCGCACTTTCAATGCATTAGAGGCTAAACTTGGCACAAAAAAACAAAACAAAAAGATACAATGAAGTTTCTACAGAGGCAACAACTCCATGACTAAGGAAAACTGAAAGGAAAAAGATAATGGGTTGCCTCCCAAAAGCGCTTTTCTTTAACGCCTTTTAGCTAGGCACAATGATTTCAATGATGCTCTAATAAGAATAAGAGTTGACAAAAGATAGCATCAAGAAACAAATACCAAACATATTTAAGCCTAACCCACTTCCTATGCATAGGCATCTTGTATGAAAATAATTCATTGGAGCATAAAGCTAGTAGCATAGGAAGACAAAGCAAGTGCAACTTCAAAACTTGCAACAAAAAGAGAGGTGTCTTAGTAACATGAGAACTCCAACAATCATAATTTCCTCTCTCATAATAATTTTCAGTAGCATTATTAACAAATTCAATGATGTAACTATCACATAAAACATGCTTTTTATTATCATAAATATCAATTGGAGGCATAGATAGGAGTATCATTAAATTCATCACAAATAACAGTAGGAAAAGCATTTGATAGTTTATTTTTGTCTTTCTTGAGCCATGGAAGTTGTTGCATATCATACAAAGTAAGAGTTAAAGAGTTACTTTCATTAGAAGGTAGGTCCTCCTTTTGTTCCTCACTCTCCTCCTCTTTTTCACCTAATGGGATCTTAGTTTCAGCAATTTCCTCCTCCATAGGTTCCTGCAAAGCATCGGTCTCTCCTTTTGGATGAGAGACTTTCTTAACATATTCAGTAATATAATAATTATCATTGTAATTCTCAAAGCAATATTTTATTATAGTAAAATTCTCAGTTTGATAACGAGCATTATCAATGTTCTCCAGCAAAGAAGCAATTTCATAGGTACCCTTAAAAGCAACAAATTATTCAATCTGTTCAACATCAAAGAAATCAAAATTTTCCCTAGCATAGGAAGCTAAGGTTTCATTTTCATTGTCCTGACATTGGAAGGGGAGGTGTGGAGTGCGCCTCCCACAAGAACATTTTATATCATAGAGGAAACTTAAATTTTCAGCATACAAGTTCATTTTTTTAGAAATTCCCAAAGTTGTTTCCCTTTTGCGACAAGCGGTGTTCCTTATAGTATTTTTTTTTGATCTTCTGTAAAGCCACAAAACGATCTAGTTTCAAAGAAAGTAGCCATTAAGAACAACCAAAGAACTAAGCATACTAATAAAACAGGAAAAATACTACACTAATTTTTTTGGGTTTTATAATGTTGCAACAAGAAAAATAAACTAAACGAGAAATAAAGCAAGCAAGACAAAAACAAAGTAAAGTGATTGAGATTATGAGACTCCCCTTGCTGTAGCTCCAAAGTCCCTGGCAACGGCGCCAGAAAACTGCTTGATGATCGGTGATGGTAGCGTTGGGTTGTGCCCCAAGCGAAGGCTGGATGTAGTAAGTAGCAGTTTTCCCTCGTTAACGAACCGAGGTTTATCGAACCAGTAGGACTTTGGAATCAACAACAAAGTGAATGTTGAAGATCTCTGGCGCTTAATCTTCAACAGACGTGGACCTGCACACACTCAACCAATTACTTTGCCCCCAACGGCGGAAAGGTTGTCAATCTTTCTGGTCTCACAGAAAACAAAGCGGTTAATTGTATAGTGAAATAGATGAAAATATGAAAGTGGACCAGAGGAGTAATGATGATGAAAAGTGATGAATAAAGGTTGCAATTAATGTAAAAAGATGGACCGGGGGCCATGGGTTCACTAGTGGAGTCTCTCAAGTAAATAAAACACTCATATGATGGGTAAACAAATTACAGCTAGGCAATTGACAATATTATAACACAAACTTAATCTAGCTATGACATAGAGAACATGATAATATTTATGTAGGCATCACAACAATGAACAAAGATCGTTGAGTCCAACTGCATGTTTGTCTAAAAAGTCCACCGTGGGATCGCTATCCAGCCTGTCACCCAACGGTATTAAGTTGCAAGCATCAGACATTTGCATTAAGTAAAACGCATGAAATAAACAATACTAATATCAAAAGATACATTAACACCGATGTTTTACCCTTAGTAATAACAGCACACCCTCACCCTTAGACGTTTCTGTCACTCGTGCCTAGGAACAAAAGGGGGGCATGAACCCACTATCTAGCATAAATACTCCCTCTTGGAGATAAAGACAATCACTTAGCCAAAGTAACTACGCACATCAGAGAGCATGCAAGAACATAAATCAACATATAAGAATCATGCACAATCTGATCATAACTTCATGATCCATCAGATCCTAGCAAACACATCACATAGCATTACAATAATCAATCTTGATCATGTTAGGCAGCTCACAAGATCATAATACATGAAGCACAAGTGAGAGAGACTACCATATAGCTACTGCCATGGACCCGTAGTCCAAGGTGGGGCTACTCACAAATCATCCCGGAGGAAGGCATGGCGATGAAGAGCCCTCCGGGATCGATCTCCCCTCCGGCAGGGTGCTAGGATCAGCTTCAGAATCACCCCCGAACTAGGGTTTATGGTGGCGGCGCCTCGGGCTGACTTCTCTAGAAAATAATGGCTGCCTCGACGTTTTTGGGATTAATCTTATTTTATAGGCGTCGGAGGGGGAACCGAGGGGACCCACCAGGAGTAGGGGTGGGTCCCACCCGCCGCCCTAGGGCAGGCGACGGTTGGGGGTCGTCCCTGCCCTGTGGGTGGCCCCCAGGGCTGCCCTCTGGACTGAAACTCCGTCTTGGCAAATAAAAAATCCTCGTAAATTTTTAGTGCATTCCGAGAATATTTCCTGTGGTAAGTTTCTGAAACGAAAAGACAGCAAAAACAAGAAACTGGCACTAGGCATCTTGTCAATAGGTTAGTCCGACAAAATGCATAAAAATGATGTAATAAGATAGTAGAAACATGTGACAACATCACAAAACTAGCATGGATCAATCAAAAATTATAGATACGTTTGACACGTATCAGGCCCCACCTCGTCGCCTCCTTCATCGACTCGAGTTTCCCCTTCGCCTATAAATTCGTCTTCGACCCGAAAACCCTAAAGACCCGACCATATTTTCCAGAAGACGTCCGAGGCCGCCGCCATCGCCAACCCTAGTTCGGGAGGGTTCTGCAGCTCTTCCCGACACCCTGCCGGAGAGGGGAATCGTCACCGGAGGCATCTACACCACCGTGCCGGAGAGGGGAATCGTCACCGCGAGTAGTCCACCACGGGACTACGGGTCCATGGCAGTAGCTAAATGGTTGTCTCTACTCCACCACGGGACCACGGGACTACGGATCTTGTGAGCTGCCTATCATGATCAAGATCATATTATCTGTAGCTGCTACATGATTGTGTTTGCATGGATCGGATAAATTGTGGAAATCATTACTTTTGTTCATCTATGTGTTATGTTTTATCTATGATCTTGCATGCTCTTCGATGCTAATGGATGCTTTGGCCAAGTAATTGTTAGTGTCTTCAGAGAGGGTATTTATGCTAGATAGTGGGTTCATGCCTCTTTTTGTCTGAGCTCGGGTTGACAGAACCAATCAAGACTAAATATGTGTTGTTGCCACAAGGGAGAAAACAGCGTTGTGATTTCCTTGTGTTATTTAGATTGCTTAAATTATGCACTTTGCTTATTGCAATGATCTGTTGCTTGCAACTTAATACTTCTGGGTGACATGCTGGATAGCGATCCCGTGGTGGATTATTAGTCATAGACGCGGTTGGATAACAGTCTATGTATTTTAACGTAATTCCCATATTAGATGAAACGGTGAACTATATTGTTTTATGATAGCATTGTTGTGCGCCCACAATTCTTTCAATTACCATGATGTAATTTGTTTACCCATCATATATATCTTTTGGAGAGACACCACTAGTGAACTGTGGACCCGGTCCTATTTTCCTACATTGTTTACAACTGTTCTAATAGCTTTTCATCATCACTTGCTCACTGGTCAAATTTCACTCTCATCATATTTAGATCTGCACAATTAATCCTTTGTGTTCGGCAAGCTGGAGAGATTGACAACCTCTCTGTTTCGTTCGGGCAAAGTACTTGTTTGTGCTTGTGTGCAGGTCCGCGTTAATCTACAAGCGCCAGAGTAGATTGACACCTCGCTAAGCCTTTTCCAATTCCTACTGGATCTGACAACCTTGGTTTTGTAATCAAGGGAATTTGCTGCTTTGCGGCATCATACCTTCCTCTTGGGGTTCCCCAGCGAACGTGTGATCCACGTCATCAGGCGTCGCCCACGCCCTCCTTGGCGGCCACGATGCGCTTGAGGATGTCGTAGAACTGCACGGTGAGTGCGTCCGACTTCTTCTTGAGCAGAGCGTGGCCGCGGGTGGCCGCCACCAGCCGCGCCTTGATCATGCCCATCACCGTCACCTTCGGCACCACGGTCAGCCGCTGCCCCTGCACCGCCATGACGTTGCTTCTAGAAGCTACCTAGCGGGCACGTGTTGGCTCTGTCTTTATACTTTTTTTGCGAAACACGGTACAACATAGGCGCTCACATACATGCGCATACACTCACCCCTATGAACGCACACACGCACACCCTACCCCTATGAGCACCTCCGAAAGACGGAGCTGGCGGGTCATGTCTTGAGATTGACGAAGTCACCATGGGCGCCTCGCTATCGACGGGAACGTCGCCTCCCACTGAATAATATTCTGCCAAATATGAGAAACACTAGTGTCAAACCTGGGGTTTGAACTCTGGTGGGCTGGGGGTACAACCACCCACCTAACCATCCAACCAAGGGTTGGTTCTCCTCTGTCTTTATACTTCTTGACCTGCTTAGCTAGCACCAAATAAGAGATGCATATGCATGCGTGGATCGAAGGGACACATTGGCGTGTGTCGGGATGGTTAAGGGCAAGATGACACGCAGACACATGAGAGAGCAACACGATGACATGCTCATGCAATCGAGTTTTTTTGTCTAGCAACCAAAATACTACTATCTCTAATTAATCCGTAAAAGTTATCCTTAATACAGCTACGCGTTCAGTGTTCATTTCCTCCGACACATTTAAGGATGTGAGGAAGTTTCTACGTTCAGCATTCATTTCCTCTGACACATTTAAGGACTGGAGAGTAGTTCATTTGTCTATCTCCAGAAAATAGTTGAGCGGGTACATAATCGGAGAACTGGAGATTAGTTCATTTGTCTAACAAAATTTTGTTTTGAAATCAAACTCAATATATTAGGTCAGCAAGCCGCCTCATTAAAAACCTTTCAGTCCCATTAGGTACCCTGGTAAGAAAAATAGTGCGTAAGATACTTGCTGCCTCAGTCAAAACACAGATACATCATTCATTACATCAGGTACAATAAAGCTAGGAGGATCAGAGTCCCAAAAACAAGATTGGTGATCTCATTCAGGACAAAGTCCTTTGACATGCGCAAAATGGTTCAGATGGCACCCTCTGACTGTAGGCTCGCAGCATAGAAAACAAAAAAATTCCTACGCAAACATGGCGGAATAAAACCCAATACTAGATCAGATCTACTAGATGGTGGTAGCAAGTAGGAGATCGAATCTCACCCTCGAAGAATACCGAGCGTGTTTTCATGAGGCAGGGGTTGGCTAGTCGATCCCCGCAACTAGACTTATCTAGTCGCGAGGAGATGTATTATCCGATGCGTTGCACGAGCAACGCCTCCGAGAGATCTACACATACGGCTCGATGAAGACTCCACGATCTTGATCCCGCAAGATTTGATGGAGAGGCTCGCGAGATCAGCAGCACAATGACGGAGGTGTGGTGGATATGGTGTAGATCTAGCAGGGCTTCGCCAACCGACAAGCTAGAGAGGAGGGGGGAGGAGGAGGTGCGGCAGGGGAGGGGGCGGCGGCTTGGGAGCACAAGGGTGCGCCGCCCCTTGCCCTGCGCCTCCATATATAGGTGGCCAGGGTTGGGGTGCGGCCCCCTTGCCCTAGGGCCGGCCGGCTTGGGTGGCTTGGCCCCCAAGTAAGCCCTAGGGTTTGGGGCGCCCCCTCCTTTGGGCCCCTTAGCCCTTGCCGCATGGGCCTAGGAGGCTGGTGCGGCTGGCCCATTAGGCCGCTGCACCCCCCCCTATGGTTCATGTGGGCCCCATACTCCTGTGGGCCCCACTTCTAGACTCCTCTATAACCTTCTAGAACATTTTGGTACCCTGCCGGAAAATTCCTGGACTTCTCTGATACCTCTGGAAACCACTTTCCTTATATGAATCTTATTCTCCGAACCACTCCAGAACTCCTCGTGATGTCCGGGATCCCATCCGAGACTCCGAATCAATATTCATTCACACCATCATTTATCTCGAGCCCTAACTACATCGAACGTTAAGTGTGTGACCCTGCGGGTTCGAGAATATGTCATATTAATAGCGGGACCGGGATGCCCATATTAATTCCTACATATTCAACGAAGTACTTTACCGGTTGAACCTCTATGTCTGGGATTCAATTAATCCATATACGATTCCTTTTGTTTCACGATATCTTACTTGTCCGAGACTTAATCACTCATATCTCCATATCCGATTAATCTCGTTCCCGACAAGTTCTCTTTTACTCGTTCCCATAGGATAGGATCCACTATGACTATACACTTAGTCATATGCTTGCAAGCGTTTGGATGCTATGCTACCGAGAGGGCCCAGAGAAATCTATCCAACAGTTGGACGAACAAATCCCAGTCTTGATTCATGCAACCCAACAACCTACCATAGGGAATACCTGAAAAACACCTTTATAATCACCCAGTTACGAGATGACGTTTGATGTCCACAAAGTACTTTTCTGGTAAGTGGGAGTAACACAATCTCATGGTCTAAGGAAACTATATTCGACATCTACTAAAATTGGGTCTGTCCATTATATCATCCCCATGATACAACTTCATTTATCAAGTGATTCATTAATCCTTGGTTAGGAAACTTCTAACCAACACTTGATCAAACGAACTAGCTATTAGAGGCTTTACTAGGGACACTTTACCGTTTATATTCCACACATGTATTTGTTTCCGATTTATACAATTCTAGCATGGATAATAAACATTTATCATGAACAGGAAATATGATAAATAATAAACTTTATTATTGCCTCTTGGGCATATTTCCAACACTGACTTCTATAATTGACTTTAGTCCCACCCGGTTACGGAAGGGGGCTACAGTCAACTTATACAGGAGAGTAGCCATCCTCTTTTAAGGACTAGTCTTTCGGGATGGTAAGAACTCTCCGCTTGTAAACCTATATTCGCGTCTGAATCTAATCTCAATTGTGTGCTACTAAGTCATCATGATTGTCTACCTCAATATACAAAATAAGGCCAAGTCTAGAACTACTCATTGATAACAACTCCGATCAAAGCTAGAGTTTATGACACTCCTACTATGACCGAAGAAGGGAATAGAGGGATAAAGGGAAGGCACCCGAAACGGGAGCGTCACCGCCCAGTGCCAACTAAATTATATATGAAGTTGATGATGCTAAAACGGAGAAGGCAAAAATATTAAAGACTTCAAATAGTCGCAATCGTTGTTTGCTCCTGCTACGACTAAGGGGTTTTTAATAGTACAATCGCATTTCAGTTAGAGCAATGAAGATTGCCTATATTTAAAACTACTCTAATTTGGTTTGTACTCCAAGTTTTTGTTCCTCTTTATACAATATATATGCCCCACGAGAGTCATCGCAATACAATGCATACGCAATCTTGTAAATTTCATGAGAAATTTTTTAGGCTCTTAAGTCCGCACCAATGACAAGCTCATCTGGTCACTCATTATTTTAGAATAACAAGGACCCTCACCCCGGTTCCATATCATGGAAACTGAACCATGTGAGAGCGACAGGTTCATATGAATAAGTGTCTTTTTTGGAGGCAGCCTTGACAAAGCGCAAGACAGCACAGCAATCAAAAGATTACAGATAGAGTTTTGAGATCAAAACAACACGACACCCTTACTGACAGGAAACTACAGCCTAAAACTTAGGTTGGGCATTTGGGATTTCCCGAACTTTTAGGACGGGAAATTCATGAAAAGCTTAGTTCGGGTTCAAGGAAATGACTCCCGAAATCACTCAAAAAATATGTTTCCCGAAATTTGGGTTCCCGAAATTTCGGGATCGGGTTCGGAAAATCCTGAATATCCCGAATTGGGTTAGGAACGCATTGCAGGAAGGACGAGACATGGACCTTGCCGCGCCGCGAACGACGTCCTTCGCATCAGGAAACCACTCCACCCACAGAAAGAAAACCCCGCTCAGCCGAAAGAGACGAGCACCACGGAGCAAACATGGGTAAGGGGATGGGGAGAAAGGAGACTAGGGAAACTGGGCAAGAAATGAGTGGACTGGTGGAGACTGGAGATAGCGTACATGGGCTTTGTCTGGGCTAAAAACGACTGGCGTTTCGCACCTAGGCCTCTAGGCTTTTTAATTTTTCAAGATATACGGGATTCAACACTACATTTCCGAATTACCCTAAAAAAATTGAGATTTTAGGACAACTTCCTGAAAAAGCATTCGGGATTGTCGGGTTCGGGAAATTTGGGATCGGGTTCGGGTTATTCGGGTTCGGGAATCGGGAAATATGCCCAACCTAACCTAAAACCATCCAAGGTCGTCAAAACGTTTTGTTTCGCACCGTAGCTCACAACAGTTCTGGGGAGTGAAGAAGACTGGTGCCAGTCAGCCTCTTCAATTCTGGGGATGAAGCACCATCAGCAGAATGGTCGATCATGCTGGTTCTACCTAGCCACACTCCGGTAGGGGGAGCATCCATATGACCTGCGACAAATATATGCACAACATGTCCAACATTTTCAGCACTCCATCTCTAGAGGGAGCAGAGCACTAATCTCCAGACATGATTCACATTCAACCAAGGTTGACCATTACAAATTAGGCCATTTCTAACTTTCCATATTCTCCACACAACAGCAGCACAAACGGAATTGAGCAGACAATTTATTTTATTTGCTATCCAGAGTCTTGTACATATTCATAGGAACTACCCACAAGGACCTGAAAAACTTGCTATCACAGGACCAACTAGTCTTGCTATCACAAGAACAAAACTGGGACAGCTCACATCACTCCATTCTAGAACTGGCACAACCTAGCAGTTTCACTACAGAAGATATTTGAGTTTTGGGTTTTTTATTTATCATCAACTAAGGTTTCCAAATTTTTCCATCATCACTGATGTATCTCTTGTTCCAAGAGGTAAGTAGGCATAGGTTTAGCCAAATCTGGAATTCCTAAGCCACCTAATTCTTTCTTTTTACATACTAATTTCCAGCTAGCCAAGTGTACTTTTCCTTGCTCCTCAAAGTAATTCCAGAGGCAATTAGCTATATGGGAATTGATCTACTCTAGGGCCCATTTTGGAAAGTTTATAAAAATGGTAAATGGGGAAGGTTGGTAAACAAGATTTAATGAGAGTAAGTATGGCTTCATAAAACAACATCTTGGCCCTCTATCTTGCAATCCTCTTCAAAATCCTATCAATTTGGTTTTGTTGGTCCTCTCTTCTCAATTTATCATAGTGTAGGGGAATCCTAAATATTTGATGGGAAATTGAACCAATTGTACACCCAAACACATCCTTGAAGGTGTCAGTCTCCTCCCCGGTTAGGCCTAGGGGAATCAGCTAACTCTTACTATGGATAATCCTCATGCCACAGTGTTGTTCACAGCACGTCAAAACCCACTTGAAATTAGCAGGTAGCTCAGGATTGTTATCAGCAAACAGGATAGTGTCATCTGCATACTAGAGGCAGATGACAAAACCAGGGATGCTATAAGAACAAAGACCTCTAATCAAATTGCTTTGAGATGCTTTATCAATCATAATGGTAAGGATATATACCACCTGATAAGGGGGTACAGGGTCCGCTGTCTTAAAACTCTACCAGGTCACTCATGCCTACTAGGTTCTAGTTAGTGTCCTAGCCTTAATGTTCGTACGAACAGAGAGAAATTTCTCTTGATCCCATTTCCATCCATAGAATGTAGTAGAAGTGGATCATACTCAGTGGAGGACGAGACAACACGAGTATAGGGGATGTGACGAAGTACGACGGAGAGGCACCACGCGCGAAGGAGTTTCACAGTGCACGTTGTAGTTTATGTGATTCATTTCTACTTCCTGGTGCCTTCTATGCCCATATATACCTAATTTAGATCATTTGTATATATAGACACAACGAATAATGAATGTAAATGAGATTGAATAATTACAAGACAGAGGAGTAAAACGAGGTATACGCTCTAGATATTTTACATATGGCATGAAGTTGTTGATCCTTTCGAAATCCCATGTCAATGAGAATGCTCCTCGGCTGGTTGGAGAATATGAGAGCTTTATCATTCATCGAGGTAAACAATAAATTTCGTTGGCCTTTCTTGTTGAAAAGAAAGCATTAATTCCGGTGAATTCCAGTGAATTCGCTACTGTTTAATTCCTGGATCCAGTTAGAGTGTTTTCGGTTTACTAGTGATCTCTCAAAACTTCCGCTCAAAACAGAATTTCCTTCCCGCGGAAGCAAAGCTGCATGCCTGATTAAGTTCTGCTCAAAACATAATTTAGTTTCCTAAAAATCTAGAAGAGTTAATTTCAGAAGCAAAATTTCGAAAGAGTTCTTTTCGGATGCGGTTAATAACAGTTAATGCTACACTTACGGAGGTTTACGGACGTTTTACGCGATGACAAGGGTGGAATCTGACGTAAATTCAAAAAAAAAAAGGATGGAATCTGACGTGGCCAGAAAAAAACGAGAGGGACATCCCGCTAATTATGCAACCATTACGCAGGTTTTTCCTTTCGTTTAGATCGGCCAGCGCCGTCGTGAACCGCCAGGCCGCGCCACCACTTGCGTAGCGCCGGTAACTCATCGTCGTCCTCAGCTTGCACCTAGACCTCGCCGTCGTGCCGCCGGTGAGCTGCTCGCCGTGAACGGACGCGCGTGCGTGACACTCGCGACAACCGAACGGCTTGAGTAGACGCATGTTTGCCCTCTTGTCCAGAATTTTAGATTGATTTGCATGCCGAGGTCGTCGTCGTCGACAACAGCTATGTCGTCGCCGTAGCTCACAATCTTTGTGGACTTGCAGTTAGACTTCGTCCTACCGCTGCCGAGGTATTTTTGTTTTGTTCAGAACATCTTAGTTTTGTAAGTTCATTAATTTTCCATTATTTCAGGTTCGTTCAGCTAACATGAAAAATAAAAGATCCAGTACAAAGAGAAAATCATCAGAGAATGACAATTTACATCAAGATGAGATGGAACATGAGGTCGCTATTTTTGTTTCTTCTGATTTACATACATCTTTCTATGTTAAAAATTATGTCTTCGAAAACAGATTCAACGAACACTTTATTTGGATGGACGAGATGCAACACCATATGGCACAGTCCAAGTATGCTTTTATATAATCTATCTCTTTCTAATAAGTACTTCAACATCCATTCATTTTACGAATTGTTTGGTGCAGGGACCATTTAACTTGGGCACTAGTACCAGCCAAATGAACCCAACCATGATAGGTGCAGCACCATATGGATCAATTCAGGTACCTTTTGTTTTTCATCTCTTATTTGTAATAATTATTTTGACATCCAAGTCACCTTACAGATTTCTTTTGTCCAGGAGTCATTCGACTTTGGCAGTAGCAACATAAATCCAATGGCAGCATCATTACCATATGGAAGTTTATCGGCAATGGTGATGCCTCCAGTTTTAGGAACATATACAAGTATGTTACTTCAAGTTCAGCAAAGCTCTGCTGCTCTGTCCAATTCTGAGGAATTACACTTTAATGGAATTGGAAGGCTCGGTCATACTATGGATCAGCGTTAGACATGACGGTGTAATTTAAAGTGTTGGATGCAACCATTTTTATGCATTTGGCAACTTTAATGTAATAGCTCATAGGAACCAGGGTACTAGATGAGAGACGAGACCATATATCAATTGTTTCATTGGCAGTATTTATGCTTGGGTTTCACCAATTTTATTTATCTCTCTACACTTGGAGTTGCAATATCTCTATATTGATTTCTTTGTCTACATACCAGCCACATGTACAGGTTTTACACTCGCTGTAAACTTGCAGAACAGAGCAAACTTTCTTCATTAATATTGAACTAGTACATACACATGATCAGTAATGTCAGGGCTGCAAAGAACACTTTTGCACAACCGAACTTTTGATACACCGATCACAAGGACCTATTGGATCTTCTGTACACTAGGGACCTATGTCTTCTATGTTTCTTCAGAAGGTATATCTTGACGTTTCCTCGGAGGGACAATGTAGCCAGGCTCGTCAATCTGAAAGCAAAACACATGCTGTTAAACATAAGGCAAAAGTAGCATAGATGAAAACAAGCTTGCAGAGAGACCAAGCAAGAAAACTGAACACGCTATGATTTGTTTTGTTTAGATAAAAGAGCTCACGCTATGATTTGTGTAAGGAAAAGTTGAGAAACAGGGACAAGAAGCAAACGAACCTGCCAACTGTGACTCCTCGCAACGAACAGTAGCAGAAGCTGGAGGCACACAGCGAAACTGAACATCTGTCGAGCTGAAAGTTGCGCAGCATGCCTTTGCTAAGGTCAACATCCGCCAGGCAGGTGTCCGTCGCCGCGTAGCCTATGAGGGCGAGCTCGCTGCGCCGCTCACGACGAGGACGAGCTCGCCGCCCCGCCTATGTTGACGGGCAGGTCGTCGTCCAGCTGCCGAAGAGGAGCAGGCGCCGCGCCGCCGATGGCAAGGTGTAGCTCACCGCGCCGCTTCCGACGAGGACGATCCTCCGTGCTGCTGATGGTGAGGAGGAGGTCGCCGTCCAGCTGCCGAAAAGGAGTAGCTCGCCGCGCCGTCCCCGCCGATCTGTAGGTCGCCGCTCTGCAGTGCCGCCCAGGTGATGTGGGGATATATTGGTTACGTTTTTTTTGCTGATTTTCTTTCGAACGGACGACCAAATTATCCACGCTGGCTCGCCACGTACTCACCTCGTCAGCGCGTAACGATTCCGTAAGATTATTCGTCCGTAGGTGTAGCATTACTGGGTTAATAAACGTATCCCACTTAATTGGCGAGTTTTGTAAGGGAGGTTAGCAGCGCACGCCATGTTGATCCAACGATCGCTCATGCTCTCATCCAACGACTAGATTCTGGTCAAATATATATCTACTATCGTAATCCCTTGCATAGTGGTTACCTTTCAATAAGGGTATGCGGAAATATGATATTATTCTGCAGCGCGATGATATGAGATACGAAAGTTCACAAGAAAACATTTACAAATTGAAGATTACTTTGTCAAAAATTAAGTTTTCTCAATCACTAATTCGTTGAATTCGGAATTTAGAAGAAATCAACAAAACATTCATGATCATAAATTGTTGATTGAGTTTTCCGTTGTTGTGGGGTAGAGCCGGCCGTCAAGTGTGGCCGTACCTGGGTGAGCGCGCCTGCCACCGAGGTAACTAGTGCCTGATCATTGGGCGGAAGAAGTGTTGGCCAGCAGTAATCTCGCCTTGTGGTAACCTAAAATGACAATCTTGTGGTAATCCAAAATGACAATCTAACCCAGACCTATAGGAAGCACCACGCAAGCTGGGAAGCTACAAGCTTTGGGGGAGAGGGGGGGGGGGGGGGGGGGGAGGGGGGGGGGGGGGGGGGTTGGGGGGGGGGGGCACGTGGCCTGTGGAGCAGGGGCGGAGGGCTTTGGTCCCGGTTCGTATTACGAACCGGGACTATTGTCCCGTCAGATTTTTCCACTTTTTTCAGAAATTTCAGAAAATTGTTTAAATTTGTAAAATCAATAATGATTATTCTGTAATTCATAAAAATATGAATAAAATACCAAAATGTTCAGAAAAATAAGACCTATTTGATTATGTCAAATGCATGCATGTTTAAAAAACTTAAATTAAATATTTTTAGAACTAAAAAATACCACTACTAGTTAAATATGGGGAACCAGTATTACACATCATCGTCACAAATATATTACAGACATCTTATTCGTCGTGCTTGGTCAAACATATTACAAACGGTACATGTAGTACACACGAGTTTCATTCTTATATATATACATCTCTTTTACACTCACTATTTAATTTCAACCTAGCTTATAATAGTATTCTCCTTTCGGATCTAGGACCTCTGCTTCTAAGAATCTGGCAATTTACTCTTAAATTGCTCGTACGCGATCATGTGGTAGAAGGCCTTCTCGCAACCGTTCGATCTAATTAAAAAAGGGTCAATATATATGAATAAAAGTAAACACAAATAATGGCTATAAACTAAAATTATGAATATTGCATACGCACTTCAAGTTGTTTTAATATTCTACCCTTCTCACACCACGTCTGACGAATGAACTCGCAGACGTAGTATCCATATAAATGATTCCCACTTCCCTGCCTCAAGCATTTTACGGGAACAGAGTTCAATCAAAATAATAATCAAGAATGGTAATGGTATTGAACTAGAATCAAAGAGATGCACGGATCTAGGTAGTAATACTTACATTTTTTTTTTTAAATGTAAGCTCCTTCGCCCAATCACCCCTAGCCCTGGCGCTGAATCGTTTCCCAAGCTCTGCCCGGCAAAGAAAATGAATAAAGGAGTTATATATTAATTACTTGCTATCAGTAAATGAATGGAAAGTTGCCGATATAGTGCCATAATATGATTGAAATTACCTCTGGAGGCATTCCTGCATGTCCGCCCAATCCTTAAGGGGTTTATGTAACGAGTCCATGACAAGTACTACTCCTTTGTCAGGCATAATGATTAGTAGAATAAAGTGGAAACTGCGCACGCATAAGTCATCAATTATAGAAATTAAGCGAAATAGAATGTGTACAAGATAGTAATTAACACTTACTTGAAGTTGTAAGTGTAAATAGTATTTCTCTTTTAATTTCATTAAACCGTAACGTATTTACCAAGTTATTCTCTGTATCGTCGTAAAATTCATGGAGACTTGCTTCATGTACGTAATTTGGGTCAACGAAGCCAATGTCATAGATTTGTCCTCTTTTGCATTGGAGAATCTTCATTCTGCATAATTAATATAGTGATGAGTAAGATTATAAATGCAATGAACGAGGTGAGCTAGCTAGAGACTTAATTACAGAAATAATACTTACAGACAATAGGCACTGATGATAGCTTTGTCAAGGTCGTCTTGTTGGTATAACTGAAATAATTCACAAAATTCTTCACCTCCTTCTTCTTCATTGTCTTTCATCGCAGTATCACCGTATTCTTCAGGGAACATAGCATAGTTCTCATCATCCTTTTCTTTTTCATTGCCTTCCATCATAACCCCTCTTTCTCCGTATTTAGTCCAACAATTATAGCTGGGCATGAAACCTCTCCGAAGCAGGTGGCCTTGAAGGGTTCTCGAGGAAGAGTGCTCCTTAACGTTCCGACAGTCCACACATGGACAAGGCATAAAACCATCATATTTGTTTGCCTCAGCCACATGGATAAATTTATGCAGGCCTGCAATAAAATCAGAACTGCGTCGGTCGCCGTACATCCACCGCTGCCGTTCATCCATCTGCATATCATATAATTAAGTTTATCAAATACAATTAGAATAACATATTGAATACTGAAATGACCACTGTACATCGACACATGCAACATTTCTGTATCAGTTATAGATGAAAAGGATAAAGTTGCTAACCTCGGTCGAGGATATCATTTTGTGTGAACTTAAGTGTGGATCGAGCATTTCATCGAACACATCTTGTACGTGACAAAGGAAAAAAAAACTAGCACCCACTTCCCACCAATCCAAGCAAAAAAAATAACAGAAGAGAGAATAAGGGGGGGGAGGGGGGTTACGTACATATAGGCAGGGGAGTGGCATTAGTCCCGGTTCGTGCCACGAACCGGGACCAAAGCTCGGGCATTAGTCCCGGTTCGTGGCACGAACCGGGACCAAAGCCTCCGCGACAGCTTTGGTCCCGGCTCGTGCCACGAACCGGGACCAGTGCTCCATGGGCTCCTGGCAACTCGAACCGGGACCAATGCCCCCGGTTTGTATGGGAACCGGGCCTAATACCTTTTTCTGGCTTTCCCAAAGACCATTTTTCTACTAGTGCAAGTACATAAACGGTGTCAGAAATAACTAGGGTGTTTCAGCTCTCGACGAGGTTTTTGTTTGGGTAGTCGCAAGTTCACATCAGTTTCCTCTAAAATCTTACATCTTACTAGTATGATGTCTACATTTAAATGGTTCAGTCAGTGTAAAGCTATCATGATGCAAGAGTACAAGCATGAGTTGCCTGGGCATGCGGTTGCTAGAGATGTATTCCATTTAAGCTATCATGATGCAAGAGTACAAGCATGAGTTGCCTGGGCATGCGGTTGCCATTTTACAGTACTCCATTTAAGTCATCATGCTATGCATGGACAATAAATGACAGTTTTGTGCATGAGAAACCGAATACTGATGTTAAATAATCACCTGAGCAAAAATATCATTCATATATTCACTCAAGTTTTCAAAAATTAGGAAATAAATCATGCACATAGATTATGTTGAATCTTTTACACCCAGAATATTTCATCCAAAAATATGATCATATGTGGCCTGTGCAAAAAAGACAAATTAAATTTTGAATAGTGTCACTACTATTCAAACTTTCATTTGTCATTTTTGCACAGATCGACGGTGATCGTATTTCTAGATGAAATTTTTTTGGTGCACAAGATTCAACATAATCTATGTACATGATTTATTTCACGATGTTTGAAAACTTCTGGCAAATTAGAGTTTCCGGCACCATGCCCACCACACTCCAAGCAGACCCCATTTTGAGTTTTCAAAAATTGCGAAATAAATCATGCACATAGATTATGTTGAATATTTTACACCCAGAAAATTTCATCCAAAAATATGATAATATGTGGCCTGTGCAAAAAAGACAAATGAAATTTTGAATAGTGTCACTACTATTCAAACTTTCATTTGTCATTTTTGCCAAGGTCGCAGGTGATCATATTTTTAGATGAATTTTTTTGGGTGCACAAGATTCAACATAATCTATGTGCATGATTTATTTTCTGATTTTTTAAAACTTCTGGCAAATTAGAGCCCGGCACCATGCCCACCACAGTCCAAGCAAACCCCATTTTGAAGTTTTCAAAAATTGCGAAATAAATCATGCACATAGATTATGTTGAATCTTCTACACCCAGAAAATTTCATCCAAAAATATGATCATATGTGGCCTGTGCAAAAAAGACAAATGAAATTTTGAATAGTGTCACTACTATGCAAACTTTCATTTGTCATTTTTGCATAGGTCGCAGGTGATCATATTCTTAGATGAAATTTTTTGGGTGCACAAGATTCAACATAATCTATGTGCATGGTTTATTTCGCGATTTTTGAAAACTTTGAAGTGGCAAATTAGAGTTTCCCGGCACCATGCGTACCACACTCCAAGCAGACCCCATTTTGAAGTTTTTAAAAATTGCAAAATAAATCATGCACATAGATTATATTGAATCTTTTACACCCAGAAAATTTCATCCAAAAATATGATCATATGTGGCCTGTGCAAAAAAGACAAATGAAATTTTGAATAGTGTCACTACTATTCAAACTTTCGTTTGTCATTTTCGCACAGGTCGCAGGTGATCATATTTTTAGATGAAATTTTTTGGGTGCACAAGATTCAACATAATCTATGTGCATGATTTATTTCGCGATTTTTGAAAACTTCGAAGTGGCAAATTAGAGTTTCCCGGCACCATGCCCACCACACTCCAAGCAGACCCCATACGTAAAATCCATAGTGTTACATGAGTGGATTACTAATATTGGCTCTAGGCCCTAGCTTAGCGCACACTGCACTGCATGCATGCGAGTAAACGCTGATTTTAATGTGCCAACACTGTATAAGGTAACTTTTTGTTACCAGCTCTATTTAAAATCCAGTACTCTTCGATGAGAGTAGTCCAATTATTTGCAACGCAACTCATTCTCAGATACCCCATTTTAAAGTTTTCAACAATTGCGAAATAAATCATGCACATAGATTATATTGAATCTTTTACACCCAGAAAATTTAATCCAAAAATATGATCATACGTGGCATGTGCAAAAAAGATAAATGAAATTTTGAATAATATCACTACTATTCAAACTTTCGTTTGTCATTTTCGCATAGGTCGCATGTGATCATATTTTTAGATGAAATTTTTTGGGTGCACAAGATTCAACATAATCTATGTGCATGATTTATTTTGCGATTTTTAAAAACTTCGAAGTTGCGAATTAGAGTTTCCGGCCGGCAAGAACAATGTTTTTACTGCATGGGTCATTACAGAGACATGCAGACACTCCCTGGTCACTCTATCTTTCATTTACTGCGTGGGTCAGCTAGGAAGTTAATGCACCCGGTATACCATGTTGTATAAGCCTATTCTGCTCTTTGAAAATGATTAGTAGCGCGGATCTCCATGACAACGTGTGTGGTGAGATAGCCAGGGGCAGATGTCGCCCAGGTCAGATCGTCCACTCTCCGCCCAGGCCGGGATCATAGCGGGCGGGGGCAGCAATAGTGTGGCCTGGAGTTTGCCGTATGGTTGCGAAATGCGACTGGGCGTGAATGCCATTGCTGACTGGCCTCCCGCCGGATCAGTCCTCCGTAGTTTGGCTTTTTTTTATAGAAATGGAGGGTGTTCTCCCGGCCTCTTTAGATGCACACAGCCTTTTTTATATTAATAAAAACAGGAATCACATAGTCTTACAAAGAGATACATCAATCAACCGGAAGCCACCATCTAGACGAAAAGTCGCTACACCTACAAGCTTGATGAAGGGGGCGGACCGATCAGAGCCACCACTCTGACCTTACTCACCAACGCACATCATCTAAATCCGGTGGCCTCATCAAGCCGCCCAACAGCGAGCTGGGAGCACCAACCGGTCCAGCCGACACTCGACGCACACCACTGCACACGCTGAGAATCGCCGCCGCCGTCTTCCGCGTACCCATCTTCAGGAGAGATCAATGCAATAACCTTGTCAGGCCTGCCATCGATGTCGCCACGACGCCAGATAGAACATCCAATCTGCGCCGCCCTGCGCGAGTCCTTCAAGTCGAGTCAAACGCCAAGACCCCGCTGCTCCATGCCGCCGAGACCCGTCATCGACGACACGAGAGAAGGCACACCGCGCCACCTCTTGCCTCTTCCCTCCGGCACTGCTCCACAAACGATGCCCCCAAGAGGGAACACGACACCGAAGCGCCGCCATCGCCCGATCCGGAAGCCCAGATCTTAGGGTTTCCCCCGAAGCAGCACGAGCAAGTTGACCATAGTTGCACGACGATGCCTTCAACAAGGGAGCGGCGTAAACGCCGCCATCGCCCGCCATCCGAAGATGGCTCGGTTTTCACCGGCAACCATGTCATCCCGACTTGCAGCCAGGACTAGATGACGGAACGGATCCGCCGATCCAGGCACGAACCCGGCCGGCCACGTCTGGCGAAGGACAAGACCACCACCGCCAGGCCCAGGGCAGCCGCCCCAGCCGTCCTCATGGTGCGGAGCCAAAACCAGGACCTCCTCCACGAAGCGCCCGCCGGCTAGGACGAGCAGAGGACGGCCGCGCAGCCTCCCGCCGGCCTCCACTGCACAACCACCATGGAGAGAAGATCCCGCCGCCGTTTGTCCGCCCCCACCGCCGGCAACATCTAGATCAGGCCGCCGCCGACCCGGATCCCTCCATCGCTTGAGGATACGCCGCCGCCGCCGTGCCGCCCAGGCTTAGCCCTGGCGACATCGCCGACGGCGGCAGAGGAGAGGGGGGCGGGGGTGGGCTCGAGGGGAGATGAGCTGGGGCGCCCAGGTGCGGGCGCGGCGGCGCCGCACGGGGACGAGAGGAGAGGAGAGGAGTCCAAGCTATTGTTAGCACTATTTACTGATGGTCTGTAGTTTGGCTTGAGGGGTGATTGCTCATTCTTTCGTCCTTCTCCCATTCTCGCTGCCTATTTTCTTCATTTTGTAAAAATGGAATACGCATGCCTTAGTAACTTCTACGCGTGTACACAGGTTGCCGGCCCTGCTCGCTGCGCTCGACCTGTCAGCATGTGTCTAAGGCAATTTGGGTTCCATTTGTTTTACTGAACTTTGAAAAGGATGTCTTTGGATGAAAATACACTCGCGTCCCAAACAACATATTCATAGTTTGTGCTTTGAACTATTCATCATGGGTTCAAGATCAAATGTTCAGAATTCGATCTCAAAGTATTGATATTTGGTTTAAGGGTTGCTTGAAACAGATGTACGTTTTTCATGGCCATCGATAGTTAGCACACAGTTAAACTAAATATCGATGGAAGCACTAGCATTTCAAATGGGACCTTGGTGTGGTTGATCTTGGTGTGGTTGATGGTGAATCATTTTCGATATTCTATATCGTAACAATCTAGCTAGGCTCGCACGTCAGGAAAGAAACCGGACAGGACTACGCAGTGGCGCCACATATTAGTCATGCAGTGCGGCAGCAGTAAGCCAGTCCGAAGAAGTCCCACGTGTTCCCTTCACTTGTATGATTCGTTGTTCCCTAGTCCTCCCGATGAGCATTTGACCATCGATCACATGCATACATGCAACAAACGGCTGGAAAGTTGCATGCTTTGGCAGACTAACACTAGGATCTAAACCTGTTGCATATTTAATCCCGTTGCCTCCCTAGATGAAGTTCTAGGTAGTATTAGTATTCTGTTATCGCACTGCTGCTAGCAAAAGTACTAGTACTAAATTGGATGTACACAACACAACGTTGCTGACTTTTTCATGTGAATATCTGATTTCAATATCAGTTACTATATTATAAATGCAGCTATCAGATTGATTTGACACATCTAGCATGTTATTGAGATCAATTATCAGATTTTCTAAATGCAGGCACCGTGTTGTTTTGATACATGTACTGCGTATTTAAAGATCAATTACCATATTTTTTAAATCGAGCTACCATGTTGTGTTTGATACACATACTGGATATTGCAAGAGTAATTAGCTTTTTTAATGCAGCTGCCATGTTGGTTTGATACACGTATCATGTTTTAGCAACTACCTGATTTTTAAATGCAGCTACCATGTTAGCTCGATGCACTTATTTATTTTATCATGTTTAACTAGAGTAATTGGGGACATGCATGAGATAATCACGGTACTGCATGTGCCCAACTTGTTGATAATCACATCATCTTAAAAGACTCCAAATTCCATCCAATGCCACAATATGAAGAGAATGTCACATGGTCCCTCGAGAGCGTGTACGGCTCCAAGGCAAAGCTCACTTCCACTAAGGTGTTCAAGTCCACTTCACCCTTTGTTAGAAAAGAGTGCGTCATCCTCGAGGATTTCAACCTTGTCACAAAGTTCGCTAACAAAAACGACACCAATGAAATAAGTATTCTAACTTGATAATAAATAGCGGCGGATCAATCTTGAGGAATTTCAACCGGAGGTGACTTTGTCATGTCCGGGGTTGGATTTTATGCTCCTGGATACTAGTTTGATCAGCTAAATTCCTCTCATTTCTTGTTTAAAAGTGGCTTAGAATAAATAGTTTCTACCGGTCAGGTCGAATCTATAAGAACATAAAGTACATAATTTATTCATAAGCTATTCTTTCATGATTTTTGTTTCTCTTAAGAGTAGGTTGAATCCCCTAATACAATTTGCCATTTCTCACCGACATGCACGGTCTGCTCGATAGAATGCAGTTCCACTAAATCTTGATGCTGACAAACAATCTTTGCAGAGTCATTTCGCCTAATCGATTCCATCGCCAGCGTGGATGGTAGCATAGCACTTGTTGGCATCTGATTGTGCTGGTTCCTAATGAAATTGCAGCAGTGAATCTCGAGAAGAAAGAAAGGATTCCATCGCCGCCATGGAAGCAACTGCACAATTCTTACTGGCACTAATAGGAAAAAAACCTATCGCTGGCGAACCAGTTTTAGCTATCGCTGGCGAACATGCGGTTCGCCAACGCTACTATCGCCAGTGGTAACAGCTTACCACTGGCGAACATCATGTTCGCCAGCGGTAAGTAAGTTACCACTGGCGAACCAGGCATTTGTTTGCCAGCGTTAGGCCACGTACCACTGGCGAACATCTTCTTTGTTCGCCAGCGGTGTATTTTCTGAATTTCTCTGTATTTCTTTCTGTACATTCATATTACAGCAGTATATATAGAGCTACAACAGCAGTATAGCAGACATATTTGACAAAACCAGTACAAATACAGAATTTCCAAAACAGTTTAAGTAGACAAAGTTGATCACAATCATAGTTCATCATATTATTAGAATGTGAAATAGCAACAAGTGTCCAAATATTAGAATTCGAAATAATGAGACTGTCGTTATCTCTTCAACCATCAAACACAATGATGCCGTCATCATCTCTCGGGTCTTGACCGTCGTCTTGAGAGAATTCAGAGTCACTGTCAGCGGTCCTGTAAAATACGTTAACGTCGGTATCGCCGTGGTCAAGATAGAATAAGCACCTCCTACCGGCCTCCATCCCATAAGCCCGTACAAGGGCTCTCCAACGAGGGCAACCAAAATAGGTTCGGCCTGCCTCGTTGGTGACACGAACTATGAAGTCTTTGGCCTTGGTCATCTGGACGAGAGTGACCTCAAATGTCCCTTTCTAACGAATGTCTTTCCTAACATGCTTCATAAAGTCCCTCCTTGCACTGCATGGGATGGTCTGGCCAAAAGATAAAAAACAAATCATGAAGCATGTGTACATTATTTAACTCAACGAGATAATCATGTAGTGAGAGTACTTAGCAGTTAGCAACAAAGATTAAGTAGTCCCATATAGTAATGTCGTGGGGTCACTCCTCGACTACCCCACGGTGGTGATACCTGGGTCACGCCAAGAACATCTGCCTTATGACGAGGGCCCAAGGAAGGCCCAAGGAGGACGACGTGCGGCCCAAGATAGTCGACTTTAGGTCATCAGCCTCGATCATCTTGTAAGTGCCATCGGCACCGTTCACCCGAGACCTAGCCTACCATATAAAGGCTAGGAGGGTCCCTCGTCTAGGGTAACGCATACGCTCACGCTCATAGCCGCCATCTCAAACCCTAGCGAGATTGCCATCTCGCCATTGTAGCCACACTCAACATCAATACCAGACAAGCAGGAAGTAGGGTTTTATCCTCCGGGAGCCTAAACCTGGGTAAACGCCTCGCCTGTTAGCCGTCGTGATCACCAGCGCTCATCTCTCTCCCCCTCAATCAACCCGGGGTACTCGATCCAGGGATTTGCCGAGTCCCAGCCTCGTCAATTGGCGTCGTCTGTGGGAAAGAACGAGCGCTGGAACCATGGTCGCACCGGCCCCATCAACCTTGAAGATCGACGCCTGCACCAGGGAGCCAATCTGCATCGGCTCCTTCGAGTACGTCAGCCACCCGCCGGCCCATCGCTCGGTGTACGCTGAACTGCGTGAAGGTATGTGGACCACCTTTGGTACCATGCACTACCTCATAGACAGTCGTAGAACACTCCGATCTACGGCGGCCGCGCTACGCGCGGTGGTGACACCCGCATCTGCCTCGACTACGTCAACCACGCCTTCACCCGCCGTGGAGATCGCATCTGCTGTGAATGCAGCGATCGCATCTTCGACTGCCGTGAAGATCGCACCTGCCACGACTATAACGACCACGTCATCACCTGCCGTGATCGCATCTACCGCGACTGCGGCGATCGCATCTTCGACTGCCGCGAAGATCGCGCTCGCCTCGACTACACCAACTGCCTCCATGGCAGAGATCGCGCCCAACGCGACCACGACACCCGCATCTCCGGCTGCCAAGGAGATCGCATCGGCTGCGACCCTTGCGCGGATCAAGTCTACTTCGACTACCTTGATCGCGTCACGGGCAAGGCCAAGATCTACATCGACTCCGACTACGTCAGCCGCGCCTTCGCGCCGCGAGATCGTCCGCAAGCCAATCGCACCCGCGTCGACAACAGCGACTCCATTCCTCGCGTCCGCAGTGAAGGTCGCGAAACTCTACGGAAAGAGCCTCAATGGCGACTGTGGTACCCACCACGTTGCAGCCATTTTCGACTCCGAGCACGGCTCGAACGAAGGAAGCAGCAGTGGAAGCATCAGCCCCACTTCCCAGATTTACCCCGCACAAGTCTACATGGTCGGCCCGTTGCGGACCAACGGCGACGAACCCGCATATCCACTGGAGGTGGTCATGCCGGACCAGGTGACGCGACTCACCATCACCCGCGACATGGCAATCAGAGCCCTGAAGCACGTTGAGGAGGGCACGTACCCCCCACCAGACGCACCCCGAGAGGACCTTATGGCGGTCCAGTACCTGCTGTGGAAGGAAGACGAACGACTTCGCGCAGAGAAGGCCGAGCTACTCCGACGCAAGGAGGAAGCCGACGCGTCGAGTGCCAGGAGGGCCGCTTATTCATTCACTGCTGCCTCGACAGAGGTCTCGCAAGGAGCAAGACGCCACAGGGCCCGCGTGCCCCGAATGACAGAGGCCGAACGCGCCGGAATCACCCGCAACCTCGAATCGTCATACATGACTGAAGACGCGGACGGGATACCCGCCCCCAAAACACCCGGAGCTGCCCTCATGGCAGTCGAAACATACCTGCGACTGACGCAGCCGCCTGAGGGTGACGCCCGTGCTCTCCTCCACAAGCAACAGATCATGTCTATCAAGGCAGTTGAAGAAGCTCTGGCGAACAAGGCGCCAACAGAAAAGGCGTAAGAAAATTGGGGTCGCCGCGACCGCGAACCCGCAGCACTCGCAGGCCCAGCTCCAAGACAACTGCGACAGCCGCAGCCAGGCGAAGACCTCCGCAACGTCATTACACAGAGGACGGTAGACCGCAGCCGCACCCAGCGGACGGTCAGCACACCCAATGCTGACGACCGCGATGATAGCGACTTCGAGCCACGCGGCGCCGCATGCTTCAGCTTCAACATCCGCGACACAAGAATGCCCAAGGGCTTCAAGCTCACGGCAGAAGCGGTCAAGTACGACGGAAAGCAGGACCCGAGAGACTGGCTGGAGGACTACCTCGTAGCCTACAGTTGCCAGGGCGGTACTTCGACTACAGCCATGCAATACATCCAGCTGATGCTCACAGGATCTGCACGCGGGTGGCTCAACACTCAACCCAAGGACGCCTTCAGTACGTGGGACGAGTTCGCGGATGCCTTCGTTAAGAGCTTCCTAGGGACGTACTCAAGGCCGACAACTTTCGTCGAGCTCCAAGCATGCAAGCAAGGACGAGACGAGCCGCTCCGGTCGTACATCCAGCAATGGACCCTGCTCCGCAACACCGTGGAAGCCACCTCGGAAGACCGAGTGATGGATGCCTTCATGCACGGCGTCTACCGCCGCGACCTCCGCGAGGAATTTGGTAGGTCCGGCCGAGAAACATGATTGAGCTCATGAAGATAGCCAACCAGTGGGCAGACGGAGAGGACTCGGTCCGTGATACTTCACGTTACTCCCCAAGAGACGAGGCCGGACCAAGCAACTGGCGGGAAGGACGCCAGAAGAAGAAGCCGCGTTACCACGGCAATGACTCAATAGAGTTAGTAGCGGCGGGATTCGAAACCCCCCGCGAGGATTAAGCATGCGACAGCAGTCGCCAGTACAATCAAAGGCAGTACAGTCGAAGCGGCGACGACCAGAGTCGCCAATACAGCCAAGGGCAATTCAACCGAAGCGGTGGCAGCACCTACCGTGGCGACGGGAGCCGCAAACGAGAGTGGCAGAGGCGCACGCTGACTCCAGAGGAAGAGCTGGAGCAACCCTGCAAGCACCATATGTTCAGGAACCCGGAAACGGGCAAGTGGGGATCCCGCCACCTGTTGAAGGACTGCAAAAAGGCATGCAGGATATACCAGGCAATGCAGAAGATAGTCGCTCAGCAAGCCACGTAGTTGGCTCTCCAGGCAGCACCCGTAGCGCAGCCAGTCGCGTAGCTGGCTCTCCAAGCAGCACCCGCACCCACACCTGTAGTCGCTAATCCAGCACAGGCAGCGGGAGCTTTCTATCAGCAGCAGCAGCCGCAGCAAGAGGCCCCTGACGCATATCCAGCAGCACGCGGACAGCTCAACATGATACAGAAGGGGCGCCCTTCAAACAGGACCCAGAAGATCATCACCCGCCAAGTCTAACAGGCTGTCACCTGTCCACCTGCAGTACCCGAATACCTGAGAGGGTCAGAGACACCGATCACGTTCTCCAGAGCAGATCATCCGCCTACGGTACCACGACCCGGGCACGCCGCTCTGGTAGTCGAAGCTCTGATCGGGGATTACACCTTGAAAAAGGTGTTCATGGACGGAGGCAGCGGCATCAACATTATCTTCGCCGACACCCTCAGAAGGATGAACATGCCAACAACAAACTTGACGCCATCGGAGACCACCTTCCATGGCATAGTACCAGGGCAAGCAGTCACGCCCATGGGAACAATCACACTCGACGTCATCTTCGGCACACCCGACAACTTCCAGAGGGAGGCGATCGACTTCGAGGTAGTCGACTGGAAGTCGCAGTACCATGCGATACTCGGGCGCCCAACCTTTGCCAGATTCATGGCGATACCTCACTACGCCTACCTTATGCTCAAAATGCCTGGACCCAAGGGCGTCATCACGGTGCACGGCGACTTCGACCGCTCCAACAGCTGCGACCGCGAATTCAGCAAGATCTCTGAGTTCTTCGGAATGGAGGAGCACCTTGCGGTGATGGCAGTCGACAATGACAAAACCATCTTCCCGCCACGCAAGAAGCCAGCCAAGGACTCCGCCTTCAACACGACCGACGACACAAGAACCCATCAAGTCCACCCGACGGACGCCAGTAAGACAGTCAAGGTGTCGTCAAGCCTGCCTATCGCATAGGAAGGCGCGCTCGTCGAGTTTCTACGTGAGAACTGGGAGATCTTCGCCTGGCAACCTTCTGACATGCCAGGCATACCCAGGGAACTCGCCGAGCACTCCTTACGAGTCCACGAGGACGCCAGACCCGTCAAGCAGACCATGCGACGCTTTTCGGGTCCCAAACGAGACGCCATCAGCAAGGAGATCGACCGGCTGCTCCACGCCGGATTCATCCGAGAGATCAAGGACTCGGACTGGGTAGCGAACCTGGTCCTGGTGGAGAAGAAGAAGACGAAGAAACTCCGCATGTGCGTCGACTTCACCGCCATTAACAAGTCCTGCCCCAAGGACCACTTCCCGCTCCCGCGGATAGACCAGATCATCGACTCGACTGCAGGCTGCGCGCGCCTATCCTTCCTGGACGCCTACTCCGGATACCAGCAGATCAGGATGAAAGTCGAAGATGAAGAGAAAACTGCATTTATCACACCCCATGGTGTGTTCTGCTACCAAATGATGCCCTTCGGGTTGAAGAACGCTGGAGCCACATACCAGCGCACGATGCAAGCCTGCCTGAAGGAGCTAATAGGACAGATTGTCCAAGTCTATGTCGACGACATAGTCATCACCACTCGAACGGAGGACAGTTTAATTGCTGGCCTCCGCAAAGTCTTCGCCGCACTCAACGAGTATCAGATCAAGCTGAACCCGGACAAGTGTGTTTTCGGCGTGCCAGCCGGAGAACTGCTCGGGTACCTCGTCTCTGCAAGAGGAATTGAAGCCAACCCTGAGAAAGTGCAAAACATACTCGCAATGCCAGCACCGACCAAGCTTCATAAAGTGCAACGCCTAGCCGGCCGAGTCGCAGCTCTCAGCCAGTTCATTAGTAAGTTGGGAGAAAAGGCCCTGCCTTTCTACCAACTGATGAAAAAGACGGATAAATTCGAGTGGACAGAGCAAGCGCAAGACGCGTTCGACAAGCTCAAGAAAACCCTCACGACTCCTCCAGTACTGGTAGCGCCACTGGAGAACGAGCCGCTGTACCTCTATGTGTCAGCCACGAACAGAGTGGTCAGCACGGTACTCGTAGTCGAACGAGAAGAAGAAGGGCACAGTCACCCTGTTCAGCGGCCCGTCTACTTCCTCAGCGAGGTGCTAACCTTGTCCATGCAGCGGTACCCGCACTACCAGAAGCTAGCCTACGGAGTCTTCATGACATCAAGGAAGGTCGTCCACTACTTCTCCGAGCACTCCATCACGGTGGTAAGCTCCTCCGGGCTCTCCGACATCCTCACCAACCAAGCCGCGACAGGACGAGTCGCCAAGTGGGTTGTTGAGTTGGGACCCTGGGGGCTGAAGTATGTGCACCCGAAGGCAATCAAGGCCCAAGTTTTTCCAGAATTCACCACAGAGTGGATAGAGGCCCAGCTGCCAGACATACCCGACTTGTCCAACGCAGGGACAATGTACTTCGACGGGTCCAAGAAGTTCAGATCAGCAGGGGCGGGAGTCGTCCTCATCTCACCCAAAGGCGACAAACTGAAGTACGTACTGCAGATGAACTTCTCAACACCCTCCAACAACGAGGCAGAGTACGAAGCCCTAATCCACGGCATGCGGATGGCCAAAAACTGCGGCGCCACTCACCTCATGATCTACGGAGACTCCTACCTTGTCGTGCAGCAAACCATGAAGCAATGTGACGCCATCGCCGACAACATGATAGCCTACAAGGACCTATACAACCAGTTGGAAGGCACCTTCGACGGCTGCGAGCTGCGGCACATCGGCCGCGAGAGCAACGAGGAAGCCGACACCCTCGCTAACCTAGGCTCAGATAAAGCACCGGTGCCACCCGGAGTCTTCCTCGAGTGCATCACACAACGCTCCATCAGGCTCCGGCCTGCGCGGGATCCTCTACACCGACAACGAGCACCACCAACCTGCCCAGCACGGAGAAGGAACCCATGGAGGTAATGCTGGTCGAACCCACATGGACATGCCCATACCTGGCCTACATACTGCATCAGAAGGTGCCAACGAACCCAGTCGAAGCCAAGCGCGTCATCCGCCGCTCCAAGGGCTTCACCGTCATCAACGGGGAACTCTACAAGCGAAGCATCTCAGGAGTCCTCCAAAGGTGCATCGACCCAGTCGACGGTCAAGCCATCTTACTCGAGATCCACGCTGGCATCTGTGGACACCACGCCAGCAGTCGAGCCTTGGTGGCCAAAGTCCTACGAGCAGGGTTCTACTGGCCCACCGCAATGCAAGACGCAGAAGAACTCGTGAGGAAATGCATCGGCTGCCAGGAGTTCGCCAACAAGCCGCACGAACCGACATCAGCACTGAAGACCATACCACTCGCCTGGCCCTTCGCTCAATGGGGGCTCGACATGGTGGGTCCATTCAAGAAGTCTTCTCCGGGCGGACACACTCATCTCCTGATGGCAGTCGACAAGTTCACGAAGTGGATCGAAGCCGTGCCCATCACAAGTTCGACTGCCTCCTCGACAGTTAACTTCATCAGGTCGATCATCTTCAGGTTCGGTGTACCACACAGCATCATCACCGACAACGGCTCGAACTTCACAGCCAAAGAATTCAAGGACTTCTGCTCTCACCAAGGCATCAAGCTCAACTACGCATCTGTCTCACACCCGCAGTCCAACGGACAAGTCGAGAAAGCCAATGGCCTAGTCTGTAAGGGCATAAAGAAGCGCCTGTGAGTACCATTGAGGCGCGCCACAGGCGCCTCGGTCGAAGAGCTGCCACCTGTGCTGTGGAGTCTGCGCACCACGCCAAACAGATCTACCCAGTACACGCCATTCTTCATGGTGTATGGCGCTGAAGCAGTCCTGCCATGTGACATCAAGTTCGACGCCCCCTGAGTGGTGGCCTACGATGAGTCTGATGCAGAAAAAGCACTCGAAGATGACATGGACACCCTGGACGAAGCACGCGACATCGCCCTTACTCGCACAGCTGTGTATCAGCAAGACCTACGCAACTATCACGGGCGGCGACTGCGGCCCAGAGCGTTCGTCCCTGGTGATCTTGTCCTCCGTCTCAAACAGAAGAAGGTGCATAAACTTGCCTCCCCGTGGGAGGGTCCATACATCGTGACAGAGGCAATCGGCGGCGGAGCTTACCGCCTGAAGGACTCAAAGACGGGGACATTCTGCAACAACCCGTGGAACGTTGCGCAACTACGCCGCTTCTACGCCTGATTGACCCCAATTTGTAACAGTACAATGTCAAGAAGCGGCAGGTTTCAGACGCACTCTTTCCCTCGCCAGGGTACCCGAGGGGACTGGAAGGGTTTTAATGAGGCGGCCTGCTCGCAAAAGTCAATAAAGTGATTTGAGGAACAAGCTTTCCCTTTTACTTTTATCAGCAAGCAACATAAACCTAGGCCGCCACCCGAATTACTCGAGGGCTGCGCCATACAGGTTCAACCCGAAATTCCTCGGCCGCCACCCGAACCACTCGGGGGCTGCACTGTACAGGTCTAAGTCAAAACCTAGGCCGCCACAGCTGCGCCGTACAGGTTCAACTCGAAAATCCTCGGCCGCCACCCAAACCACTCGGGGGCTGCGCTGTACAGGTCTAAGTCAAAACCTAGGCCGCCACAGCTGCGCCGTACAGGTTCAACTCGAAAATCCTCGGCCGCCACCCGAACCACTCGGGGGCTGCGCTGTACAGGTCTAAGTCAAAACCTAGGCCGCCACCTAACGCACTCGGGGGCTGCGCCATACAGGTCCAACCCGAAATTCCTCGGCCGCCACCCGACGCACTCGGGGGCTGCGCCGCACAGGTCTAAGTCAGCCTAGGTCGCCACCCGACGCACTCGGGGGCTGCGCCATACAGGTCTAAACTCGAAAAATCCTCGGCCGCCACCCGACGAACTCGGGGGCTGCGCCGTACAAGTCTAAGTCAACCTAGGTCGCCACCCGATGCACTCGGGGGCTGCGCCATACAGGTCTAACTCGAAAAATCCTCGGCCGCCACCCGACGCACTCGGGGGCTGCACCGTACAGGTCTAAGTCAACATCCTAGGCCGCACTCGAATCACTCGGGGGCTGCGCCGCACAGGTCTGGCTCGAAAACGCCTCGGCCGCACTCGAAGCACTCGGGGCTGCGCCGCACAGGCCTGACTCGACACACCTCGGCCGCACTCGATCCGCTCGGGGGCTGCGCCATACAGGTTTACAGAAGTCTACAAGATACAATTTACTCACTCGGAGGCTACCCCCACCTCGGCATACATACACTCATATTTCCACTTGGAAAAATTTCTTTTACAAGCTAACGCTATACAACAGCAGTCTACTACTCTTATTCTACAGGCTCGCCCTTTGGCGCATCGAGTGGCCCTACAAGGTGCTCACTAAAACTCAGGACCTGTTGAATCATCTGACGCGCAGCCGCAAGAGTATCGGCGTAATCATTCTCTCCAGGCAAGCCGTCAAGTACCTTGTGCAATGGAAGATGAGGCCGGTGCATTCGAACGTACGCCAGCGCCGCGTTCGCCCCGGCAACAAGTTGAGCGCCAACGACCTCCTTCAACGCACTGCCTTCGCGGAACCTCTCCAGCAGCGCAGCCAGTCCATTAGGCTGCTCGTTGTGCGGAAAGTACACCCTGTTGATCTGCCAGAGGGTTTTCCTACAACCTTCCAAGAGCACAGCAGCACGCCAGGTGCGATCCAGCATTCTAGCCAGTACACTGCCTTTGGATTTGTTCGACCAAAACGTACGCGCTTCGGGTGAGTCACTGGCGGCCTCTTTTTCCACCCGCTCGTCCACTCGACTCTGCTCGGCCTTCCAGTCAGAATTCACATCTGCATCAAGACCCATCACTTAGAACAGTGAAAGCATAAAGAAGCCGAAGCAATGTGGCACCCCCTCTGACACATGTCGCCAGAGAGGTGGTCGCCCCGTGCGCCAGCCCAGGATATCTGGATGCACGTTACGACAATGCAACATAGCGGAAATATCATTACACAATCAGGCCCAAAGGGCTACAAATGGTTTACAAGGCCATCAAGGCATGACAAAATATCAAGCCAAGCAGGGCTCAGGACATAGTTTAACTGGCAGCGGAAGACGACTATGGCAACGGCTTGGAGCGGCTCCACTCCACAGGCATCTGGCTGGGCTACTGATCCTAGCACGCTCTTGCTCCAAGTTCTCGCTAAGGTAGAAGATGGATCCTCGCCAAAATCTGGCCACAACCACAAGGCCCGTGAGTACATTATATATGCACTCAGCAAGTATTGCCCCTTACTACAGACAATCCAACAATCATGCAACAAGATATACACTGTAAATAAAATCCTACAACACGGCAAGTGTACTCTAGATACATGGCATAAAAGTAGCATGGCATTGACAACCAAACATGTCATAAGCAAGCAAAAGGGGTATCACCAGTACAGAGTCCAAGCCAGGTGGGGTTGGATCGTGTACCGGCAATCATACAACGAGCTTACCTGTGACGAGTAGACGGGTGTACTAGTTGGTACCAAATCTTATAATTACTCCTGTCGACACAATCAGGCTTCCAAGCCTCTAGCCAACTCTGGCCATCAATCCAGCCAACTCTGGCTATCTCCCGGGGCATGAATGGTTGATGTTGGCTCTGGCCTAACTATAGGCTTCCAACGAATCACACCGCCATCCCATTCACCTCACAAGTAACATTCCCTGCAGCATCTTATTGTTCATTTAGTGAATTCAGGTTGTTCAACTTTCTTTCAAACAATACTTACGTTTAACCTCCGGACTCGACAAAGGCACACAGTGTGACCGACACTGAACTATTGTTCCATGACCCAGGAACAAGGCTAGCTGCTAGTTTGAAACTCTCGAGAGGTTGCAGTGACCACCCATCTAGATGCACCTTACTCAGCCGGCACTTTAGGACATCATCCTTAAGTCAAACTCAGCAAGATACACTTACATAATCGTTCACGCTACCTAGACACTCCCTGTATAGCTACCAGCATAACTATATGCCTTATGACGAAGTGAATCCGGCACGTCCCCAACGGATGAGCAACGCCTAGCTCCGGAACCTTCACAAGACTAGCCCCGACCACAACTATGCAGTATCCGACTAGACTTGCCAAGTGGGTAGCATCAAAGGAGGCTTGATAGGTTACATAGGTTACGGCCTTTCCATTTGGGGCGACAGTGGTAGTGCGTTCGATGTTCAGATTGATGGCACTATGGACTGACCCTATCGAAGTTTGGAGGGGTGTTTCATTTAATCAAGTTTCATCAATCACATGTCCAATCAATCAAAAGATTAGTCCAACACTATAACCTCAATAACATAATAATATATCATCAAACAACAAAACACTAGCAACACAAAAGATCAACTACAAAATATAGTTTAGTTGGTTTGCGTCGATCGGGTGACTATCGTGGCGAGTCTGCCAACAAGCGTCATCACAGATCAACTAGTTGGTTAGCGTCGACCGGGTGACTATCGTGGCGAGTCCGCCAACAAGCGTCATCACAGATCAACTAGTTGGTTAGCGTCGACCGGGTGACTATCGTGGCGAGTCCGCCAACAAGCATCATCACAGATCAACTAGTTGCTTAGCGTCGACCGGGTGACTATCGTGGCGAGTCCGCCAACAAGCGTCATCACAGATCAACTACAGATTATAACATAGTGTTTCAAACAGATGACTGTGGCGGTTCCTCCAGCCGGTGTCACCATAGATCAATTACAAGGTTGGTGAGGTATGTAGCCTCCAAACAATGAACCGAAAAGCATTCATAAGAAAGAAAGCATCCATTCCACTCGGGGGTTATCTCGACGTGGTGTCAGCAATCTTGGCAAAAAGAACCAAATGAAAAGTCAGCTCCCAAGCGTCGCAGTCCGGGTGGTCTACGCCAACCATATTTGACGGAGGGACAAGAAGCAAATAACTCTTTTGGCAAATGCCCCCAACTCCGAGGATCACGGGCCGACATTTGTCCGCACCTAGCCTCGGCGTTGAAGAAGAAGCAAACAATCAACGCATGTTTTTGTTATTTAGTTGTCAAAGCCACGCAAGTGCGAGGCGCACAGATAATTCATACATCAATCTAATGCATACATGGATGAAGTACAAAACAAGGCAATAAATAATAGACCGACATAATATGAATACCAAACGCAGACAAATATAACACTTGGCATGACAATAAGCGAAAAACAAACAACTTTGCGGGACTGCTCATAGCAAGGGGTTAGCTTGCCTTCGACGATCGACGCCATTTGGCTTGGAGGTCACGGACGCCACGGTTTAGGGTATCGGTTTGTCGGTACCGCGGAATCCTATACAAGCATACAAGCGTGCTGAGCATCTAAGCATCTTAAAAAAAAGACGAAACCTATACCACTGGATAGAGGCTTTTAAACTATGAATTTACAAACTTGGATCACCTGAATCGGAGTCACGGTTCAAAAGTTACGGGGATTCGAAAATCTGCCCAGCAGGAAAAGGAAAAACCACTCCGCGGAAAAAAAAACCGCACGGGCCGCTGCTGGGCCACGGGCGCGTCGCACGCGCGCGTGCCGGCGCTGCGCCAGGCCGACCGCAGGTGGGCCGAGATCTGCTGCTGGCCTGCTGGGCTGGAAAACGGTTCGCATGAACCGGAAAAAAAGAAGAACGCAGGCAGGGGTGTCGATCATCTTCTCCTCCGCCCTGCGTACGGGAACGATCGACGACTGGCCGGGGCTGGCCAGGGATGGCCAAGGGGGGCGCCGGGAGGCCGGCTGGCGGCGGGGATGGGGATGCCGTGGCCCACCGCGCCCAGGGGAGGCGGCTTCAACGACGGGGACGCCTCCGGCGCGTCGCCCGTGAGCTCGGCCGAGCGGCCACGGTGGGGGCTCGGGAGGCCGTCGGCGCCGACCAAGGGGAGGCCCGGGGACCGAGGTGACGGCGGGAAGGGACTCGCCGTGCTACACCACCCTCGTCGGTGCAGTTTCCTACGCAGAGGGGGTCGTGGAGCTCGCTACCCGAACTTCTAGGGTTTCGGCCATGAGGAGCTCACCGAGCTCCCACGAGCTCATTTCTTCGTGAAACTCAGGTGAGAGGGTCTGGGGAGGGGGAGTGAGGTCTGTGCGTGCAACTGAGGGTTAGGGGGAGCTTCTTATAGCCGGGAGAGAGGAGAGGTTGGTGCGTGGTAGCTCGGCCATGAATGGCGGTTTGAGGTCATCCATGACGTTCTTCGGCTACAGGGGACGGGGGAGAGGATGGGTACGGTGAGCTGGCACACAGTGAAGCACGAGGAACACGCTGGAGCTGGGTTAGGCACCGACCACCCTCTTAAGCAGGCTAGGTTAAGCAAAGCAACTCGATTCCCTCCCTGCTCACAAGGTGCTCGACGAAATGCCCGAACGAACTTTTTGACGTAAATAAATTCCAGAAAAATTCCAGTGGTTAGGTTTGGATGTGAGGAGATGGTTTCTGAACTTTGAGGTCAAATGGTTGCCTCCAAATATGGTTTTGGGTAAATGTCCGAAAAGGATCATAAGGAGAGGATCATCGCCATTAGGGCTTTAACCCGGGGTTTAGCATCTTGTGGTTGGGCTAATGACCTCATGGATGTATCAGAGGAGAAGGTGATGGTCTATCACCCTCCATGTAGAAATATCTGGCACAAGAGGTAGGTTGGCATGGTTCCAAAAGTGGGTGGGAAATAAATGGTGTGGTATTCAATTTTCATCAAATGAAGAATTGTGTGGCTTCTTGGACAAGAATATAAGTGGCTGGTTGATATTATCCCATGTGCATCATTCACATGGCTCTTTTCCAAACATCAAGGTATTTATGATCCTTGGGGTGTAAGAAGGGAGTGGTGGATAGGGGGTTCATATGATCATGCCAATTTTCTTGTGGGTGTAGGCTATGGCATGATGATCATCTCTTATTTTCCTTTGAGTACTGTAGGAGTGGTGCAAGTTAGGAAAATATTTCCTTGACCATGACAAGCACCAAACTATTTCTCGAGGGTCTTGGAAATATTGCCTTTGGTAACTATGCAATATTTTGCAGGTGGAGGATAATAAATGGATCAGGTGATCTTGGAATATTTGATGGAGTTTCCCAAGCTAGGAAAAAAAAGGGTTCAGAAGATAGATGGAATATTAGGATTTTCATATCCCAATATTTAGGTTATAAGGCTTTTTAGGAAAAACCCCAGCGGAGGTTTTCAAAGTGGTAGAGAAATTACCGGAGATCCTCTGGAATTATTTGAGAGAAAAAGAACCCGAGGGCATCATCTAGCACCAGAGGGCAAAAAAATTTTGAGATACGAGAAAAAGTTCTTCGGGTGCGAGAAAACACCACTAAACTTGGGATCCAATTTTTGGGGTGTTACAAGCAAAGCGCTAGAAGGCCAACCTTGCAGCTGTCGACTGATCAAGTCTATTTCGCCAAGAAGGAATTCCTCACGCCGGGAGAACGGCGCAGCGGGCCGTGACTTCAAGCGCTCCAACTCCAACTCGGCAACCTTCAGCTTCGACTCGAGCTCAACAACCTTGTTCCTCATGTAGGTGATCACTCGTTGATCATTCACGCTTCGCACAGGGGCTGGAGGAGCTCGACGACGATGGCGAGTGGGTGCAGCCGAAGAGGTGTCCTCATCCTCACCCGCACCAGTAGTTCCAGCGACCTCAGGAGCCTCGCCCATCTCAGACTGCCAAGTTCGACAGTGTCAAGCAAGGAAAAGAGCACATTCATTCTAGCAGCCACTCGCCCATCTCAGACTGCCAAGTTCGACGTGGAGGCGGCGCTGCTCCGCTGCTTCAGAAGGTGACACGGCGGGTGAGCTCGAGTAGGAGAAGCCTGGGGCAACGGCCCGGGTCCTCGGCAGCGTGTGTGATGGTCGTCGAGGTGGTGGTGGCCGGCGCTGTTGTGGAGGGCGGAGAGTCGGGGAGCTTGTGCAGGCGTCCAGGTCGTGGTCCGGCGGTGAAGCTCCCTGTGGCAGCGGTGTGGGCCGAGGGCCTCATTCGTGCGGCTGGCCCTGGTGCCGTGCTTATTCGCAGCAAGGCTCGCGGACGACGCGATGTGGCCGTCGACGGCAGGGCTTGGGTAGGGAGCTGCGGGAGATGAATGGCGCCAGCTTTTGGTGTTGCATCCTCTCGTTTCTCCAGGATGGAGAAGGGGGTCCGCGTGCTTCGGGCGTCTGCGAGCGTCGGCTCTGCGCCCGTTGCTGCAGCAGGGGCGTGGCCGGGAGGAGGATGCCGGGGAGGCGGCCCCGGAGCAGCGGCTACGGCTGGGCCGTGGTCGGCTTGCCGCCTGCCGTGTCATGAGGTGACACGGTGGTTGCGGCACGCGGAGATGGTGGTCTGGCCGGTCCCCGATGGGCGGTCTGCGGGGTATGTGACACATCGCCAGGCGAAAGCCTTGCCCGGGCTGTCGGTCGGGGCCGACGATGGCGACGCCCTCGGGCGCCGCGTCCTTCTTGAAGGCGTTGTCGAGGTGGTGCTCTCGCTTCTCCGCGCCGGGTTCTCCGGAGGAAACCCTAGATCCCTCGCGGATGGGGTGAAGCGGCGCTTGCCTCTTGGGGCCTCGCCTTGGATGTTCCACTGGCCAGAGGGAGCTGTGGAGTGATGGTGGTCGGCGGAGGCGACTCTTCATCATCGGCTAGGTGGTGCGCGGCCCCGGGGCCGGCGTGGATGTCGGAGCGGTGGCTCCGGAATACTTGTGTTGAGCTTGACTCCACCGTGTTTAGTGTCGACTTTGGTTGCTAGGGCAACATGGTCGTCGGCTAGTTTAGGGGCGCGGCCTTGGGGCCGGCGTGGATGTCGGAGCGGCGGCTCCGGGGTTCTTCGTCTTGCGTTGAGTTTGTCTCCGCCGTGTTTAGTGTCGGCTATGGTTGCTAGGGTGACATGGTCATCGACTAGTTTTGGGGCGCGGCCTTGGGGCCGGCGTGGATGTCGGAGCGGCGGCTCCGGGTTTCGTCTCGCGTGAGGTTGCCTCCGCCGTGGTAGTGCCGGCTATGGTTGCTAGGGCGACGTGGTCGTCGACTCGATTTGTACCTTTTTATTTTTAGGCCTTGTCCTTCCTATTTGCTCCTACTATATCAATATAAAAGGCAAAGCTTTTGCCTCGTTTCAAAAAAAAAGATTATGTGGTTTTGGTTCATGGACTAATGGTACAACTTTTTTTTTTCAGGGTAATAGATACAACTTTCTGACTGACCGTTCACTATGATTAGCAGCTTATTGATATTCAAACTTTCGATCCATGCCACGAATTCTCTTTCTTGCAACTTGAAGATTCAAGATTCTGTGGTATTGGTTCATGTACTAATGGTCAATTCAGACAGAATTCACTACAAGAACTTCACTACTATCCATTTATTATACAAAATTAATTTCATGGGTCTGAAAAATAAGCATTAACTTTATTTCTCCAGGATTGTATTCTTTATTCATCCCATTGCTTCACATAATGTAACACATGAGCTCAAGATATACATATTATTAGTTTGCTCTGGAGCCTTTGGTCTGCAAGTACATCGATCAGCGTATACTTAAGAACATGCAAAGATATGTATGCCCTCATGCCATCGAGATATATAGCACTTATTTCCCTTTCTTTAAATTTGCATGTATGTGATTCTGTAACCACTAACCGATGCAATGTTAAGAAAAAAATACATCCCCATTTTCTTCTAGAAAATATTCATCTAAAATGTTTGTGAATTAGTCATGAATGTGTTTTTTATTTAGTCATTTCTAAGTTTTACTCATTTTTAAAAGCAAATATTCCACAGCAACGCGTGAGGTATCATCTAGTATATAACAATCTGGATTACATGGATATGGATTACGGTCTGCATATGCAAGTGATGGACTGTGGCCGGATGCAAGTTACACTTTGTTCTAATGAAGTAGTAGTGACCAATCATTCGACTAAACAATTGATATGCAGTAGAGGTGTGCTTCCATAGGCCCCCAAGGGCGAAGGGGTATCTTGAGCAGAAACACAAGGACGGCTGGGATTTAATCTCACAAGGGGTCAAGCCAACTCAGTTCGGCTCGAGCCGAGCCTGGAAAATATCTAGCCGAGCCGGATCCTGGGACAAAAATACGAAAATATGTGACCGCTGGGATTCGAACCTGGGTCTCCTCGGAGAGACACGGGGAGCATAGCCACTGAGCTACATCTCTGTTTGTGATTGGAATAGAATCAAATGCTATATAAGCATAGCTTGTGACGTCAACTGAATTTCACGAAAACTCCTAGGAGAGCCCGAGCTCGTTTGGACCTGCGATTTTTATACCTGTGAATATTTCTTTTCATTAACCCCATAAAAATATAAACATTGCCCTTATTATTTTAGAACTAGTCAATTTTTTTAGAACCGATGATATTTTGGAACTAGTGAACCTTTTAGAAGTGAAACTTTGATTGGAACCAGTGGACATTATATTTTTACACGTGAATATTTTTTAATCCTATGAAATAATCTATATGAAGCCCATAAATGTTTTTTGAACCCACTTTTTCACGAGACCACGGAATATTTTAGAAAACTCATGATTTTATTTCGAACATTTTTTATCCTATGCCAATATTTTTTTGCCCCTTGACTTTTGTTTGAAACCTATGAAATAATCTATATGAAGCCCATAAATGTTTCTTGAAACCATTGATTTTTTCCCGAGACCTCGGAATATTTTAGGAAACTCATGATTTTATTTCAAACATTTTTTTTAATCCCATGCAATTATTTCTTTCGTACCATGATTGTTTTTTCAAGCCTATGAAATAATCAATATGAAGACAGGAAATTTTTCTTGAACCCATTTATTTATTTTCCCGAGACCCCTAGAATATGTTTGAAACCTCATGGTTTTATTTTTAACATTTAGGAATCCCGTGCAAAAAGAATTGTGAACCGTGATATTTTTTGAATCCTGTGAAAGTATCTGCTTTAAACCCACTAATGTTTCTTGAACCCATTGATTTTTTCTGACCCACTAGAATATTTTAGAAACCCCATGCAACACTTCTACCCTCTACCACCTTTGGTGTATGTGGATCCGTATACAACACTTCTAACCATACAGTTGTGCATCTATCACCTTTGGGGCATGTGGACCCACATGCTACACTCCTAGCCATCTAGTTGTACATCTGACGCATTTGGGGCATGTGGACCCACATTCATCTATCCTAGCAAGCTAGGTTTACCCATGTCACCCTTGGTTGCATGTGGACCCTTGCAAGCTATGTCTACCCCTACCACCCTTGAGACATGTGGACTCGCATGCTGCAGTACTTAGATGTGTACTGGTCAGGAGTGTTGAATTTGGGTCCACATGCCCCAAAGGTGGTAGGGGCAGACCTAATTTTTTAGAGGTGTTACATGTGGGTCCACATGTATGAAAGATGGTAGGGGTAAGGTGTTAGTTCTACCCTGTACCACCTTTGGTATATGTGGACCCATATACAACACTCCTAACAATACAGTTGTACATCTATCACCTTTGGCATGTGCACCCACATGTGACGCTCCTACCCATCTAGTTGTACATCTGCCGTATTTGGGGCATGTGGACCCACATTAAACTATTCTAGCCAGCTAGGTTTACCCACACCATCCTAGGTTGCATGTGGACCCTTGCAAGGTATGTCTACCCTACCACCTTTGAGACATGTGGACCCACATGCTGGAGTACTTAGATGTGTACCTAGATGGTTAGGAGTGTTGAATTTGGGTCCACATTCCCCAAAGGTTTTGCTCGTCCCATAACATGCAACCCTAATGATTTAGTTGGTCCCACAACATACAACATAGATAGGCGTGTTGCATATGGGTTCACATGTCATTACAAGGGTAAACAAGACACGTCAGACAAATCTGAACCCATAGACACCACACTTTTTAGCCTAGCCATCTTGACCCACCTATGTCAGGTTTAGAGATGTTGGCCCATATACACCATCCTTATCTATTTTGACCCATCCATGTAGGGGTTTAGAGATCTGGATCCATGTGGGTCTACATGTTCTGAAGCTGATAGATGTAAACCTAACGGGTTTGGAGTGTTGCATGTGGGTCCAGATGCCTCAAAGGTGTTAGGGGCAGACCTAGTTGTTTAGAGGTGTTACATGTGAGTCCACATGTATGAAAGGTGGTAGGGGCAAGGTGTTAGGTCTACCCTGTACGACATTTGATATATGTGGACCCATATATAACACTCCTAACCATATAGTTGTACATCTATCACCTTTGGGGCATGTGTACTCACATGCAACACTCCTACCCGTCTAGTTGTACATCTGCAGTATTTGGGCATGTGGACCCACATTAAACTATTCTAGCCAGCTAGGTTTACCCACGCCACCCTTGGTTGCATGTGCACCCTTGCAAGGTATGTCTACCCTACCACCTTTGAGACATGTGGACCCACATGCTGGAGTACTTAGATATGTACCTAGATGGTTAGGAGTGTTGAATCTGGGTCCACATGCCCCAAAGGTTTTGCTCATCCCACAACATGCAACCCTAATGATTTTGTTGGTCCCACAACATACAACATAGATAGGCGTGTTGCATATGGGTCCACATGTCATTCTAAGGGTAAAAAACATGCACACGTCACACAGATCTGAACCCATAGACACCACACTTTTTGGCCTAGCCATCTTGACCCGCCTATGTCAGGTTTAGAGATGTGGACACATATTCACCACCCCTATCCATTTTGACCCACCCATGTAGGGGTTTAGAGATTTGGATCCATGTGGGTCTACATGTTCTGAAGCTGATAGATGGAAACCTAGTGGATTTGAAGTGTTGCATGTGGGTCCACATGCCTCAAAGGTGGTATCACTAGTACGAAAAGGTTTATAGGTGGATTACTTAGCCATGCCACACCACCATTTTGGTGCACCACGAGTATCTAGTTGTGGCGCACCAGACACAGATGCGCCACGCATATGCCATTACCCATGGCGCACCAAAATAGCGGTGCGCCACGGCTAAGTGCACGCTGGGTCGATAGAGGGGCACCCTCCTTAGTCGTGGCGCACCCAAGATTTGTGCGCCACGGGTAAAAGTATAGCCGTGGCGCACATTATTCCAATGCGCCACCAAAATAATGGCCCCGGAGCCAAATTTTGACCCAACATAGCCGTGGCGCACCACTTTTTCGTGCGCCACGGGTAATTTTCCTGCTTTGTGCTCATGCACCCCCCCCCCCCCCCGGCGATCGCCTTTTTAGTTTCGGAAAAGCTAAAAGAAAATGTTAAAAAATTCAAAAAAATAAAATCCTTTGAGATATGGTTATGTTACGTAACCTAGTTGTTAGGAAAATTTTGAAACATGAATTTCGACGTATTTTGCAAAAAATCATTATGGAAGAGTAAAACGGCGATAACTTTTGCATACGAACTCGGATTTCGACGTTTAATACCTAAAAAAAACTAGACGAAAAGTTACATCCAAATCAAATCGCCTACGGCCTTTTGAGCTGTTTTTGGTCTACAGAATCCCCAAATTCGAAAGGGAACACATAGTTTTTTGACGTTTAAGATTTCTGGGAAAAAAATAAAAAAAAGTGTGTCTCTTACCCGTGGCGCATGAAGAGGTGGTGCGCCGCGGGTACTTATATAGCCGTGGCGCACCAATATGAGGTGCGCCACGGGTAACCTGAGGGGCACAATCCGCGTGCTCACCATCCGACGGCTCCTAGCAATTTAAACAAACACTCGATCCGTGTGCTTCATGATCCGACGGCTCCTATTCATTCCGAGCTCCCACCCTTCCCTCCTTCCCTTATCCTCTACCTTCTCCTCTCCCTTGCCTCTCCCTTCTCCTCTCTCCCTTCTCCTCTCCATTACCTCTCCCTTCTCCTCCATCCTCCTCTCTCCACCGCCGACCGGCAAGCACCATACTGCCGGCCTTCTCCACGACGGCCGGTGAGCACCTCCACCATGGCGTCCACCTCCACGCCGACGAGGACCGGCGGCCGGCGAGCACCTCCACGCCGACGAGGAGCGACGGCCGGCGAGCACCTCCACGCCGACGAGACCGACAGCCGGCAAAGCACCTCCACGCCGGCGAGGACCGACGACCGGCGAGCACCTCCATGCCGACGAGGACCGACGGCCGGCGAAGCACCTCCACGCCGGCGAGGACCGACGACCGGCGAGCACCTCCACGCCGACGAGGACCGACGGCCGGCGAAGCACCTCCACGCCGGCGAGCATCTCCACGACGAGCATCTCCATGACGTGACGAGCACCTCCACGACGACCTCCATGTCGCGGCGCAGGACGGGAGCTGCCGGACACGCCGACGTGGGCGGTGGCCGGTGGCTCTTTTTTTTAATTCGGAAATTCATAGCCGTGGCGCGCCAAAACTAGGTGCGCCACGGGTATGGCGTCTATCTATATAAGCTAATCCCTCGACCTCAACCGACTAACAAATATCAATTGCTTTTGCTCTCTCTCTCCCTCCCTTTCACCGCGTGCGCCGTCCAATCCAAACCAATCCCAAGTTCCCCACCCGCTTGCGGTGAGCAAGATGATTTCCCCGGACGCGGCCCGCAACATCGTCCGCATCATCGGCAATGTCATATCCTTCGGCCTCTTCCTCTCCCCTGTGTAAGCCGCCGCCATCCCCCTCGTCCGCTTGTCTAGTCTACTCTCTATGCAAGGTGGTTGGTAATTACGGTTTGATTCTGATGAGGGGGCGCTTGCTTTTTGCTTGTACATGTGCAGGCTGACGTTCTGGCGGATCATCAAGAACAAGGACGTGGAGGAGTTCAAGTCGGACCCATACCTAGCGACGTTGCTCAACTGCATGCTCTGGGTGTTCTACGGCATCCTCTGCGTCATATTCGGCTCGGCAATGTATGCCTCCCCGCTCACCATCATGGTACGTATACACATACCCATCGATCCATCACGCTCTCTTCATCCACGCTTTTATTGATCTGTTTGTTGTTGTTGCGGGCTGTTAATTATGTGGTAATGCACGTGTCAAATCTCTTCTTTCCCCCTTTTTACCAGTAAAAACCAACGTGCTACATTTTGGGCTAAACTGTCATGGTGTTCGTGTGGCACATCCCAAGAACATGTTGCTCTATGTTCCGTCAAAAGGCCTATTGTTCGTTTCTACCTAAAAAGATATCGTAGCCCCTACGTGTCCTCTGATTATCGATGCGGTATCCTTGGTTACTTGCAGTTGCATTCAATACAGGCAGTTCTGTTGTACAATTGATTAGCCAACTAAACTTGTTCTTTTGTTCTCACCAAACTCGTTGGCTGTTGAGTGACGGGTCTGGAACGGAAGGAATATTTCATCTAATAAAATCTGCCATGATCAGCTTCATCATAAACATATGTGTTCACCTAGGGGATGCAAGTTTCAAGTGTGCCAGATTTCGAATCATGTGTTCTTGGATGGAGATAGTACATGTGTCCCTGTATCAGTCTGTGCTTTTTGTTTGTGATCTTCCCTTGCCAACTCTGTGAGATGATCACGTTGAAACGGAAAAGGGATCCTGTAAGTCGGTTTCTCCTCGTGGGTCATGTGGTCCAGGTGTAGAGTTCACCAATATTACCTGCGGAATTTATTTACATTTTACATAGAACATATAATCAATCTTGTTAATTACCTTTCATACATGCGCACCAGGACCCCTGCGCCACGGCTATTGTGTTACCCATGGCGTGGCAATCTGTGGCGCAGCCCCCTGCGCCACGGGTAAGCATTTTTGGTGCGCCACGGGTAACCTTTTTTGTGCTAGTGTATGGGCAGACCTAGTTGTTTAGAGGTGTTACATGTGGGTCCACATGTATGAAAGGTGGTAGGGACAAGGTGTTAGGTCTAAACAGTACCATCTTTGATATATGTGGACCCATATATAACACTACTAACCATATAGTTGTATATCTATCACCTTTGGGGCATGTGGACCCACATGCAACATTTCTACCCATCTAGTTGTATATCTGCCATATTTGGGGCATGTGGACCCACATTAAACTATTCTAGCCAGCTAGGTTTACCCACACCACCCTTGGTTGCATGTGGACCCTTGCAAGGTATGTCTACCCTACCACCTTTGAGACATGTGGACCCTTGCCGTTCGACCGTATTTTCAAAGCGATCTAAAATTTTAAAAAAATCATGACATAAATTTAAAACCCAAATTTTAGAAGTGGATGTTCGCATTACACCTTGAAATAATTTTAAAACCCTACATTTGTTTTATCCTTCATTTGAATTTAAAAGAATAATCCCAAAATTTTATTTCAAATTGTTTAGAAGCCTATGTAAAGAAATATGTAAGCTTAGGGATATTTTGTATTTTGTTTTGAATAAAACAGTCCCTAACAGTCTATAATGAAAAAGGACATCTCTACAATTTTTTCAAAATTTGATTGGTTGAAATTGGAGTTCAAAATAAGAAGTTATAAAAGAAAACAGAAAAGAAGAAAAGGAAAAAAAAACTAGCCTGAGCCGAACCGGCCCAGCGCAGTCGAACTAGGCCGACCAGCCCACGCCTCAACTTTTATTTTATTTTTTCATGCCAAAAAAAGGTACACCGAGGCCCAGGCCCAACTATGTTAGGTTATGTCTAATAGGCTTCCCTTCGTTAACCCAACAACATATGCGTGCTAGTGCAGTGGTTGATGGTATACCGATGAGATTGAGAGATCTCAGGTTCGAACCACGACGCCTCTTTTTATTTGTCATTATTGGCCGTCAATCTTTCCCAGGCTCGGCTCAAGACGAGCCGAACTGAATTGGCTAAAAAAAACTGCTCGGTACGGTTATGCGATTGTGAGATTTGGGGGGCTATGGAAGCATGCCCATCAAAAAATACCTACCGCGTTATTGTCAATGGAGGGCAAAACCCGGGGTCTAGCTGATCCACAAAACCGTTTAGAAAATACATTTTGTGTATGCTAAAAAGTGAGCCTCGCGTGGCTTAAATATGCGGTACGAGCCCCTCTTTTTTTTTTAGCATACGCAAAACTGTGCGGCCACTCTTAAAGGTAGGAGGGAAATTGTATTATTCCCGTTTGTTCCCGCTCGCATGAGACCTTTACGGATTTGAAAACGTGATTACCATGAGTGTGTGAATCGCGTTCTATTCTCGTGAGGCTGCCCGTCCCCTAGGCTGCATGGTGTAGGTTCAAGCGTCATTGGAACCCCGAGGTACAGTTGCACGTTGCACTTTTCGCAGGATGAGCCTCTTAGATGGGAATTATAGATTGTTCATGCCTAAGACGACTTAGACGAGGACATGGTACACGGCGCGCAGCACATGTCAAATCCGAGGACCAGATTATGTGCATGGCTAATTTAGCAGGTTGTGTTATCGTAAAAGTTGTTAAGTCACCAAACAACAAAAGTTGCCGACTCACATGCAAAAAGAAAACCTCTTATGGAGACTACTGTGAAACATTCGTCCAAAAATAGACATGAAATCGACACAAAATTTATAGGTTAGTGCTCTGTTATTTATTATTCAAATTTCTATAGAGAATTTATAGGAAATCCCCTAGAAGTGGCCGAAACCTAATACTTCTTAATTCACTCTTGACACTAAATTTATAGGAAATCCATTATAGTATATAGCTGTGTAATACTAAATTACTGTTAGAAAGACCAGCTAGATAGAGCCTGTAATATCAACATAGCACTTACTAAGTATACTAGACATGTACATACAAACTCAGCATATTATTTTTCAGATTGTATGAGTTTTAAAAGTAAAGCTTTGAAAAGCTATCCAAGCTGCCTGTATTATTCTTTTGGATGGTCGGTTGTATTATATATACTTATATTATGAAAAAGCAGCATTTTTTTGTCAATGAAATAAGTACTCTAATTAACTTGATGGTAAGTAGGGGCAGATCCATCTTGCGTTTCACTCTTAACCGGAGGTGTGACTTTTTGTCGTGACCCTGGATATGCTTTTATGCTCCTGGCTTAGAATACATGTTTTTACCTGTAATGTCGAGAAAATATTTATTCATAAGAGCTTTACTTTCTTCTCGCTCCATAGGACGATGATTATGTTCTCAAGAGTAGGTTGAATCCCCTATTCTAATTTGCAATATCTCCCCGACATGCATGGTCCCCTTTGATAGAATGCAGTTCTAATAACTCTGGATGTGACAAACAAACTTTCCAAAGCCCTTTCAGTTTCACCTATATGATTCCATCGCTGGATCTGAATTGCATGATTCCATCGACACGGCGGCCATGTCAAGAATTGAATCACATGTAAAATTCTTACTGGCTCTTTGCTCTACTTTTTTTTCAGTTGAATACTAACATGCCGAGAATGAAAACTTTGGACCCAGGAAACAGGATCTCTTATACATAGCCAGCACAGGACGCCGCCCATGATGGTCAATGTAGTAAGAAGGTTGCTGCTCCTGCAGTCTTACGATCGTATCAGTTTCCTCTAACATCTCAATGGAGCGATCATCACCGTACAAGCCATGGAGGATATGAAAGAAAAATACAAACTACAAATCACAGATAGGACGCCACTGGAATTTTTTTTTTTTTTTGAAACGAGGCAAAATCTTTGCCTTTTATATTGATATAGAAGCAGCAAACATAACAAAGGGCCCGAAGCCCAGAAACCAAACAAAAGTTTAGCCTATCATTTCGCCTAAATGTTTAGCCCCGGCAAGGATCCAATTTCTCCCCTCGTCTTTGCATTTCTGAGCCAGCACCTGAGGTGGAGAGAACTTGTTGCTGAAGGCCCTCGCATTTCGTTCCTTCCGCAGCTCCCGGGAGAATAAAATGATTGCTGAAGGTCTTGAGAGAACTTGTTGCTGAAGGTCTTGAGACCCTTTGGGTGGGCCGTCGGCGTTTGCGAGATGGCATTCCAATAATCAATGACCGTGGCGCGTCCTATGCCCATGTTCTGGACAAGAGTGGGGCAGGAAAGCCAGGCAGCAGCAACCATCCAGATCCTGCGGGAGTAACGACACTCAAAAAGCAGGTGGCGAGCTGTTTCTGGCTGGCAGTTGCAGAGCAGGCAGGACGGCTGGTGCGGCCAACCACGTCTGGCGAGCCTGTCGGAAGTCCATAATCTGTTCTGCACAGCAAGCCAGGCGAAGAAACGACACTTGGGGGGGCCCAAGTTTTCCAGATGATCTTGTGAAAGGAACAGGCAGTGGCGCCCAGGAATTGAGCTCTGTAAGCAGAACTGGCGGAGTAGGCTCCGTTTGGCATGAGCGTCCAGGAGATAGAGTCCTCAATGCCAAGGGTCAGATGGATGCTTTGCAGGCGGTCCCAGAGGAGGATGAATTGCCAAATGTGCTCTGTTGTGAAAGCGTCCACCTTGATGTCAGCGATCCATCTTTGTTCAATAAGGGCATCACCGACCACCCTATTCTTGCGCTTGGAGGCTTCAAAGATCTTGGGAGCAAAGAGCTTTGGCGAAGTGCCGTCAAGCCATGAGGAAGACCAGAAAGAGGCCCTAGCACCATCTCCAATGGTGACCTTGGTTGCTGCATGGAAGAGGGATCTGTCTTTCTCATCATCAGGGGTTTCGAGTCCAACCCATGGCTTATCCGGGGCGGTCCATTCGAACCAAAGCCAATGAAGACGCAACACCCTGGCGAACTTGTCGAGGTCGAGGATCCCCAAGCCACCGAGATCTTTGGGGCGGCAAACATGTGCCCAGTTAATCTTGCATTTTCCCCCGCTGACAGTCGCGTTACAGTTCCAAAGCATGCCTCTTCTAATCTTGTCGAAGGCTTTGAGCGTACCCTTGTCAATTCTGAGTGCGGTGAGGAGAAAGATGGGTAAAGCTGTCAGGACCGATTTGACCAGAGCAGTGCATCCGGCCCTGTTGACCAGTTTGCACCTCCAAGGAGCCAGACGCGAGGCAGCCTTGTCGATGAGGGGTTGAAGGTCTGCGCGACGAAGCCTACCAAGGGTAAGGGGGAGACCCAAATACTTGATGGGGAAGTGCGCCGTGGCGGCGGGGAAGTTTTCCAAGATGGCGTCGAGATCGACGTCGGTGCAGCGAATGGGGGAGATTGAGCTCTTTGATATGTTCGTCATCAGGCCCGTGACTTCGCCGAAATTTTTCAGCAGCTCCGCAAGGTTGGAGACATCATTTGCGGTCGGGGCGAGGAAGATCACGGCATCATCCGCATAAAGGGAGGTGCGGAATCTTGTGAATCTTCCCGGAAGTTGTTGTAGAAGCCCGGACTCGGTGGCCAACTCGATGATCCGAGGAAGGGGGTCGATGGCAATGTCAAAAAGCAGGGGCGATAGAGGATCGCCCTGACGGAGGCCCCTTCCGTGGTCAATCTCGACACCTGGGATGCCGTTCATGAGGACGCGAGACGTGGAGGTTGTAAAGAGCAGGGCAACCCAGGCTCGGAAGCACGGAGGGAAGCCCTTCCGCTGCATGATGTCCAGCATGTAATCCCAGCGAACCGAGTCGAAGGCCTTGGCGATATCAAGCTTGATTAGCAGCGCCGGAGTGCGGTTCCGGTGAAGGCATCGTGCAGTGTTACGAACATACATGAAGTTGTCGTGGATGCTCCTTGTCTTGATAAAGGCACTCTGATGTTTGGAAATAATGTCTTTCATCTTGGGACGCAGCCGGGTTGCCATTGCCTTCGCGATGGTCTTGGGAATTAAGTGGATCAAGCTGATGGGCCTGAAGTCAGTGATTGAATCCACCCCGTCCTGCCAATTTGTTCCAACGACGCAAATGGTGTGAGCAGCTGCTGATTCTCCCATTCTATTCTTGCTGCCGAGACTCCCTAGTTTTACCATGCTAGGCATTACCGCGGTAAAAATTTGTAGTTTGGACTAATTATATGCTTACTGATCATGCTAGAGTCTACACTAAGACTAAGACCATCAGGCCTAGTACAAGCCAGACGTTCGCACCAGTCATGTAGTCGTACCTCTGCAGCTCTGCTCATGAAAGGTAGACTGCAACTCCAAGCGAAACTAGTATATACAGAACAGCGTTTTGACCATGCTTCAAGTTCATGCCATCAAACCTCTGTCGCAATATACATAATTTGGCAAGATTTCTACAAGATCAGGAAACAAAAGGGAACAGGCTAATCTAGCAGCTTCTGATCCATCTATTTCCTAGTGAAATGGTTCACACAGGATAAACCTCACACCTACGGAAATATTTGTAAAAGCTCCCGAGTTTCAGTCGTTGGCATCCAACTCTGTGCTTGCATTTTCCAACTTGTAGGACAAGCTTCTTCATTTGGGCAAAGACCTCTAGCAATTGCCACAGAGCTTACATCCACAACGACGGTATCGTTTTCCTTGAAGTCCCCCTTGAGGACACCAACAGCTATTTCGTTCTCCACCATCTGCTGGATCACACTCTTGACAGGCCTAGCACCGTAGTTAGGGTCAAAGCCAAGAGAGCCGAGATGCTCCACAGCTTCTGGTGTGTACTGAAGGTGAATCTTCTGTTGCATCAGCCTGTTCTTGACACGGTTCAGCTGCGAGTTCGACGCAAGAACAACATTTTTTTATCAGGTCAACCAAAACGAACAGTGAATCAGTGTCACCTGAATTATAATAGTAAGATGATATGATTAATTATAAACAAATCAAGTTACAGTAGTAAGCTGATATGCTTAATTATAAACGAACAGAATTTAGACAGATTGAAATAATAACGTATTTGGACACTAAGTTGGTCCTGGTTGAGGAAAGAGATCAGACGACCCATGCCTTGACAGCAAGATATTAGCTCGTTGGCTCTATCATGAGAGTCTTGACAACAACATTTCTTGCTATGGGAGTGTTTCTTTGCTCTTTTATTTTTGTGCGGTGTCACCGAAGTCCAATCTAATATATTGTATCAACCTAGCGTGTAAACAAAGAACTCATTTATCCCTATGTTATTTGTTTTACAGAAGAATCGAAATTAAATTTGCAAGCGTAAAGAAAATCATTACACTGTGCTCTCTCGAAGTGCTTCTTTGATTGGCGTCGGGAAAAACAACGACTTCTAAAATGTGTCAAGTGGTCGTTATTTTTCTGTGTCCATGTTTTTCAAAATTTTCCCATCTTGCTCCTTTGGCGAGCAAATATGGATGGACGGTATTTATCTCCATGCTTATTTTTGTATAGTGTAACGAAAATACTCTTATTTCCAAATGAGTTATGACTTAGCCACATGATCAAATTAAATGGACAGAATAGTAAATAAGATGACCACGTGACCTTCTTAAGTTGAGAAGTTGAGAGAATACGTGAAGAAGGAAGGAAAACGTGAGGGAGGATACGTATTACATAATCAAAAAGATGTATGTATTCCAAATTTTATAATTGGTCACGCCGGACTTCTCGCCGTCGCAAGACATGGAAAACAAGAAGTTCCGCAGGAGAGAAGAGAAGAGGAGACGACAAAGGTGGCTGCAAGAATTCTCTGTGCTGATTCTCCTCCTCCTTCTCTCATAAAATTCTCTTCCCGATCAAGATCGGGCGTGGATTTTTTGGATCATATGGATCCGTTATCACAGAGCTCACCGGAGAAAATCTGTTTTCCCGGAGCTCGAAAGATTCCGGCGATCTCACCTTCAGTTCGTGAACATGATGGTGATGAATCGGGCTGGGTCATGGTTCGGAGACGTCGGCGTTATGCTATGCCGGCGATCACCGGAGACAAGGAGGATATGTCCTCCAGGTCAATATGCCCACATGCAATCACGGCCGGAATTAACGGATCTTTGGATCCAAATTTGAATTCAAATTCTCCTGATCTCACGGTTGAGTCATTGGGCCATCGTGGATCGTTTTTGACCGAAAAGAGTATAGCCCACCAGATTGGTCACTTAGGTCATGACGGTGTGAGTCGCAATGGAGGATGGATTTACTCCTATCGTGATCGATCGCGATCACGTTTAGGGTTCTCGGTTCCCCATCTCTCCCCTGCGCCTAGGGTGCCCGCCGTCATGGCTAACCGTGGCGCGGGTCATGGAGGGATCGATCGTGGAGGAGGATCAGGAGGCAGAGGTGCGGGTGGCAACCCTGGCCGGGGTAGCAACTTTGCCGGCTTCCAGGGTTTTGGCAACTATGAGGTTGGAGGGCCGAGTGGCGCCGCTGGGCAAGGCCTGGAACGGCAACAAAGTTACAACGGCGATGGCCGTTTCAATTAGAACTACCAAAACCAATTCTTCAACGGGAGATATGCTGGACCGCCTCAGTTCGGGGAATTCAACGTCGGTGCTGACTATGGAAATGATCACAGACAGAATACATATAGAGGAGGGGGTAGATTTTATGGTCGTTACAATGGGTACCGCGGTGGAGGTGGCCGGGGCTTTCGTGGCTGATATGGCGGTGGACGGGGTGTTGCTCCCACCGTCCCGTCTGGTGGGCGAGGTGCTGCTGTGCTTCCCACTAATGGTGGTGGGGCGACTACGAGGAACTTGCCGCTGGAGCAGGGGGTGGCTCAGACGCAGGTTAGAGCAGGTGCTTCGGCATTGATGCCGGTGGCTCAGCAGCTGATTACTGCAGCGGTACAGGACAATGTGGCTTCCTCGTTAGGTGATCAAGGTGAAGAGGGTTTAGCTGCTACAAAGAAAGGAAAAAAAACAGAAAAGGTGAAGTGTTTCAGGTGTGGTTTTGCTGGTCATGTCTTAGCTGATTGTGAGGCAAGTCTATGTGATATTTGTGAACAGGTGGATCATACATCGGAGGTGTGTCCTCTGTTGAATGCACACAAGCCTCAGGTGTTGGTTCATGGTCTGGCAAGTGATGATCTAATGTTTTACGAGATGATAATCACGGATTCATACCGCCCCAAAAATGAGAATACACGTATGGCTATGATTACGGTTGTTGGAGGAGAGATGAGTACTATTCCGCAAATAGCTAGACAACTTCAGAGGGTGGTTCCTGTCGAGGACTATCAATGGGAAGTTCTCCGGATGGGACAAAATGTATACAAGGTGCAATTTCCCTCCAAGGCAGAATTAGATAGGCTGAAAGTTTTTGGAAGTTTTAAAGTGCCAAACACTGCATTAGAGCTGACGGTTGGTGATTGGCTAGCAAGACCTGAACCTATGAATGGTTTGCCTCGGGTTTGGGTTCGGATGAGAGGTATTCCTTCGCGCCATAAAGGAGATTTTCTAGCTCTTTGGGGGCTCGGCTCCTTACTTGGCAAAACAATCAAGGTGGATATGCCATATACGCAGGAACATGGGGTCTTACGCATCTTGATTGGTTGTGTTAATCAAGCTAAGATACCTAAATAATTGCCGGTGTTTATCAAAGATGGATTTTATGATATAACTTTTGAGGTAGAAGAGCATGTTTGGGATGATGTGATTATGGGGAATGGTGGAGATGATGATGAGCTTAATGATGGGCAGGGTAATGGCATGGACGAAGACAATGCAAATGCTGAGAAGAGTGGTGCTCTAAATGGAAACAATTTGGCTCCTTAAACTAACCCTAATATCAGCAAGGCTGTAGGTGGGGGTAGCACCCCCGGTGCCAAGCAAACGGTGACTAAGGGTGTGTTTTTCTCTCCAAGATTTATTAAGAGTATGGAGTTAATCCGTGAAGGGCGCTAGGAGGATAGTATGTTTGATAAGCCTTCCGGGGATTTATCCGTCGTTCGGCGAATTAGGGAGGTTGAGCGTGTTCTATTTGCTAGTTGGCGTGCCAGGGAGGTGGTTGATGAATCACAAACTGGTATTTTGGCTAAATCTAGCAGCATTGGCGAGGGATTTAATTTTGATTCCGAGGTATTGACACCACGGGCTAATTCCCTATCTAATATTGCTGCTTCTAATGATTTTTTGGAGATAAATCCGTTTGCTTATCACGTTGATGAACAGGGGATCGAGGACCAGGGGGCGTTGCCGTGCACGGACAATGGTCTGTGGACGGAAGAACAGGAGGCTGTGCCCGAGATTGTCTCGCTTCAAGCCTCGGCAACAAAAACAGTTCTCTTTCCTGCCGCGGCAGAAACTGCTGACAGGGCAGAACAACTGCTTCTTTCTTCTGTCGCAGCAGTGAATGGTGCTGCAAACGCTATGCCAATAACCCCGAAGGGCTCGCTGGCTATGGCTGCTGTCGCGACAGAAAAAAGGCTCCTTTTCTCTGCCGAGGCAGAGAATAATGCTGTTTTTCAAAGGGATGCGGGCAGTTCGTCGCCAGTCTGGGAAGCCAGGTTCGACAGGACTCCAACTTTATCAGTTGTGCAAGAGGTGCCCAGGGTGGAGATGTCCATGCCAGATCGGGCACGGGATAGCTCGCAACCTCCTGCTCCTCTGGCTAATGTGTCCAAGGAGGACATAGTGCGTTATGGGGGAATTGAAGAGCCGATCTCCAAGGGCCTTCGATTGAGCGCTAGGTTGAGTGCTCGACCTTACGAGGATGCCACCTCATTGGAGTGTGCCATGCTGTTGGCGCAAAGGCGTGATGATCTTCTGACTACAGGTAAACTCGTCAACCGCAAGCTTTCTTTTTTAGAGTTACCTAATGATGAAATAGTACGTAGGGCCTCTAAGCTTGGGATTTCTTTGGGTGAGTCACCGGCCCAAATTTCAAATGTTGTTAGTGGGATTAAGCAAATTGAAGAATCACGGGCTCTAACCATTCTTAAAAATTCTTTGAACGATTTAGATGAAAATGGTGTGCAAAGTTTGGTGATGAGAAATGCTTACAATCTTTCTGAAGATCTCGGGGAAGAGGAGGATGAGCCCTCGCTAGACCAAATGGGTCTAATAACCGAGAAAGTTATTGTACCATGTAGATGAGAAAAAAACAAAGGCATTGGCCTTGGGGTTCAAAGACGTAGTGCTAGGATAGAAAAAATTAGACAAAAGAAACAATGAAAGGTTTAATTTGGAACTCAGATGGTTTTGGAGACACGGCTAAACATTTTGCTTTACAGGAAACAATTAGGGAGAATAAATTAGCTTTTGCTGCTATTTTAGAAACGGGAAGATCAAATTTTTCGACCCCTTTCCTAAAACAAATCTCTGGTGGTGCCGAGTATGCTTGGTATTCTTTACCACCACATGGCCGTTCGGGTGGTATCCTAGCTGGTTTTGATGCTAGAGAGGTCTCGGTTCAAAGCATTGTTAGCAGGGATTTTTGTGTTAAGTTCCACGTTAAGAATAAGTTAGATGGTTTTTTGTGGGTTCTGGTAGTTGTATACGGGGCAGCACAAGCAGATCGTAAACCTGACTTTTTGGCAGAGTTAGTTCGTATTTGTGAGAAAGAAGAGCTCCCGATGTTGGTTGGGGGTGATTTTAATATTATCAGACACCAGGAAGAAAAGAATAATGATAACTTTGATGCTCATTGGCCTTTTGTCGTGGTGGGTTGCACGGCATATCCATCAGAGACGGAAAAGAGTGTGGGGCAGGCGACGATCGGATGCTCGCGCGGGATTGGGCAACAAGCACGCAAACACATGCTAGTTACCCAGGTTCGGGGCCCTCTTGTGGAGGTAACACCCCTACGTCCTGCTCTTCTTGTTCTTATTGCTTGATCACAGAATCGGGCTACAAAGGTGCTCCTAGAGCTGTTTTCGGGTGGCAGCCGGCTGGAGATCCTAGCCGGCTGGAGGTTGAAGATGATGCTTTCTACGATGGGTCTTCCTCCTCCCTCTCTACTCTGACCTTCCTCGCGCAGGAGGCCCCTGCATGCTTTATATAGGCAGCAGCTAGGGTTTCTGGGTTACAGGGAAGTTACATGTTTGCCCCTATGACATCACTACGGTCTCGAGCCGGCTGGAGCTTGTTGTCATGATTAGGTACAGGAGATGCCCGACAGTGAGTACTGTTCACCAGGAGCGGTTACGCGGTCTGGGCCCACCCATACGGAGTTGTCGGTTGTTCGTGTCCGGCTCCAGCCCAGCCGGATGCCTGCACCCGGATAGATCCAGGCGGCCTGCTTCAGGCGGCTGGCTTCAGGCGGCGCCAAGCAGCCGACACTTGTTCAACCGGCACCCTGGAGTTTTGAAGAAAAGGTTCTCTTTGGGATACCTGGGCGTCATATCCCCGACACTAGCCCCCGAGATCGTGAAGTCTTGTTAGCTTGCTGGGAAGGCTTCTCGATCTTCTCCCGTTTGTCTTGAATCGTTGTGGTTGAAATGTCGAGGTTGGAGTCGGCGCCGGGTGGAACTGATGCCAGGTGGAACCGAAGCTTGCTGGTGAGGGATGCTCATCGGGCGCTCCTGTCCTTAGTTGCGGGTCGTTGAAGTTATCGTTGAATAGTCCGGCTTCACGGTGTAGGATCTGCAGATTTTTCCGGTTTGGATTGGCCGGCTCGGAGACTCGGGTCGTGGCCTACGTCAGCCACGGCCTGCCGCCTCGGGGAGCCGTTGGTGTTCTGCCCGAGGCCTGGCGCACGTCGTCTCGGCTTCACCGGGCAGGATTTTCTGTGGCAACTGCTCGGTTGCGGGATCATCTGCGGGAAGCGCGGCACGTTTGCCCGCCACGCGGCGTAATGGGCGGAACGGTTCCGCCTGCCCCGCTTTTAAAGTGGAAAGAGGGGGAACGGCCGGAGCTACCGTTCCCCATTCCTATCTCGTCTCCTTTGCTGCTTCTTGCGCTCCCTAGCTCTTGTCCATCCTCTTTCTTGTGCGTGCCTTCCTCGCATTCGCATCTCTCGCAACGGGAAACCGAACCTCCATGGCGAGCTCGGGATCATGGATGGGCTCCACTGTGGATGACGAATACCTTTGGAAGTTCCGCCGGAGCAAGTTCTTGGGAATGACGGGCGATGTGGAAGCCCGCGTGCCCCCCGAAGGGGAGATTTCGCCGGCGCCCAAGAGTGGCGAGGTCGTTGTGTTCACTGCGCATCTGGAGCGAGGATTGGGGCTCCCGGTGAGTTCCTTCTTCGCAGAATTCCTGCGCTTCTACGGGCTGCAGCCCCATCATCTGGGGGCGAACTGCATCACCCAGCTGTCCTGCTTCGTCACGCTGTGCGAGGCGTACTTGGGCCTCTGGCCCAGCATTGAGATCTTCGGCATGTTCTTCTTCCTGCGGTCCCAAGCGACCGCCGGGGTGCAGCGTGTCTGCGGCAGCGTCTCCATCAGCGCGAGGAACACGCCGCTGCCCAAGATTAACCTGCCCGATTCCATCAAGAAGTGGCAAGGTACCTACTTCTACGTCCGGAATCTCACGGGCGCCGACCGAATCGGCCTTCCGGCCTTTTCCAATGAGCTGCCGGCTTCCAAGTCTTGGCTCTGGAAGCCGCCTGTGGACGCGGCTCTTGAGAAGGTCTTGTTCAACCGGCTGAAGGAGCTGGTGAGGGACGGCCTAACGTCCAGGGACCTGACCATGGCGTGGCTGTCAAGGCGGATGTATCCGCTACAAGCTCGCCCGCACAAGATGTGCTTCTACTCCGGCCCCCGGGATCCCAGCCGGGCCTACCTGGAGTTGCCGAAGCCAAAGACCCTCCGCAAGTGGGCTTCCCGCCTCGTTACCGACAGGATCGAGGAAGACTGGGATTTCGGGTGCGATCCCTTTACCCGCTCGGCACCTGCTCCGGAGGTTAGTCTTTGCTCTCTTGTCCGTCTTCAATTCCTCTGTCCGGCTGCCGCCTGACCCAGTCGGCCTATTGTGCAGCTTTGCGACCTCCAACGAGTGGAGGATTTCGAAGTTGTCTTCGAGCCCGACGTCAGTGGGCCCTTCACCAAGGCGCTGACGGCCTTGCTGGAGGAGGATTCCGCTGACGAACAGGCGGGAGGAGAAACAGATGCCACCGCTGACGAAGAGTCGGGCGGCGGCGGCCGCGCCAGTTCGGACGGGCGTGGTGACACCACCGAGTCGTCCGGTGGGGGCGTCGATGCTGGTGAAGATGGCGGAGGCGATGACGATGCCGTCCATACCGCAACGAGCCCTGTCCCTTCCGCCAGCTCCGACCCCGATTCGGCAGCCGACCGGGACGAGGACCTCGAGCACGACGTCCCGCCTCCAGTCTCGTCGCCTCGCGGTAAGTCTTCTGAGCCCGACGCCGCCGGGCAAACCGACGGTGTCAGACGCGTGGTAGTAGATCTTTCCAGCGGTTCTGAGCCGAACTCAGAAGGTTCCTCTTCCGTGCCAGCCTCCAAGCCGGCGCCATCCTCCCGTAGGACCAGGGAGTTGGAGGCGGCGGCGCGGAAGAAGCAGAAGGCGATCCTCCCCCCTCGGGTCGTGAAGGAGAGGCGGTCGAAGTCGGCCGCCGATGTTGACGCGAACGTCGCGCCGCTCAAGCGGAAAGGCGCGTTCGAGAAGCGGAGCGTGCTGCCCGCCAAGAAGCTGGCTCCTGCATCACCCCGGCCCACTACGGCTGGTCTGATGCCCGCCGGGAAGCTCTCGGCGGAGGCCAGGGCGGATGAGATTGTGGCCGAGGTTAGGGCCGAGGTCAACGCCAGGATGGAAGAGGAAGATGCCCCGACTGGTGGGGCCGACGATGAGGTGATTGGTCATGCTCCCGGTGGTGATTTTATTTATGATTTGAACCCGGGTGATTTGGAGAGGGAGTTTTATGCTCAAACGACGCAGGCGGTTTTGGCCTTGGGGGCGTCTGACACTGGTCTGACTGTGGAGCAGCTGCTGGCCTCGAAGGAGGACGAGGAAAGGGCGAGGGCGGCGGACGTGGAGAAAGCGGAATCTCTTGCCGGCGGGACCGATGCCCAGGTGGTTAATCCTGCTTTTGCTGTTGATCGTTGTTATAAACTGGACCTTGAAGGTATGGAAAAAGCTATTTACGCGGAGCTGGCGCAGGCGGATTCAATCCGGGCTGAGATGGACGCCAAGGCGGCCGCGAGGCGGCTGGCGGCGGCCAAGGCGGCTGAGGAGGAAACGGGAGCGGGAGCGGCCAAGGCCGTCGCTGAGGTTGACGTGGTGCCGACCCGTACGGAGCGGCCAGTTGACGGCTCCGCCATTCCTGCGAAGGGCGAGGAGGTGCCCTCCGGAGGTGTGAAGCGCCCGTCCGACGCTGTGTCGTCTCCCCCACCGAAGCGCTTGAAGAGGAGGACAGCCAGGGTCCTGGGCTCATGTGACGGGTAAGCCTTCGTCTTGTGGTAGAAATCTTGTTACTTGTACTTGGTGGTGACGCTTTCTTTGGTTTGTAGGGCGCCGCTTCCAATAGTGGAGACGGCAGCTGTCGCAGTGGTGGAATCGGCCTCGGTGCCTGTCACCGAGACCCTTGCGGCGCAGGCGGCCAATCCGCCTTCAGAGGCGGCGACGGTGACGGCGGACGTGGAAGTGGTCGACCCGGTGTCGGCAAGCGCCGTTCGTCCCGCGGTCGGCTCCAACCCTCCCGTTTCTGCTGGTGCTGCGAAGGCGTCAGTGGACGCCTTCCAAATAGTTCCCCGGCCCAGCGCTGGGGCCGGGTATCTCGCCTTCCCCACTCCTTTCTCAGCGGTGGCCGAGACGGCCAAGGACAAGGCCATCGAGGGGGCGACGGCTTCGCTCCCTGGTCCTCGTCAGTCGATCTTGGTGTCTTCTCCGCCATATTCTGGGCCGGTGCCGGCTCGGCCCGATGCGTCGGGGAGGATTCCCCTTGCCGCGCTGGCGGAGCAGACGGCCAGGGAGAACCTGGCCAACGTAACGTTGCTCTGCTCCTCCGTAGAGCAAGGCTTCGCCGAGGCGGCTAAGGAGGCGGCATTGCTCAAACGAGAGCTTGAGGCGGCTAAAGGTCTAGCTTTCTTTCCTGCTCGTATTCTGTCTTGTCATTCTGCATTTTTCTCTTGCGTGTCTTGGTTTGACGATGGTCCAATCTCCACAGGCGACGCCACCTCCCGCGCCGGCTTGGAGAAACAGCTGAAGGAGAAGGATGTCGCCCTGACCTCGGCCAAGGCTGATCTCCAGGCGGCGGAAAAGGTGTCGGAGGAACGCCGCCTCGAGGCCGTTCGGCTGGACGAGGAGGCGGCGAAACTGCGGGAAGCTGATCGCCGGAAACAGAGCGAGATTGAGTCTCTCCGCGAGAATGCGACCGAGCTGAGGACTCTGCTAAAGGATTCCGTCAAGAACAATGACCTGATCGTCCAGGCGGCCAAGGCACGTGAGCTCGAGCATGAGCGGCTGGTGGGCGGCCTGGTCAAGGAGGTCGAGCGCGTGAACGAACTGATCCTCGGTAAGTGAGGTCTCCTTTCTCCTTGATTTCTTGCTTAGGGTCTTCTACTCGGCCTCACTGGTTTGAAATGCAGGTCTTTATCCCGAGGTAGACGCGCAAATCCAAAGATATGCTGACTCGGCTCATTCTCAACCGGAGTCCTCCAATGCTGCTGCTGGGTCTACTTCGACAGCCGTCTCTCGTCTTCTTCAATTCGGCCAGGAGTTCGATCGGCTGAAAGAAGCGGCCAGCGGCGTGCTTGAGAATCTGTGGCCGGATGCTCCCTTGCCAGCTGCTCTCCATGATTTGTCCGCCCGGCTTGAAGGGGCGCCAGTTGGCATCAACGAGCAGGTGGAGATGGCGGCGCGCGGAGGCACCGACATGGCACTGGCCGTGGTGAAGTCGTGGTATCCTGGCGTGCAGATGAGCAGGCTGTTGGATGGCTTCCGCACTGGGACATCCCTCGCAAGCCTGCGTCCGGAAATCGCCGTAGCCTCGGGGCGAGTTGCCGAGGCGGTGGACCTGACGAAGCTTGTTCCTGCTGAACCGTCTTCAGCGCCACAGCCAGCTGAAGATACTGGAGCCGGCGACGCCGCTGGTGCCACTGATGCCGCTACTGCCTGATTTACTTGTCTTCCTGGGTTGCCGGGTGTAACTGTTGAACTCGCTGTACTCTATATTGACGATTGACCTGCCACATTACTTGCCTTGTAAAAATTCGCTATTCTGCTTCCTGTTGTTGACTGCTATTGTCGTGGTGGGTAGCACGGCATATCCATCAAAGACGGAAAAGAGTGTGGGGCAGGCGACGATCGGATGCTCGCGCGGGATTGGGCAACAAACATGCAAACACACGCTAGTTACCCAGGTTCGGGGCCCTCCTTGTGGAGGTAACACCCCTACGTCCTGCTCTTCTTGTTCTTATTGATTGATCACAAATCGGGCTACAAAGTTTGCTCCTGGAGCTGTATGGCGGTGGTGCCGGCTTGAGCTGTCAAGCCGGCTGGAGGTGGAAGACGATGATCTACCTATCTCTGTGTGTGTCCCTCTTCGCTTGCCTCGCGCAGGAGGCCCCTGCATGCCTTATATAGGCAGCATCTAGGGTTTTGGGTTACAAGGAGATTACACGATTGCCCCTATGACATCACTACTCTGGAGCCGGCTGGAGCTATCTCATCATTACGTTGTAGCAGTAATGCCCGACAGGGGCTGGACGATCCGGGCCCGCTAGTACGGACCGGTCGGTGGGTAGAGGCCGGCTTGAGCCTAGTCGGCCGTCCGCCTCCGGGTAGGCGAAGCGGCTTGCTTCATCCGGCTGGCTCCAGGCGGCACGCTGCAGCCGGCACCTGCATAGCCGGCCCATGTAGTTCTTGAAGAAATGGACCTCGAGGCGGCTCGTCCGGCTTGGGGTAGCCGGTCTCCGGTAGTCTTGATGTCTTGGGAATCGTGGGTCGTGACATACGTCAGCCACGTATTGCCGCCTAGGCGTGATGGTTGTGCTCTGCCAGATGTCAGGGGCACGTCGCTTCGGTCTTCGACGGACTGGATCGTCTGTGGCAACTGCCTGTTAGTGGGATCGTTTGTGGATGGTGCGGCCTGCTCGCGCCCCACGTGGCGCGCTGAGCGGTGCAGTTCCGCCTGCCCCGCTTTTAAAGGGGAAAAGAGGGGGAAGGTTCGGAATTTTCGTTCCCCTCTCCCGCTTCGTCTTCTTCGCCGGCTCTTGCTCCTCTCGCAGCTCGCCGATTTTCCCATCTCGCCGTCTCTGCTTCCGCTTCTCCCACCACGGGCAACAGATCTTCCATGGCGGGCACGGGCGCTTGGATGGGCTCCATCATCGATGATCCGTTCCTTCTGAAGCTTCACCGGAATGGGTCCCTGGGGAAGTCGGGCGACGTGGAGGCTCGCGCCCCTCCCCCAGGAGAGACCTCGCCGAGGCCCAAACCGGGCGAATTCGTCATGTTCTACACGCATGTGGAGCGGGGATTGGGGCTCCCCGTCAGCTCGTTCTTCAACGAGTTCCTGCATTTTTATGGGCTGCAGCCTCACCATCTGGGGGCAAACTGCATCACGCAGCTGTCCTGCTTCGTCACGCTGTGCGAAGCGTATTTGGGCGTCTGGCCCACCATGGAGCTCTTCGGCATGTTCTTCTTCTTGCGGTCCCAGGTGACCGCTGGGCTGCAGCGCGATTGCGGCAGCGTTTCCATCAGCGCGAAGAGCACGCCACTTCCCAAGATCCATCTGCCCAAATCCATCAAGAAGTGGCAAAACACGTACTTTTATGTCAAGAACGCTACTGAGGTTGACCGAGTTGGCCTCCCGGCCTTCGCCGACTCGCGTCCGGCGGACAGATCTTGGAGCCGGAAGCCGCCGGTCGATGCGGATCTGCAGAGCACCTTGTTCGCCCGCCTGGAGAAACTGGTGGCGGACGGCCTGACGTCTAGGGACCTGACCCTGGCCTGGACAACAAGGCGGATGTACCCGCTGCAGGAGCGCTCGCACAAGATGTGCTTCTACTCGGGCATCCGGGATCCCACTCGGGCCTCCATGAATATCCCGTCGCAGGAGCGATTAAGCGAGTGGGTTTCCCGTCTCATTACCGACAAGCTTGAGGAGGATTGGGACTTCGGGCTCGATCCCTTCGACCGCTCAGATCGAGCTCCTGAGGTTAGCTTCTTCCCTTCTCATTCTGCTTTCAATTCCTTTTCCGGCTGCCGCCTGATCTAGCCGGCTTGCCGCGTAGCTTTGTGAGGTCCAGATGGTTGAAGATTTTGAAGTAGTCTTCGAGCCTGATGTCCAGGGTCCCCTTTCCGCGGAGCTGACGGCCATGCTGGAGGAGGAGAGCGCCGCCGAGGGGCAGGCGGGTGGAGGTGCGAGCACTGCCGCTGGAGGCGAATCCGGCGGCGACGACCGCGTCGCCGCGGAAACACGCGGCGATACCACCGAGTCGTCTGGAGGAGGTGCTGATGCCGGCGGCGATGATGGGGGTGATGACGACGCTGCCTGGACTGCAACGAGCCCGGTCCCTGCTGCAGGCCCCGACTCCGACTCGGCAGCCTACAGGGACGAGGATCTCGAGCGCGACGATCCGCCCCCGGTTTCGTCGTCCCGTGGTAAGTCTTCTGAGCCCGGGGTCGCCGGGCAGGCTGACGACGTTGTGCGTGTGGTAGTAGATCTCTCCACTGGCTCTGAACCGGACTCAGAGGGTTCTTCCTCCGTGCCAGCCTCCAAGCCGGCGATATCCACCCGCCGGACCAAGGAATTGGAGGCGGCGGCGCGGAAGAAGGTGGTTCTTCCTCGGCGGACCGTGAAGGAGAGGCGGTCGAAGTCGGCCGCCGATGTCGATGCGAATACCACGCCGCCCAAGCGGAAGGGCGCATTTGAGAAGCGAGGCGTACTGCCCGCCAAAAAGCTGGCTTCATCGTCTTCCCGGCCTACCACGGCCGGCCTGTCGCCAGCCGGAAGACCAAGGGCGGAGACGCCTGAGACCGAGGCCAAGGCGGACGAGATCATGGCCGTGATCCGGGCTGAGGTCGACGCCAAGATTGCGGAGGAGGAGGCCCAGACTGGTGGGGCCAAAGACGAGGTGATTGGTCCTGCTTTAGGTGGTGATTTTATTTATGATTCGAATCCGGATGACTTGGAGAGGGAATTTTATGCTCGGACGGCGCAGGCAGTCTTGGCCTTGGGAGCATCTGATGCTGATTTTACTGTGGAGCAGCTGCTGGCCTCGAAGGAGGACGAGGAGAGGACGAAGGCGGCGGACGTGGCGAGGGCAGAACCCGCCGCCGACAAGACCCGCGCCCAGGTGGTTAATCTTTCTCCTCCTATTGTTCTTGGTTATGACTCGGGTATCGAGGATATGGAGAAGGCTATTTACGCGGAGCTGGCGCAGGCGGACTCAATCCGGGCGTCGATGGATGCCCAGGCGGCTGCGAGGCAGCCAGCGGCTGCCAAGGCGGCCGAGGAGAAGGCGGCAGCGGGCGCGGATGCCGGCGATACCGCGAAGGCTTCTGCTGGGGCCGAGGTGGTGCCGGCCCGCACGGAGCGGCCGGTCGAAGACTCTGTCGTTCCGGCGAAAGGCGGCGATGTGCCTTCCGGAGGCGTGAAGCGCCCGTCCGACGCCGTGCCCCCTCCCCCGCCAAAGCGTTTGAAGAGGAGGACGGTCAAGGCGCTGGGCTCATGCGCCGGGTAAGTCCTTGTCTTGTGGTAGGGGTCTTCGCAGCTTGTGCTTGATGGTGACACTTTCCTTAATGCGCAGAGCGCCGCTTCCAATAATGGAGACGGCAGTTGTCGCGGTGGTGGAGTCGGCCTCGGTGCCCGCTACCGAGGCCCCTGCGGCGCAAGCGGCCAACCCGCCTTCAGAGGCGAGGACGACGGAGGCGGACAGCCGAGTGCTGGTGGAGGCGGCTCCCCTTGTGGTCGATTTCAACCCTCCGGCTTCAGGTGGTGGTGACGAGGCGCCAGTGGGCGCTTTTCAGGTGGTTCCCCAGCCCGGCGCTGGGGCTGGGTATCTCGCCTTCCCCACTCCTTCTCTGATCGTATCCGAGACGGCCAAGGATAAGGCCATCGCGGAAGCGACGGCTTCGCTCCCCGGCCCTCGCCAATCAACTTTGGTGTCTTCTCCGCCGTACTCCGGACCGGTGTCGGCTCGGCCCGATGCGTCGGGGAGATTTCCCCTCGCCGAACTGGCGGAGCGGGTGGCCAGGGAGAACTTGGCCAACGTAACATTGCTCCGCTCCTCCATGGAGCAAGGCTTTGCCGAGGCGGCTAGGGAGGCGGCATTGCTCAGGCGGGAGCTTGAGGCGGCTAAAGGTTTGGCTCCCTCTTTCCTTCTGCACTCTGACTTGCCGTTCTGCCTTTTTCTTTTGCATGTCTTGGCTTGATGGTGATTCGATCCCCACAAGTGACACCACCTCCCGCGCCGGCTTGGAGAAGCAACTGAAGGAAAAGGACGCCGCCTTGACCTCGTCCAAGGCCGATCTCCAAGCGGCGGAGAAGGCATTAGAAGAGCGCCGCCTCGAGGTCGTCCGGCTGGGCGAGGAGACGGCGAGATTGCGGGAGTCCGAGCGTCAGAAGCAGAGCGAGGTTGAGTCTCTCCGCGGGGACGCGATCGAGCTGAAGGATCTGCTGAAGGCTTCCGTCGAGAACAGCGACAAGATAATCCAGGAGGCCAAGGCGCGCGAGCTTGAGCAGGAGCAGCTGGTGGGCGGCTTGGTCAAGGAGGTTGAGCACGTAAACGCGCTGATCCTCGGTAAGTGAGGTCTCCTTTCCCCTTGGTTTCTTGCTTTGGGTCTTCTATTCGGCTTCATTGGTTTGAAATGCAGGCCTCTATCCCGAGGTGGATGCGCAACTCCAGAAAGATGCTGCCTCGGCTCGCTCCCGACCGGAATCTTCCGGTGCTGCTGCTGGGTCTGCTCCGACTACCGCCTCCCGTTTTCTGCGATTCGGCCAGGAATTCAAGCGGCTAAAGGAAGCGGCCGGCGGCGTGCTCGAAAATCTGTGGCCGGACACCCCCTTGCCAGCTACTCTCCACGACTTGTGCGCCCGGCTCGAAGGAGCGCCTGCCGGCATCAACGATCAAGTGGAGATGGCGGCACGCGGAGGTGCCGACATGGCCCTGGCCGTGGTGAAGTCATGGTACCCTGGCGTGCAGACGAGCAGGCTGATGGACGGCTTCCGCGCCGGGACATCCTTCGTGGACTTGCGTCCAGAAATCGCCGAGGCCTCCGAGCGGATTGCCGAGGCGGTTGACTTGACGACGCTAGTGCCTGCCGAGCCGTCTTCGGCGCCACAAACGGCCGAAGATGCTGGAGCCGGCGACGCTGCCGCCACTACCGATGCCGCTACCGTTTGATTCGTTCGTCTCCCCGGAATGCCGGGTGTAACTGTTGTTCTTTGCCATTAACTGTCCTGCCACATTAACCGCCTTGTTATCTTGGACACCTTTGAAGGTTATCATGTAAAAAATTCGCTATTCTGCTTCCTGCCGTGGTCTGTTATCGTGAGTGTCATTTTCTCTGTGACTGCTGGGCCTCTGTGCTATAATTCGTGCTTGTTTTTGGTGATGATAATCACCATACCTAGCCCCCGAATTTTGGGCCGGTTTGAGTATCAATCCGGGTCGAAATTTCACGCCCTTCGTTGTTTTGCGTTTTTCCTTCTATCATCGTTATGTCGTGCAGCCCCCGAGTCCGTGACTTGGGGTGATTTAGATATACGTCCGGGTCTGCGGAGCCGTCTTGCCGCTGCGCAGCCCCCGGGAATTGTCATGCCGGCTGACGGCTTGGTAGCCCCCGAGTCCGTGACTCGGGGTGATTTTTTTATTCGTCCGGGTCTGGGCAGCCGCCTTGGCGGGTGCGCAGCCCCCGGGTATCTTTTTGCCGGCTGACGGCTTCGCGGCCCCCGAGTCCGTGACTCGGGGTGATTTATATGTTCGTCCGGGTCTGGGCAGCCGCCTTGGCGGGTGCGCAGCCCCCGGGTATCTTTTTGCCGGCTGACGGCTTCGCAGCCCCCGAGTCCGTGACTCGGGGTGATTTTTATGTTCGTCCGGGTCTGGGCAGCCGCCTTGGCGGGTGCGCAGCCCCCGGGTATCTTTTTGCCGGCTGACGGCTTCGCAGCCCCGAGTCCATGACTCGGGGTGATTTATATATTCATCCGGGTCTGGGCAGCCGCCTTGGCGGGTGCGCAGCCCCCGGGTATCTTTTTGCCGGCTGACGGCTTCGCAGCCCCCGAGTCCGTGACTCGGGGTGATTTTTATGTTCGTCCGGGTCTGGGCAGCCGCCTTGGCGGGTGCGCAGCCCCCGGGTATCTTTTTGCCGGCTGACGGCTTCGCAGCCCCCGAGTCCATGACTCGGGGTGATTTATATATTCATCCGGGTCTGGGCAGCCGGCTTGCCGGCTGCGCAGCCCCCGGGTATCTTTATGCCGGCTGACGGCTTGGCTTCGCCCCCTTGGCTTCTGTGCGTGGACCCGGTTGCAGTTACCGAACGGTCTCGTCAACTGAGTTTCGTTGCCACGTGTAGATCGTGGGATCGTGGGTGACGGTTGGGTCTCCCACGTTGTCCCTTGTTTGTGCTATAAATCTTGACCGTTTTCTTTCTTCTCCTTCACTCGTGCCCCCTTGCTCCCTTTTCGCCTTCCTCCTCTTGTTTCCTTGCTCCTCTGCCATGGTTAAGTCTGAGCCCATGGACGCTGCCGCTGAGGAGACCATCGCTGCGCCTCCAGCGAAACGTCCTCGCGGTCGTCCCCCCAAGAATGGCGGTCGAGGACGGGGGAAGACGGTCGCCTCCGCTGCCGCTGGTAGCAGCGCTAGCCGCGGCAAGGGCGGCGGCCGTGCTGGCTTGAGGAGTGCGGGTGCCGCCAGTGGCGGCATTAGCATCGGCGCTGGTCGTGGCAAAACCCTCCTTGTTCTCCACGACTCATCGAGCGAGGAGGATGCCACTCCTGTTCTTCCTCCTCCGGGCTTTGACCCGATTCCTAAATATGCTCCCTCTGCTGTCGCCGACAGCGAGGAAGAGAGCGCGGAGTTGTCTTCCGCCTCTTCCGACTCCCTGGAGAATCCGCGGCGCCCGGCCTGGGGTGTGTTCCCCATCGGGGAGTTCCTCTTGATCCTGCACTCGCCAGTTGCTGGGCCGGTGCAGAGGCTTCCCGACGCCTTCGCCGACGCACTGCCGGGCGTTGGCCACTTCAAGTTCAAGCTCTTCCGTGAGGGTGCCTCCCAGGGTCCCTGGAATGCAACCGTCCGGTTCACCTCCCAGGTGGAGGGTAATGCTGTTGTCAACAGGGTGGAGTTTGTCAGGGGTTGGGACGAGTTCGCCGACTTCTACGAGCTCGAAGCCGGCTTCATCCTCTGCTTCCGCCTCCGTCGTGACAAGGGCGTCTTCTTCGTGAAGGTGTTCGACGGCACCCTCTGCATCAAGCACTGGGCCGGCAAGAAGATAGGTGGATCCGGGAAGGCGACGGTTGCCGCTTAGGGAGCTCTGCCGGCTCGTCCTTGTAGTTGCGCGGGGAAGGTCCGCCAGTGGACCTCCCTTTTTTGTTTTGTTATCCAGCTTCCATCTGTAAGGCCTTGCACTTGTTGTTTAATTCCAATGCTTTTGTTCCTGTGCTTGTTTACTTGTGCGTAGTTTTTATTTCCTGCTCATCGTGCCTGTGTCCGGCTTGGGCTCTCGAAGCCGGTTGGCGGCGTTTCGCGCGTGAAATGAAATGGCGAAGCGATTAGTTTGTTATTTTGATCACGGAGTATACTTTTATTGTGCTTATCTCAATTTCGCACTCGCCTGTAGCCTTTCCCGCCATCGTTCGTGTGCACTTCACCGTCTAGCGGGATCATGCACACTACTACAACGCTAGGATCCGGTTTGTTAGGCCAGAGTTTTCTCAGCCGGCAACGACTTCTATTTCTTACGTCTTTCGCATACACTCAGCCTCCAGCTTATTCTCTTGCCGGCCTTAACCGGATTCGAAGAGTTAGCCGTTTAGCGTTGTGTAGTTAATCATCCGTATTCGGAGAAGCGGTTGCCGACTGCCGGCTTGGCCGAGTTTGCAGAAGAACGTGCTTCAGCCGGCAGGACTTCCCCTTATGCGTTTTTCACGTTGTTGGCCCCCTCCAGCTTGTTCTCTTGCCGGCCTTAACCGGATCGAAGAGTTAGCCGTCTAGGGGTTAGTTACGCTACACGGTCGCTAAAGGCAAAGCTTGCCGGCTGCCGGAAGAGCCGGGAAGAAAAATGCGGAAAAGTTGCGAAAAACTGCTCATGTGTTCATCATTCTCGTTTCTTTTATTGATAGCATAGGTGATACATACATTGTACTTTCTCAAGTGTAGAANCTTTGACCCGATTCCTAAATATGCTCCCTCTGCTGTCGCCGACAGCGAGGAAGAGAGCGCGGAGCTGGTCTTCCGCTTCTTCCGACTCCCTGAGAATCCGCGGCGCCCGGCCTGGGGTGTGTTCCCCATCGGGGAGTTCCTCTTGATCCTGCACTCGCCAGTTACTGGGCCGGTGCAGTGGCTTCCCGACGGCCTTCGCCGACGCACTGCCGGGCGTTGGCCACTTCAAGTTCAAGCTCTTCCGTGAGGGTGCTCCCAGGGTCCCTGGAATGCAACCGTCCGGTTCACCTCCCAGGTGGAGGGTAATGCTGTTGTCAACAGGGTGGAGTTTGTCAGGGGTTGGGACGAGTTCGCCGACTTCTACGAGCTCGAAGCCGGCTTCATCCTCTGCTTCCGTCTCCGGCGTGACAAGGGCGTCTTCTTCGTGAAGGTGTTCGACGGCACTCTCTGCATCAAGCACTGGGCTGGCAAGAAGATAGGTGGATCCGGGAAGGCGACGGTTGCCGCTTAGGGAGCTCTGCCGGCTCGACCTTGTAGTTGTGCGGGGAAGGTCCGCCTGTGGACTTCCCTCTTTTGCTTTGTTGTTTAGCCTTTATCTGTAATGCCTTGCCCTTGATGTTTAATGCTACTTGCTCTTGTTCCTGTACTTGTTGGCTTGTGCGCAGTTTTATTTCTTGCTCGTCGGGTCTGTGTCTGGCTTGGGCTCTCGAAGCCGGTGGCGGCGTTTTCCGCGCGTGAAATGAAATGACGAAGCGATTAGTTTGCTATTATGATCATGGAGTATACTTTTACTGTGCTTATCTCAATTTCACACTCGCCTGTAGCCTTTCCCGCCGCCGTTCGTGTGCACTTCACCGTCTAGCGGGATCATGCACACTACTACAACGCTAGGATCCGGTTTGTTAGGCCAGAGTTTTCTCAGCCGGTAACGACTTCTATTCTTACGTCTTTCGCATACACTCAGCCTCCAGCTTATTCTCTTGCCGGCCTTAACCGGATTCGAAGAGTTAGCCGTTTAGCGTTGTGTAGTTAATCATCCGTATTCGGAGAAGCGGTTGCCGACTGCCGGCTTGGCCGAGTTTGCAGAAGAGCGTTATTTCAGCCGGCAGGACTTCCCTTTATGCGTTTTTCACGTTGTTGGCCCCCTCCAGCTTGTTCTCTTGCCGGCCTTAACCGGATTCGAAGAGTTAGCCGTTTAGGGGTTAGTCACGCTACACGGCCGCTAAAGGCAAGCTTGCCGGCTGCCGGAAGAGCCGGGAAGAAAAATGCGGAAAAAGTTGCGAAAAACTGCTCATGTGTTCATCATTCTCGTTTCTTTTATTGATAGCATAGGTGATACATACATTGTACTTTCTCAAGTGTAGAATCGGCGCAAGAGTGACGCGTTCCATGGCCTTTCCGTTTCATCGCCTTCCTTGTCCATCGTGTCCTTCTTGTGCTCGCGGGCGTCGATGAGGTAGTAGGCATCGTTGATGAGCGCTTTGCTGACGATGAATGGTCCTTCCCACGGCGATGACAACTTGTGCATGTTTTTGGTGTCCTGGATGAGCCGGAGCACGAGGTCGCCTTCACGAAAGTGGACGTTCTTGATGCGCCGACTGTGGTAGTTGCGTAGTTGTTGCTGGTACATCGCCGACCTTGATTCGGCAAGCTGGCGTGCTTCCTCGAGCAGGTCCATTCCATCTTCGTAGGCTTGCTTAGCTTGCGCTTCCGTGTACAGCACGATCCGGGGTGCGTCGTGCTCGATGTCTGTTGGCATGACGGCCTCAGCCCCATGGACGAGGAAGAAGGGGGTGAAGCCGGTTGAGCGATTCGGCGTCGTCTTAGGCTCCAGAGGACGGAAGGTAGCTCTTCTTCCCACGCGCCGGCTGCCCGCTCGAGCGGTTCGAGCAGCCGAGGTTTGATGCCGGTTAGGATGAGGCCGTTTGCCCGCTCGACCTGCCCGTTCGACTGCGGGTGCGCAACGGAGGCCACGTCGAGCCGGATGCCGGTCCTGCCGCAGAACTTGGCGAATTCTCCCTTGACGAAGTTTGTCCCGTTGTCCGTGATGATGCTGTTGGGGTAGCCGAAGCGGTAGATGATGCTTTTGAAGAACTTGACTGCTGTTGGTCCGTCCAGTTTCTTGATCGGCTTGGCTTCGATCCATTTCGTGAACTTGTCGACCGCTACCAGCAGGTGTGTCATGCCTCCACTGGATCTCCTCAGTGGTCCAACCATGTCGAGCCCCCAGACGGCAAACGGCCAAGTGATGGGAATTGTCTTGAGTGCTGAAGCCGGCGTGTGCTTCTGCGTTGCGAATCGTTGGCAGCCGTTGCAGAGCCGGACCAGTTGGTTCGCGTCTGCCAACGCAGTCGGCCAGTAAAACCCATGCCTGAACGCCTTGGCCACAATTGCCCTTGAGGATGCGTGGTGGCCGCATTCGCCTTGATGGATCTCCTTGAGGATCCTGATTCCTTCTTCTTGGCTCACGCAACGTTGGAACATTCCGGATACGCTGCGCTTGTATAGCTCGTTGTTGATGATGGTGTAAGCGCTTGCCCGACGTTTGATTTGCCTGGCGATGAGCTCGTCCGCCGGGAGCTCGCTGTTGGCGAGGTAGGCGAGGAAGGGTTGGGTCCATGGTGGAGCCGCTTCGATGACGAGGACCTCGACGGGCTCCGTCTCGCCTGGAGCCGGCCCAGCCGACTCCGTGTCCGGCGGCATCCGGATGGAATCGGAGCCGGGACACGGCGTGATGGATGGTTTGTAGAGCTTCTCGAGGGCGACGCCGGGTGGGATTTCCTCGCGAAGAGAGCCAATGTTCGCCAGGGTGTCGGCCGCCTCGTTGTTGGAGCGGTGGATGTGGTGAAACTCGCATCCTTCGAAGTATCCCGCGAGCTGCTGGACGAAGAAGCGGTAGGCGGCCATGTTGGGGTCCTTGGCGTCCCAATGACCAGTGGTCTGCTGGACCACCAAGTCGGAGTCGCCGTAGCAGAGGATTCGCTTGATGTTCATAGCCTTGGCGAGCTTGAGGCCGTGTGCGAGGGCTTCATACTCGGCTACGTTGTTGGACGCCGTGAAGTGGATCTGTAGCACGTATTCGAGTCGGCCACCCTTGGGCGAGGTGAGGACGACTCCGGCGCCGAGTCCCCAGTATCTTTTGGATCCATCGAAATGCATGAGCCAATGCTCGCCGGAGCCGGGGTGGCGGCGGTACGTGGTCCGTCTCCGTCCAATCGGCGAGAAAGTCTGCCAGGTCCTGCGACTTGATCGCTGTTCTCTTGTCGTACTCGACTCCGTGCGCCGTCAGGTTGATCGCCCATTTCGCAACTCTGCCGGTTGCGTCCTTGTTGCCTACGATCTCGGCAAGCGGTGCGTCGCTTATCACTTTGATCGGGTGCTCTTGAAAGTAATGTTTCAGCTTCTTCGTTGCCATGTACACGCCATATACGAGCTTCTGGTAGTGCGGGTAGTTTTGCTTTGACTGCGAGAGCACCTCGCTGAGGTAGTAGACTGGCCGCTGAACCGGCCGCTGCTTGCCGGGTTCGTCTCGTTCCACCACTAGGACCACGCTGACGACTCGATTGGAGGCGGCGATGTACATGAGCATGGGCTCCTTTGGAGTCGGAGGTGCTAGGACTGGGGTGGTGGTCATCGCCCGCTTGAGTTCCTTGAAGGCGGCGTCGGCCGCGTCGTTCCAGACGAACTTGTCCGTTTTCTTCAGTAAGTGGTAGAGCGGGAGAGCCTTCTCCCCGAGCCGGCTGATGAAACGGCTAAGGGAAGCTAGGCACCCGGCGAACTTCTGGATGTCCTTGACGCTTTTTGGTTGTCGCATGTTGTCGATGGCGGCGATTTTCTCCGGGTTGGCCTCGATTTCTCGTGCCGACACAAGGTAGCCGAGTAGCTGTCCGGCTGGAACGCCGAACACGCATTTCTCCGGGTTGAGCTTCATCTGGAAGCGGCGGAGGTTGTCGAAGGTTTCCTTGAGGTCGAGGAGGAGGGTTTGCTTCTCCTTGGTCTTGATGACGACGTCGTCGACGTAGGCGTGCGCGTTGCGGCCGATTTGGTCGTGCAAACATTTCTGCATGCAGCGCTGGTATGTTGCTCCCGCGTTCTTCAAGCCGAACGGCATGGTGGTGTAGCAGTACGGGCCGTATGGGGTGATGAAGGCGGTCTTGAGCTGATCGTCCGGATTTAGCGGAATTTGGTGGTAGCCGGAGTAGGCGTCGAGGAGGGAGAGGAGGTCGCAGCCGGCCGTGGAGTCGATCACTTGGTCGATGCGCGGCAATGCGAAGGGGTCTTTAGGGCAAGCCTTGTTGAGGTGGGTGTAATCGATACACATCCGCCATTTCTTGTTCTTCTTTTCCACCATTACCGGATTGGCTAGCCACTCCGTGTGTTGTACTTCTTTGATGAACCCGGCCGCGAGTAGCCGGGCTATTTCTTCTCCTATAAGCTGTCTTCTTCCTTCCGCGAAACGTCGCAGGGACTGTTTTACCGGCTTGGCATCTGGCCGGACGTGAAGAGAGTGCTCGGCGAGTTCCCTCGGCACACCAGGCATGTCCTTGGGGGACCACGCGAAGATGTCCCGGTTCTCACGGAGGAACTCGACAAGCGCGCTTTCCTATTTGGGGTCCAGGCTCGCCCCCACGGAGACGAACTTGGACTTGTCGTTGTCGTCGAAGTAGATCTTCTTTGTGTCCCGGGCCGCCTAGAAGTTCGATTCGCCAGCCGGCCTGGCCGACTCCGGGATCTCCAGCTTTTCCTCGCTAGCCTTGCGCTTGAATTGCTTCATCTCCTCATTGCAGACCATGGTCTCGGCCACCTTCGCGCTATCGGAGGCGCATGCGATGGAGCGTTTATAGTCTCCGGCGACGGTGATGATCCCGCGTGGGCCTGGTAGCTTCATCTTGAGGTAAGCGTAGTGGGGTACCGCCATGAACTTGGCGAGCGCCGGCCGCCCGAGGATGGCGTGGTAGGCGCTGGAGTGGTTAACCACCTCGAAGGAGATGGTCTCGCGGCGATGGTTGCTCTTGGTGCCGAATAGGACGTCCAGCCGGATGAGGCCCATGGACGAGCCGGCTCGCCCCGGCACGATGCCGTGGAAAACCGTTCGGCTCGGCGTCAAGCTGGACTCGGAGACGCCCAGCTTCTCCAGCGTGTCACGGTAGAGGATGTTGATGCTGCTGCCTCCGTCAATGAGGACGCGTGAGAAGGTGCACGCGCGCTTGGTGGAGATGATCATGGGCTCCAGGACTAGAGCATAGCCGCCTGGGTTGGGCATCAGTTCCGGGTGGTCGCGGCGGTCCCACGTGATCGGCTCCTGCGACCAGTTTAGGTACTGGGGGACAGGTGGAACCACCGCGTTTACTTCCTTGAACCGTTCGCGCCGGCTTCGCTTGTCGTCGCGCTCGCTGACGAACACGATGTAGGCGGCATCCGGATTCTGGTAGCCGTCTGGACCTCTTGGAGGCGGAGCCGGAAGGCGCTCCCTTTCTTCTTCGCGTTGGCGATCATCGCGATTCCTGTCTTCGCGTCGTCTGTCGTCGCGTCCTCGATCGTCCCGTCCGGCTTCACCCCGAGGCGGAGGTGGATTTCGCCGCTCGTATGGTGGTGGCCTTGGGCGTCCAAGGGTACATTGCCTGATGGTGTGGTTCGCTGGCCGGTCGCCATGGTTCCGGCACGGTTGATCGAGCATGTAGTCGTAGTTTTTCCTTGCCCTTGTCTGGCGCATGTCGCCGCTTGTCCTCATTCGGCGGTTGTCGAAGCCTCCTGCCGGCCTACCTTCGGTCGTAGCGACGACCTTGGACTCGACATGGTCCTCTGCAGACTTGCGCTTGCCGGCCGCGTCGGAGTCTCGCCGGGCCGATTTTCCTCCATCTTGGTTCTCCATCCGACTGCGGCGTGCAGCCGGCTCCGTCGTGATGATTCTTCCGGCTTCGTCGAGTCGGATCGGGTTGGTCATGCCCGCGTCGGCGGTGGCGTACTCGTCGGCGATTGCCATGAGTTCTGCCATGGTCTTCGGGCTCTTCCTCAGGAGTCGGTGCTTGAGCAGCGTCTGATCTCGGCAGCCTTGGATGAAGTACTGGACGGCTTGGAGTTCGAGTACTCCCTCGCAGGAGTTGCGAAGGCTTGTCCACCGGGTGAGGTAGGCTCGGTCCGACTCGCCGTCCTTCTGCTTGCACAGCGCGAGCAGCTGTGCGTTGCCAGGGCGCAAGTAGGTGCCGGTGAAATTGCGGTTGAACACTTTCTCGAAGTCCAGCCAGCTGTTGACGCTCTCCTTCGGAAGGCTGCTGAGCCAAGTCCGTGCCGATCCCTGGAGCATGAGCGGCACGTAGTGCACGGCTACCCGCTTGTTGCCGCCTACGATGTTGACCGCCGTGACGTAGTCGGCGAGCCAGTCTTCCGGCTTCGCGGTGCCGTTGTACTTGGGTGTGTCCCTGGGGAGAGTGAATCCCTTCGGGAATCGCTCGCTCCGGATGCGGGGTCCGAAACAGCGATGAGCAGCGATGTCTTCTTCTTCGATGATGCTTGACAGCTTGAGCATGTCGATGCGGTGGCGTGCATCGTCGCTGGTTTCGGGTCCTAGCGGCCCCAGGCGTTCGTCGATGGTGACCTTGTGGCCGACTCGCTCCTTGACGTTCCGTCCGGCTCGAGGCTCGCTCCGGTTGCCGTCTTCGTGTCGTCCAGCCGGATCACGGCCGTGATCACGAGGATGCGAGCTCACGCTTCCCTCGCGATGAACTCGTGTTTGCTTGTCCTTCGCCCTTCCGCGGCTCGTGGATGACGCCTCTGCACCTTGCTTAAACTTGCCGGCTGCATCGTAGCCTGGAGGCGGCTCATGATGCCCCTTGCACGCTGTTGCCTCCGTTTCTCGCTGCTGCCGGTTGGCCGTGTTGATGAGTTGCCGCACCCGGCGCATTTGTTGATGTAGTTCTTCGCCTTGGAGATAGGGTAGCTCGGCGGCCGCTGCTTCCGCCGCCCTCATGTTTTGCGTTGGACAGCTGTACTCGGGGAAGCTGAGGTCGGTGATCTCATGCGCCTGGCCGGCACGGTTCATGGCGCCACCAAGATCTCCTCCTTTGCGCCTAACTTCATTCAGCTTCTCCGCGTTGCGGTCCGCCTGCTCGATGCCGTGTGCAGAATTGTACTCGCGAATTGTGGCGCTGAGCCGGCGTTGTGTCGACGCGAGGTTTAGCGCCTTGTCGTAGATCTGCTGCCGCATCCTCTCGAGTTCGGCCGCCGCCTTGACTGGATCAGCACTCGGCGCGATGGGGGTGCTCAGCAGCTCGAAGTCGGCCTCCAGGTTGCGCTGGTAGCGCGAAGGTTCGCCAGCTTCATGAACAGTAGTGGTGACGGGGCCTCCTGCCACCGCGTGCTCGACCATGTGCACCTCGGCGTAGACGTTGAGCTTAGTGACGTCGCGGTCTGCGTCGCCGGAGTTGAGGTAGCCGAAGGCGGAGTCGTCGTTGCAGGCGCTGGCGTCGAAGATCGAAGGAGCCAAGCTGGAGTAGACCACCTCCGGGTACTCCTGAGCGGCGACGGCGACATAGACGTGGAAATCGCCAAGGGTGACGACCGCTCCTCCGCTGGCGACGTCCACGTCGGCGAAGCTGTTGGTGTTGTCGAGGACGCAGCCGACGGAGCCGATGGAGAGCACGAGGCCGGAGACGATCCGCCGACCATCCACAGTTCGGGATCCCGCACAGAACGTGACTCCGGTCGCCGCGAGCCCCACGGTGGGCGCCAAATGTCGTGGTGGGTAGCACGGCATATCCATCAGAGACGGAAAAGAGTGTGGGGCAGGCGACGATCGGATGCTCGCGCGGGATTGGGCAACAAACATGCAAACACACGCTAGTTACCCAGGTTCGGGGCCCTCCTGATGGAGGTAACACCCCTACGTCCTGCTGCTCTTGTTCTTATTGATTGATCACAAATCGGGCTACAAGGGTTGCTCCTGGAGCTGTGTTGCGGTGGTGCCGGCTTGAGTTGTCAAGCCGGCTGGAGGTGGAAGATGATGATCTACGTATCTCTGTGTGTGTTCCTCTGAGTCTCTACTTGCTTGCCTCGCGCAGGAGGCCCCTGCATGCTTTATATAGGCAGCATCTAGGGTTTTGGGTTACAGGGAGATTACACGATTGCCCCTATGACATCACTACTCTGGAGCCGGCTGGAGCTATCTCATCATTACATTGTAACGGTAACGCCCGACAGGGGCTGGAGGATCCGGGCCTACCAGTACGGACCGGTCGGTGGGTAGAGGCCGGCTTGAGTCTAATCGGCCGTCCGCCTCCGGGTAGATGAAGCAGCTTGTTTCATCCGGCTGGCTCCAGGCGGCACGCTGAAACCGGCACTTGCGTAGCCGGCCCATGTAGCTCTTGAAGAAATGGACCTCTTAGGGATATCCGGGGTTCATATCCCCGACACCGAGGGTTCGGGCTCTTTGGATCAGGCGACTGCTCCTGGTGGGACTGGTCAGCAGAGTTCCAACATGGAGATAGATGCTAGTACGGCTTCTGGGGCTCCTGTTGTTGGGAAGTCTGTGGTGTCGGCTGTGAGGCACATGGTGGCGATCACTCCGTACAACCCTAGTCCGATGACGCCTCGTGGTATGGAGATCGTTTCTAGGGTGCGGCGCTCCTCGCCACATCTTCTGCGTCCGACTTCAGGGCCGGTTTCTCCCTCTGCTCCGGGGTCGCCCTTGGTGCTGCCGGTGGCCGCCGGACTGGCATCGGAGTTGGCTGTGGTCGCTGCTGAGGGGCCCACGGTGGCCTCTTGTGAGGGTGGCAGTCCGGCTGGACCGATGCACTCTGCCAGGCTGGTGTCTGGGGCTGCCGACTCGGGCAGCGCAGCCTCTCCTGCGGTGGAGGATGGAGTGATGGAGGTGGTCTCGACCCCGACTGTGACCCCTCCGTCACCTGTTCGTTCCTCGCTGATGGAGACTAAGCTGGCATCTTCTCCACCTTTGCCAGCTCAGTGCATCGCTGGGCCAAGGTCGGCTCCTACTTCGCCGCTGCCGACCTGTGCCCTGGCTTCGCCGGCGTCGCCTGTACCTGTTGGAGGTTCCGCCTCGCCCCGTACGCCGCCTCCTACGATGACGACTACTCCGGTCCGTCGTAGCGAGCGGTTTGGAGTGGCGACAGATGGGGCCTCCGCCATGGATGAGGACTCGTTGGCGAAGGCTATGCGTCGCAAGGCGGCTCGCAACTTGGACTCCATAGGTACAGTTTTAAAGTCAAAGTCTTTCCTTTCTTTTTCACCTAATTCAATTCAGTCTAAGCTTCATAGTATAGGTTTTAAACTTGGTAGTAATAAGCCTCAGGTTGAGGTGTCAACTAATGTCTTGAGGCATATGGAATTTGACCGTCTAACGGTTATTCCAAAAGCTTCGACAGTGTTGACGGCCACCTATGAGGATGAGGAAGAGGCGAATGCCACATCAGATGGTCAACTTCTTTCTCATCTTATTGGTGATGTGTCAGAGGTGGGTTTGGATGAGGACGGGCTAAGTTCATTGTATGAGCTCACAGCAACCGGCCGGAAGTCTAAATCTGCCTCTAACAAGGCGTCCCGGAAACGGGCTAAGTTCTCCAAATCCCCAATAGTTTCCAAATGAATGGCATGTTTGCAAATAGCAGAGGTCTTGGTGACTTGGCTAAACATTTGCACTTCGCTGGATGCATTCGGGATCACAATTTGGATTTCTTAGCTATTTCTGAGACGGGTAGACGGGAGTTCTCGCAAGGTCTATTGAACCGCCTTTCAGGTGTCATGGATTTTGCTTGGTACTCACGACCCCCGCGAGGACGATCGGGTGGCATTTTACAAGGCGTCGGGACTAATGCCATGGAAGTGTTGGCTGTTTCGGATGGTGATTTTCACATAAAGATGCACATCCGAAATAAGACAGACAATTTCATTTGGAGTCTTGTTGCCGTGTATGGGCCCGCCTTGGTGGAGCATAAGTCCGATTTTCTTCGTGAGATGGTAAACTTCGTAAAGGACAATCCGCTTCCATTTATCATCGGTGGGGATTTTAACTTGCTTCGTTTTCCATTCGAGAAAAGCAGGGGACATTTTGACAACCGTTGGCCTCTTTTGTTCAACGCGGTCATTGACAGCTTGGACTTAAGAGAGATTTCAATGGTTGGGAGATAGTTCACTTGGGCTAATTCTCTTCCTGGACCGTGTGCTGATGGACACCGATTGGGAATCCAAGTTCCCATTGGTATCGGTACAGGCTCTAGAGCGTATTGAGGGTCTGTCGGATCATGCCCCTATTCTTTTGACCACCGGTATGGCTAGACCTCCATGCAAACCGCGGTTCAAGTTTGAACTTGGCTGCCTGCTGCGGGAGGGATTCCATGAGATGGTCAAAAGGATTTGGGAAAGACCAGTTGCGGGTGACTCTCCAATCCAGATATGGAATAACAAGATACGGGCTTTGCGCACTTATCTTGTTGGGTGGGCATGTCATACTACTGGTTTACTCAAAAAAGAAAAGATACGTCTATCCTCGATTATCGATGCTTTGGAGGCATTGGTAGAGGTACGACTATTATCCCCACTGGAAATTGAGCTGAAAAGCCAATCCAATGCGGAAATAGCCAAACTTTTGTGTGAGGGGGAGTTGAAATGGTATCAACGTTCCAAAGCACAATTCATCCTTCAAGGGGACTCGAATACTCGCTATTTCCATAGTATTGCCAATGGCAGACACAGGAAAAAGCGTATTCATTCCCTAGTGCAGGAAGAGGGAACGATTGAGGGCCAGGAGCAACTCAAGTCGTATATTACCAATTATTACAAGGGGCTGTTCGGGGCTCCAGAGGAAGGGAACTTCACTCTGGATGAGTCTAGAACAGCCGATATTCCCAGGTTTCTGTTGAGGAGAATAACCTGCTCACTAACTCCTACTCGGAGGAAGAAGTGAGAAAGGCAGTTTTCCAAATGGAACACAACAAAGCACCCGGACCGAATGGTTTCCCAGCGGAGTTCTATCAGAATTTCTGGGATGTAAAGTATGATTTGCTTAATATGTTCGCCTCCCTCCACGCTGGTCAACTGGAGCTATTTCGTCTCAACTTTGGTGAGATTATTTTGTTACCTAAGGTTAATGATGCAGAGAGGATCCAACAGTACAGACCTATCTGCCTCCTTAATGTTAGTTTCAAAATATTCACTAAAGTTGCAACGATTCGGCTGAACAGTGTGGTGGATCATGTAGTTCGACCTTCTCAGACTGCTTTTATGCAAGGCCGTAATATCCTAGATGGGGTGCCAATCTTGCATGAAACGGTCCACGAACTGCACAGGAAGAAGTTGAATGGGGTAATTTTGAAAATTGATTTTGAAAAAGCTTATGATAAAGTTAATTGGTCTTTCCTTCAGCAGACGCTTAGAATGAAAGGTTTTTCTTCTGAGTGGCGTGCGCTTATTGACTCCTTTGTTTTGGGTGGAAGTGTAGCCATTAAAGTCAACGATGACACTGGTAGATACTTTCAAACAAAAAAAGGTCTCAGACAGGGAGACCCACTATCGCCAATACTATTTAATATAGTGGCTGATATGTTGGCCATCTTGATTGAGCGCGCTAAGTCTGAGGGTCAAATTGAAGGTGTGATTCCCCATCTAGTTGATGGTGGATTATCGATACTTCAATATGCCAATGATACAATCCTTTTTATGGAACATGACATTGAAAAAGCTCGAAACCTAAAGCTAATCCTATCGGCGTTCGAGCAATTATTGGGTCTTAAAATAAATTTCCATAAAAGTGAATTGTTTTGTTTTGGCGAGGCCCAGGACGATGCCTCCGTGTATGCCGAGCTTTTCGGGTGTGCACAAGGTCAATTTCCTATCAACTATTTGGGTATTCCGATTCATTATCGGAGGCTCACTAATGTTGAATGGAAGTCGGTGGAGGAAAGACTTCAGATCCGGTTAAATAGCTGGAAAGGTAAACTCCTATCCCTCGGAGGAAGACTGGTTCTCATTAATTCAGTACTGACAAACATGGTACTGTATATGATTTCCTTCTTCCAACTACCCAAAGGGGTCTTGAAAAGATTGGATTATTTCCGTTCAAGATTGTTTTGGCAAGGGGATAGTGAAAAGAAAAAGTATCGACTGACTAAATGGAGTGTGGTTTGCCGGCCAAAAGACCAAGGAGGGCTTGGTGTTCATCACCTTGAAGTCAAGAATAGAGCCTTTCTTGGTAAATGGTTATTCAAGCTTCTTTCTGAAGATGGAATTTGGCAGACACTTATAAGGAGGAAGTATGTGGGAGACAAAGCTGTATCCCAGGTTGTTTGGAAGCCTGGTGATTCACACTTCTGGGCAGGTCTCATGGCCATAAAGAAGTATTTCTTCCCACATGCTTCTTTCTCCATTAGGAATGGATCGGAAATTCGGTTCTGGGAAGATAGGTGGCTAGGCCAAACTACTCTTCGTGAACAGTATCCGGCTCTATATGATGTTGTGCGTTACAAAGGCGATACACTGGCTAAGGTGATGGGGACTTCCCCACCAAATGTATCGTTCAGAAGAACGCTATTAGGGCCTAGAGAAGCATCTTGGAATGCTTTGCTTCTCCGGTTGGACTCTGTCCAGCTCATGGAAGGCCCTGATGAACTTTGATGGATCCCAACTAAGAATGGTATTTTCTCGGTTGATTCTATGTATAGAGCTCTTATCCAGGCTGTTGTTCCTGTCGATTCAAATAAGAAAATTTGGAAGATGAAGATACCGCTCAAAACGAAGGTGTTTGCGTGGTATCTTCGTCGTGGAGTAATTCTTACAAAAGACAACCTTGCCAAACGCAATTGGCATGGGAGCAAAAAGTGTGTTTTCTGTAGTCATGATGAGTCTATTAAACACCTTTTCTTCCAGTGCGAGTTTGCTAGGGCTATATGGTCAGCTATCCAAATAGGTTCTACCTTATATCCACCACGTAGCGTTGCAAATATTTTCGGCAACTGGCTAAACGGGGTGGATCCTAGGTTTAAACTACTTATTAGGGTGGGAGCGATTGCCGTTATTTGGTCGCTTTGGCTATGTAGAAATGACAAGGTTTTTAATGACAAAAATTCTTCTATTCTGCAGGTTATCTACCGATGCACAGCTACGCTCCGATTATGGTCGGTCCTGCAGCGTGTGGAGCACCGGGAGCTGTTCTTGGAGGTTTCACTGCGTTTGGAGGCGGCGGCCAGGGAGTTTTTCTCCCGGCATGGATGGTCGCATAACCTGCGAATCGACACTTCATTACGATAGGCGGCCTTACAATTTCTCATGATGATATGTAACTCGCCTTTTATTTTTCTGTTGCCTTGGATTTCTGGGACGGTTTGGGGCTGTGTGCATCTTAGTTATACAGAGGCCGGGTGTAATGTTTAATACTCTTTAAGTAATAAAATCCCTTTATAAAAAAATAGAAAAAAGGAAAAAATACCTAAGCTAAAAAAATTGGAAACCCACTAGTTTACCGGATAAAAAAACCAATAGCAACGTGTAACGGTTCTTGAGATAATAGCGAACCAATAACCGTTTTTGTCAGGGATTTTAAACACCATAATTGTACACACTCTCACGTGAACGTGGTTCCCGCATGTCAAGTATCTCTTCCTTTAACATCTTGTTCAGCGTCAGAGACAAGAAACCGGAGGCGCTCAACACCTGATGCGGGCAACATTGAAGACAACAAATCAGAAGTGTATCCGCGCCGACCTACACAGCTCTATTCAAGACCCCACCCCATCACAAACGGCTCCAACGATGTCGGTCTAATAGAAATTTAAGCTAAAGACGAATCCGAATAAATACAATTTATACTAAACTTTTATACTTTTCTACATCTTATTCTTAGCATTTTACGGTATTATAATTACAATTATATATTTGTTTGTATGATGTAACCACATAACTGACAATATTACGAAATATTAGTTGCGTGTTTTTGTTTGTACTAAATATTATTAAAAGATATTAAATTGTATTTTATAACAATAGCCAGTTCTCAACCATTTTTTACAATGCATATCTATATAGTTTGTACATTTTTTGTGTAAGATCTATATAGAATAAAAAAAACAAATATTTCGATAGCGGTTTCTAGAGCATGATTAAGTAAGCATATTTCTAAAACTTTTAGAATACAAAGTGAACCAATGGCACAATTTGGCGGGGTCAAAATTGCTTAGAAAGTCAAAATTTAACAAAATGTGCAGGCACTTTATTTGGTACTGAAACTACACTGTTTAGAGTAATCACCAATAAAATAAAATGATGTGGATTTTTGTGAAATTGTGGATTCCTACATAAGAAATGACAGTTGCGCCGACTCGAGGCCCTTCGACCTGGGCGTCAAGCTGAGCAAACCTAGTGTTCCTTTTGGCCAATACATTCGATGAGTTCAGCGAGATGGCCAAGGTTTGTACCTCGTGCATGGAAACGAGCCGCGTGTCACGAAGGACCAATCAAAGGATAACCGTCATTAGGTCGCTTCGTCCTTCGATGTAGCCTTCGGATTGCCTCGCCATCCCCATAGATTCCTTCCGTTCTCTCCCCACACGTGCTCTATCCCATTCTGCGAAGTTGGGCGCCAATTGCTACAAGGCCGGGGCAACGATGCTACGAGCGCGAGCTCAAATGTCGGATTGTTGATGTTGCAATCAGCACCGCTACTGCTACAAGCGTCCGACGTGGTTGCTACAAATCGGCACCGCCATTGCTGCAAGCGGCACCGAGGTGCTACAAGCCAGCCCTCACTGCTAGAAGCATGCATCACCGCCACTGCTACAAGTGATTGACTCAGTTTGCCCAAACCTTCACAGTCATTGGGCAGTGACAAAGATACAAACCAGCCCTCACTGCCATAAGCGGCCGACACAGTTGTTACAAACTGTCGCCACCAACTGCCACCGCCATTTGTACAAGGAGGTTGTTGGATGCATCGTTGCTGCAACCCGTCCGGCAATGGCCGGGGTAGGTGTCGGACATGTCTCCTTGTGTGGGAGGGGATTTTTCGGTGCTGCTTTTGTTTGTTGAAAGGAGTTTTTACGTGTTGGCAAAAGTTGATGGGCGAGCGTCGTCGTTGTTGCTACGAGGGGATACGTGATCGCCAATTGAGTGACCGGTGCGAGGAGACAAGACCGATGGGATTTTTTCCTCAGTTGTTCGGACGTGCGAGATGAAGCAGGGAGACCGTGTGAAAGAGATGACAATCTAGCACTGAGCGGACTCAAATTGGACGCCTCGGGAGGAGGCCGAATCCGAGCGGTGAGGGGGAGTGCGCAGCTTTAAAAAAAATCCGGTACATATTATATCACATCGCGCATCACCAAATTTGTGCTACTAGTTGGCCTCATGCCAACCATTTTAACCGGCTGACGCAACGAGATGCGCGGGACACAATTGTCAGTAGAAGTTGTGGTGCCTCTTTTTTTTTTCAAGTTGCCGGTGCCTTTTGAGTTGACCGAAAATCAGATAATGCATTCTTTTGATAATGAGAGCGGGAGTGGGAACGGATATTTTCCAACAAGAAACCAATATAGACGACCCCGCAAAAAAAAAAACAATACAGACGAGATATTTGAATGACAAATCAATAGCCATAAGCTAGTTTGGATTTCATTAGGTTCTAGTGCATGCTTTTCATTTCCTAGAACGGAACATGCTTCATCAAGTGGTTCACCTAAATAACAAACAGCGGCGATGTAGAGCCACCAGATTAGACAGCAGATGTTTCATCATAGATAGTATCATATAAACCAGTTCAGTTCCATTCAATTAACACTTATTCCTAGGATGGCTTTTGCATCGTGTAATGAACTCATTCAGAATTTGGCGGGACACTATTGTGTGTGATGGTTAGTTTAGAAGTTGGTGGGACTAACGCTGGTCACCACTGTTTCAAACGAATCAGAAAGTACTCTAGAAACAAAAACTAACCATAAGATCAAGCTACAGACAAATTGAGAAGTGGAATGATTAGGCAAATCAACTTAACGATGAAAATACAGAAAACACATCTTACTCAGCTACAGGTCTGAAAGATCCAACACAAAAGAGAACACCAATTTCAAATTCAAAAGGAACCATGCACATTTCTTTGCAGCAAAGAACCACATCTGGTACAGCTAAGGAACATAGAGGCACATTATATTCTTAGTACCTCAATCTCAATATTATCAGAAACCATTTATAGAAAATAGCCTATTACTTCAACAGACTCAAAATTAATATTGTTGAAATATAACATCAACTGCATGTCCGGATCATAGGCCGGACATTAGGAAAATGTTTCAAGTATTAAGGCAACATCTGCAGCAACACTGGTATACTCATGTAGCTATAAAACTCCAATAACAATCAAAACATTAGCTCCCTTTATTCTCCCAATCATTAGAGAAAACCAAAGAATCTCCAACTGTATACACTAATTCCTCCTAGGTTCTATTTTTATCAAAGTCAGTAAAATCACACCAAGAGGGAGTACCGAGAAAAGAAACTAATGTCACTCCAATTCACAAACAAGTCATGTTTTGGACATTTAAATTAGGGACTTGAAAATCATATGTAAAGATTTGTGTAGAAAAGAGAGTATTATAGTCTTTTGGATTTTATACAGACCATACCTACTAACTGGTTCTAATTTAGCACAATAGACTGTAGGATACCTCATTCTCCAATTTACCAAAGACTCGGATCTCAACAAAATTGGCTATAGTATGATTTCTAAACAACCTCTAGGGACAACTTCAAAATCTAGGTTATGATAACATACTAGGAAAAATAAACGAGTCACAGACTTAAACATCAAAACAATACAGAAATTCCACAAACTCATAAGCATTAAAGAATTCACAAATGAAACCAAGACGCAAGAGAACCCAACAAAATTACAGTAGACATTGGGAAAAAAAAAATACTACCAGCAAGCCAGTCGATTTGTATTCATGTTGCTACAGTTTACTCCATCCACCCCCTCTGTACGACTCTTTACATAATGACATGTTAAAAGATACTACAAATAAGGAATACAACAAAACTGTGCCCACTAATTATATTTGCTGCAACAAATTACACAGCATCTAGGCTTCTAGCATTAGTTGCAAACTTGCATTTCATGAATAGAAGTTGCCATAATGTACAGAGCAACCACATCTCAAAATAAAAGAAGATATATGCCACCATGCATCCAACTAATGAGTTCCAAAATAATATGTTTCCAAAGCCGTTATATGATAGTATTGATCAACAAGCTGAAATGAAAACAAAATATTATATGAACAAAGTTGAAATGAAAACAAAATAGACACCTAAATTTGGTTTCTATCAACACTGCAATGTTTTTGCAGCCTATTCATCGAATGAACTGACATAACAAGAATTCAACCACAAATTCCAATTACAAGCTATAAGTTTTTCACTTTGAAATTCAAACATTATCAGGTGAACGCAACATTTCCCCCAATGATCTACACACCCCAATAGTTTCTCTGCAAGCAATCAAATGTACTGAAAGCATCCAAATAAACACAAAAGTTCCTACTAGCACACAGCAAAAGCACGAATAAACATTCCAAATAGTAGCCTTTCGGATCTTCACAATATTATTACAAACAGGATCTAGCAATTCACAGTTTCCATCTCCCATCCCTCCCTCGCCCTACACACTCCCCAAACATACATACACCAGTGTTAAGCTAAAAGAGATCCGCTGCTATGCAGAAGCTACGGAGATTAGGTTCAAACAAGGAGCAACTGATCTCGATGACAAGCAACAACCACAGCAACGACGATTAGGTGGTTCAACCCAGACAGACAAACACAGAAGGGGAGGAGGGAGGGACGGGGCACCGGCATTGTGCAGTGCCGTGCCGGGCCTAGGCGGCCGCCGCCTTCTTGGCGGGGGCCTTCCTGGGCGACTTAGGCGGCTTGGGCTCCTTGCCCGCCTTGCCTTCCTTGGCTTCCTTGGCGGCGGTCCTCTTGGGGAGCAGCACGGGGTTGATGTTGGGCAGCACGCCTCCGTGCGCGATGGTGACGCCGGCGAGCAGCTTCCCGAGCTCCTCGTCGTTGCGGATCGCGAGCAGCACGTGCCGCGGGATGATCCGGTTCTTCTTGTTGTCCCGCGCCGCGTTCCCCGCCAGCTCGAGGACCTGGTAGGTAGACAGAAATAGCAAAAGGGGGGAAACAAAGGCGAATCGGTCAGAGCAAATTCCGCGGCTGGTGTCGACTGCCGTACGTGTGGTCCCCGCGCGTGGCTCACCTCGGCGGCGAGGTACTCGAGGACGGCGGCGAGGTAGACGGGGGCGCCGCTGCCGATGCGCTTGGCGTAGCGCCCGACCTTGAGGTAGCGCCCGATGCGGCCGACGGGGAACTGGAGGCCGGCCTTGACGGAGCGGGAGACGGACTTCTTCTTCGGCCCGCCGCCGCCACGGCGCCCGGCCGCGCCGGCCTTCTTCGTCGCCTTCGCTCCCGACTCCATCGCCGATCCCGAGCTCCGAAGCTTTTTCCTCCTCCACTCTTTTCTTCGCTCCCTTTTCTCCCGGTCGATGATTTCTTCGGGTCCTTGTTTTTTTGGGGGGCTTGTGTTTGTGCGGTGGGCGGTGCAGCGCGTTTGTGCTTTCTGTGTGTTTGTTCTCCAGACGAGGATGGAGATCGGGAGGCGGTGCTCCGATCTGGAGCGCTAGCTGCTGAGGCATGGATCGATGTCAGCCGTCGGATAGGGCCGCATGATCCTGCTGAGAGGCAGAGCGGCCAATAGGAGGAGACAATGGAAGTACTAGTGGATTGTGTTTTAGGTATTCCTCATTTGGAGCAAGATTTTCACTATCGGAATACTACGCAATATAATTTTGTCTGAGATAGTAGTATATGAACAGTAGAATAGTATCGTATATATGTACCGTTCGACTTTTAAGAAAGATGAGTTCCTAATTCAGCATTTAATAACCAAAGTTTCTAATTATTTTTAAAAAATATACTCCCGTCGTTCCAAAATAAGTGTCGCTGATTTAGTACAACGCGCTGGTCGTAATCAGCACATTGTCACGTGGAATATTAAATATAGATATTAGATGTGAGAAATGTTATTTATTTTCTAATCTCCAATTAGATTTGATATATAGTTCTGTTATTGTTGTCCTTACATGGCTTTTACTTTTTTTAGTAAATAAACTATATATAAACATATTAAAATAGCCATGAAAAAGTAAATTTATTGGCATGCTAATTTTAATGCACTGCCACGTTGGCAATAAATGATCGCTACTTTCTGTCATTTTCTTTGCATGGCCAAGATTTACCAATATGCTTTGTAATTATGACTAACAAAACAAACATGCATTCAATTTACTTTCCTTCAAAATTTCCTGTTTAAATTTATTTTTCTGGGCTTTATTACTAAAATCTAAATTTCATGAAATGCCTAATATTAAATATTGTAATTTCTAAAGTGCCACCATCCACATAATATAGGTTTGCGTAATGTAGCTTGAACAAACAGTAAAGGCATACTGATTAAACTCCAAATAACAGTAACTTTTGATGCAACGCCGCATTGGCAAAATAGGACAAAATTTGGCAATATAGGACAAAAACGGTAACTTTCGATGCATCGCCATATTAGCAATATAGTATGAAAAATTTAAACTCTTGATGAGGGCATCGTCGGCATCGTGTTGGTCGGTTGACACTCTAGGACAGGCTTTTATAACGCATGTAATGTCTAAGGTTGTGTTAATTAGGCCTGCGTGCCACTTGTGTTTGGGCCGAACCTATAACAGGTCGGTTTTGTATTGAGTCCAAGTCCAACTAGGTCGGTACTGTAGCTACAGTACCGCGCTACAGTGCGCCCCACCTCATCCATATAAGGGGCTGGGCGCATTAGGGTTTCTCAGCTTTGGTTGAATTAAATCTTGTAATCCTGAAGCTCACCACCAGCCCTACGGGGTTGGCCCCCATGACGGCGTCTCGGACGTTCGTCTAGTTATCTATCAATAAAGACGTGAGAGTTCTTGAATTGTCAAGAGTAATCATGTGTGCTTGGGTGTCCTTGAATCTGTCAAGGGAGTTCAAGATCTATCCAAGTTCTTCAGGTTACGTGTATCACACACGTGATTGGAAGGATAGTTATCCGGTGGTTCTTGCGGTGAAAGATCGGGCCAAACAATCCGTATCATCTTGGTATCAGAGCGCTAGGTTGATCACCGTGAGGTTTGTCCAGCTGAAGATCGATCTGCAGGTCAGCAAAGATTGGCAGATTTGTTTTTGCTGGAGTTGTTTGAAGGAAGAGCGACGAGTTGGCAAGATTGCATCTCGGCGCATTGAGGTGGAAGGGCGACGAGTTGGCTAGATTGGCATCTCGGCGCATTGAGGCAGCAAGATCGTGGCGTTGGTCGAGTTGGAGTTGAAGTCGAATTCTCTGCCGCGAGTTCTGCCGCGACAGCAATTTCTGCCAAAAACTCTGCCGCGAGTCCAATTTGCACTAGGAGTCCTGCCGCGACACGGATTCGGCCAATTTTCCTGCCGCGACACGAATTCGGCCAGTTTTTCCTGCCGCGACACAGTTTCAGACAGGGTTTTGACAGTTTTAGCAAAACAGGCGTAACTTTTGCATACGAACTCCGTTTTCGACGAACCACCTATCAAACTGCTCAGGGGAAAGAGAGACACAGGTTTGGAAGTTGCATCAGCGACGTATTCAGCTTATCTAGATCCGTGGTGTACAGGAGCTGTCCTGCTGTGTTTCGGGTGATTTGCATGGTGCATTTACTCGTTGCAAACTCGAGAAATTATGTGTCACAATCAGGTTGGTGGTGCCAAACATTGAGGGCGCCAAGAACAAGTCTAGCTAGCCGAGAGGGAGGATGTGGTGTGGCAGGCCGGCGAAGACTTGAGGATGGAGAAGAAGCGTGGCGATGTTGCAGATTTGACGCCACAAGCGCTGGAGAAGACCTTCCGGCGTTGAGGACAACGCCTTTCCAAGGAGGGGAGGATGATGAGGGCATCGTCGGCATCGTGTTGGTCGGTTGACACTCTAGGACAGGCTTTTATAACGCATGTAATGTCTAAGGTTGTGTTAATTAGGCCTGCGTGCCACTTGTGTTTGGGCCGAACCTATAACAGGTCGGTTTAGTATTGAGTCCAAGTCCAACTAGGTCGGTACTGTAGCTACAGTACCGCGCTACAGTGCGCCCCACCTCATCCATATAAGGGCCTGAGCGCATTAGGGTTTCTTAGCTTTGGTTGAATTAAATCTTGTAATCCTGAAGCTCACCACCAGCCCTACGGGGTTGGCCCCCATGACGGCGTCTCGGACGTTCGTCTAGTTATCTATCAATAAAGACGTGAGAGTTCTTGAATTGTCAAGAGTAATCATGTGTGCTTGGGTGTCCTTGAATCTGTCAAGGGAGTTCAAGATCTATCCAAGTTCTTCAGGTTACGTGTATCACACACGTGATTGGAAGGATAGTTATCCGGTGGTTCTTGCGGTGAAAGATTGGGCCAAACAATCCGTATCAACTCTTCTTTGCGTAGTCAAGGGTTTGGAGGCAATATGTTCAAAAGAACAAATATATCTTATCCTGTTTCAACTGGCCAGCAAAACTTCATGTCGTACCTACACTCCATCGTTGTTATAGCTTGGCTGCGAGGGCATCTCCCTCACTAAGTTGTTTTGGTGTCAACAAAAAAGATGATTAGCAAACTAACTATGTGCTTGACCTATTTCAATAGTGTATAGACACATCCGGAGAAATCATAAGATGGTTGGCAATCCCTCAGAGTGAAAATAGAATAGAGACAGTGTCCCGACGATTTCGTTTATTTGAGTCAACGCGAAATATGTGCTATCAAGAGGAGAATCACTTCATATATGGATGTAATCAAATAATTGACACAATAAATTATATGCACCCACTAAATCTTCCTTTGGAGTGCGAAAACCCACCCTAAACTATGTTGTTGAAGTCTAGAATCTGCACACCCGGAACTTCCTGAAGGGAATATGCCCTAGAGGCAATAAGAAGTGTTATTCTGTAGTCTCATGTTCATTATTAATATTTATTGTTTATTCTATAACTGGTATGTTTATTGAATCTGATAGGAAAACTCATAAGCACGGGTCGAGAGATAAACACCAAAGTGTTCCTAGTCCCGCCCTCTAGGACTAGCTCAAGTGTTGTGTGATGGTCATGTTTACCTGATCATAGGCATTAATTGTCAAAGTAACAAGGATGCCAACAGCAATGAGAGTACATTGTTAGAATAATGAGGATAGTTTTGCCACACGTTGTTAGTATTATCATCATGGTGTAATCATATGGATAAGTCCTTAGACCATAGAATTTCAAGTGTCCACATGCTTGAAGGTGTATCTTGATTATCATAAAACGTCAAATGTAACAAGGTGACCATAACAGTGATATTCAGGTGTATCGGAAAGTGTGTATGGAAGCTTGATATTTCAAGACTGGGATCTTGCTCCTCCTCACGATGGAGAAATACACTATGGGCCCTCCTGGTATTACAATGCACCCAATCGCCTGGCCAGACACGTCATGGTCATGATCATGATCACAAGAACATCGTAATATGAAATGGTAAGTGAAAATGAAACCATAACCAAGATAGCAGGTACGATGATCAAAGTGTTAGATCACGAGGATAACATACACTTGCCTCGAGTATCATCAGTATCACGAAGCAAAGGGATTACATTTTTATAACACATGGTTCGTTCGAAGTTATTCGTGTATGCGCAGGAGCCATCGTGGGCGTCTGATGCATGTAAAATGCATACATGAACTTTGCACTATAATACTTGTATTCCATTCATATTTGAATCATATAAGGGGTATATTACTGTTATTTAATGATTTTTGGTAATTAATAATGATTTCCCCTTTCTATAGAATTAATCCTGCGCAGGCAGAAAACCCTTATTTCTTTCCTTATTTATTTCAGGGCCTTAACGACGTCATAATGAGCTGCAAATTTACGGGGATCATTATTTGGAAGGAGGAAGACCTAGTGTAGTGACCCCGGATCCAGGGTTATACATAAGTGTTATGTGCTCTTAGACATGATAGCCGAGAGTTACCGGGGTACCAATCCCAGGCGGCATTTCACCGCAGGCGTGCCGGGAACGCCGGTCACACAAAACCCCTCGGAAGACTAGCACATCTAATCATAACCACGAATGCATAACAAAGAATCCTAGGACCTTGTTAAGCTGTCAGACTCGGCCTCAGAGTTATACAGAAATGCTATGTGTCACTGGTCATGCTACGTAGCCGAGGGTTACTGGGTTTACCACTCCCAGGCCGAGTAAACATCGGCAGGCGTGCTCGGAATGGATCATCGGCACCACAACCCCTCGGCTAAGCCATAACACGGGCATAGCCAAAACTGCATAACAAAGAGCCCAAGAACCTTTCCTCTCAACCGTGCACTTTATATCCATACACGCATCATACACGGGAGAGGTTGTAACAACCGGTACAGGGCAGTGACTCTACGACAAGAAGCAACTATACAACTCTTATTAGAGTAAGATAGCCAAAATACACGCAGAGGTCACACGACCCAACATTACATCATACAACGGAAGGCAAATTATGTTGCTATTCAACAAGATTAACAAAAGGCCTAAGAGGCCAGAAATAAGCAACGGTGACGACCCAGTCTACAGATTCCAGGCTGCTACCTGGGAACCCTAAACTACTCGTCGATGCCCACGTAGAAACCTCCATTGGTGGTATCTTCAGCTCTGTCAAAATAAAGTAGCGGCAGGCCTGAGTACAGAGCTCAGCAAGACTATAACCCGTTACGGTAATGCATAAGTTAGAAAGCTGTTTGTGGGCTAATATTTGCATAAAGCCAACTTTTGAATAGAGGGAGACGAAGTAGAAATCCGTCTACACAGAAGTTTTGTAAAAGGGATAAGAGAACTCTTTTATCTCCTTCAATCATCTTTGGAAACCACCAGAATCATCATCAGCTGAATCTGCTCTACTAGGATCACTCCCTCGACTCACCCTCGAGAAAGCAATCCACACACGTTGTCATCAAGTTTTACGATTAGGTTCATATTCTTTATGATCACAGAATCCGTTACCAAGTCGTCCATAACCGTGGACACGGCTTTTCGAAAAGATTTACCCTGCAGGGGTGTACAGTTTAGTCCACACGTGCCAACCGACTCTTAATGCCAGATCATTAGCACGCTTCCGAGGGTGCCGGCAGAGGGTGGTTGACCACGACTCTTAGGTTGCCTAGATGTGCCCATAAGCCAACCCAAATAGGGCCATTCCGCCATTAACAAGAGATGGCCATCTCCTGACGGTCCCTATTTCTGTGCGTGGGGACCAAGATCAGTTCGTCCTTCACTTGTCCCCAGACACGACCTATCTTTTCTTCAAAACATTTTTCCACACACTCGCAACTAGAACACGCCAAACTACGTGTCCTACGGGCACACCTAAACAAGAAACAGCCGAGCGGGGTTCAAGGGCCCGCGTGTGTCGTACTCTTAGTCTTGGTTTCAGAGGCGAGAACTCGGGTCCTAAGGCGGCAAGAACAAGACAACCCACCACATCCCACCGTGGCCTCATTGTCCAAGCCTTTTAGTCAAATTAACATGTTCACATCAACTTTCCTCGTTATCTTGTCATGCTAGATTCGATCGTAGCTCTGATTCATCAACTGGACGGAATAGAACATAAAGCTAAGCATGGCTAAGCAACACACATGTATAGGCTCTGGCGACACACAAGCAAACCTAATCATGCTAGGATGGATGAACAGGTACTAGGCGACAAGGGGGAACATGCAAGATAGGCTGACTCTACCTATCGACCAAAAGCTGTGGAACCGATATGATGCTTATCAGAAAACAATACTTGAAAATATGGGATCAGATAGAAGAAGGGGTTGTGCTTGCCTTATTGAGCGATAATAAAAAAAATATAAAGTTGTGGGATCTTCTGCTTGACTTGATTATTGATGATCAAGTATTCGCCATTTGTCGTCAATATCCGTGCATTCGTCGTTGGTGGTGCTGATCTTCACTTCGGAATTTCTCGAACTCGAACTCGTTCTACCGGAGAAAAACGAAGCACCGGAAAGAAACGACAACAAACATTCAACATGGCATCGATGCAATGCGCATACCAAAAATGATGACATGACAAGTTAATGAATTTAGGTTAAACCCTAAAATATAATAATCAATTTAAATGAGGTCTAACTCAATTATTGGGGAAAAACCCCTAAATCAACTAGCGGTGGCGTTTTAGTGATTCTAAGTAACCTTTGATTTAAGTTATTTAAGCATGCATGATTTTGATATAAATGAATAGATCTCATTTTTCTGCAAATTTTGGTCTATTAATCATATTTTTCTGAATTACAGAAATAAAGATATTGAATTTACAAATTAATTCATTTTCTGGAATTTCTAAAATTGTTAAATATCTGACAGAGGGGACCCACCCATCAGGGTTTTATTATTTTCCAAAATCATTCCTAAATTATTAAAACGCTGACATCTTGGACCCACATGTCAGGGATTTATGATTTACCAAAAACATTTTCTTAAATATTAAAACGCTGACAGGCCGGCCCCACAGTGACGTCAGCATGACGTCACCGACTGGAGACACGGCTCTGCCGGCGACGGTCCGGCCGATTCCGGCCGCGCCTGAGGACGCGGTCACGCGCGTTGGACGCGCGAGGAGGAGAGGAGCACGGGGGTGGCGGTGCTGGGACCATTTGGTCACCGGAGTTGCTCCGGCGACCATGGCCAGCGGCGGACCGAGGCGGAGCACGACGTGGACGGCGACCGGAAGGGAGAGGGAGAGGGAAAAGGGTACGGGGAGGATCCCCGGCTCACCAGGAGCTCGATGGAGTGGTCGGGGGAGGCGAAGGAGGTCGGACGGCGACGGAATCATCCATGACGGCGGCGACCGTGGTCGGAGAAGACCGGCTCGATTCGGGCGAGTTACGGCGTCCCGGCATGCGATACTCGACGAGGATAAAGAGGAGGTCGAGGCGGAGCTCGTGGAGGCTTCAGCTCGTCCTGCGGTGGTCGGAGACGACGGCAAGTGCGGCGGCCGACGAGCTAGGGTTTCGGGTCGAGCTCGTTCTCGAGCGAGAGAGAGAGAGAAAGGAAGAGGAGGGCGAGGCGAGTGAGGAGAGTGAGTAGAGGGAGAGATGCGGACGGCACTGGGGTCTTATCCCCTCAAGCAAGGGCACAGGCAGGAGGTGGCGTCGACAGCGGCAACGGCTTGTCCATGGCCAGAAAGCCAGGAGGAAGAAGAAAGAAGAAAAAGAAAAGACATTTTGCAGAAAACCCCCTAGGTTTTGAGGAAATTAGTTAGGAAAGTTAAACACCTCCAAAAATTATGAAACTTTTTATGTAGGCCCAAAATAATATAAAGAGGCCCCACAAATTATTACAAGATTTTTGGGGACTTTTTACCACATTTAAAAATTAGGGAGGGGAAATAACCATTTTAGGGTTTCCCTTTTATTTTAAAGTACCATAAATTTCTTAATGCAAGAATTAATGCATGCTATGCTCATGATTAACTATTTTACACAATAATAGAAACATGGGTTGTTACAGTCTACCCCCCTTACAAGAATCTCGTCCCGAGATTCAAAGCGAGAAAGAGAAGGAAGGGGTTACACCGGTCTTCAATGGTCTTCTTGAAGAAATTGGCTTGTAGCATCATGACTTCGAGATCTTCATCCATCGGCTATAAAGGAAAGAGGGAACACTCTGGAAAGATGGATTCTTCAAAAAGATCGAGTATTCCACGGTCAACTCATGGAAGGAGATTTCATAACAATCCTTGAGTTGAAGAGAGGAGACACGTCAAGATAAGAGAAGAAAAGAGAAGTTCAATCTTGGTAGGCAATTGTTCCATGCTTGAGTAGAAAAGAAGCATCAAAGGTAGCGAGGATTTTAATTGCCTTAATACCATAAGGAGGCACTCTTTAAAAAGAAGAAGGGTGACCCGTAGAAGGAAGTTGAATCATGCTGCAAAAGGAACCTTTGACCTTCAAAATCGTAGTCTCTTTTTGGCATGATTACAGAAGGCGGAAGAATCTTTTGGCTCATCCTGATTTATCATAATCTTTTCCAGAGATCATTCACACCACCAGGATGAATGGACAACAGAGATTCAAGGCACCGTAAAAAGGAAGGACACGTTCTGAGGCTTCAGCCCTTTTGGCATAACAACACGTTTGCCACATGATTAAAAGTCTGAGGCCTGACGTGACTGACGAATTCACACAATGTGTGAGTTGATTAGAACTTCAAGTTCAAACAAAAGGAAAGGAAAGATCACCAGTCAGCGACCTGCTAGAGGTTACTTCTGGAATGGAAATCCTCCAAATGGAGTTATCGCCATAGAAGAAGGGTAAGGAAAACGGTCAAGAGACATTTAGAAACTCCGCTCAAATGTTCTCCTTGATGTTCTAGATACCAAAATCAAACTTTTGGACTAGCCTTCAATCGGTCATCAAGTAAAGGTCGGACTTCAAGATTGAAAGGAAACCATAAGGAACAACTTCCAGAATAAGTTGTGCAGAAGATCCTCATGGAGAGTGGTTGTTCTTAGCGAATCAAGAGATTATGGCAATAGGCCTTCCAGCTAAGTGTGTCAACCGCAACATCAAGCTTGCTAGAGATACAAATAGGCCTAGGTCATACTCTTGAAAGACACCAACCATTGTTTCTGCTTGAGATTCAGATCAGGCTAGTTGAACTGATACTGCAGACGCGGCATGTCTGAACAGGGAGTTTGCAATAGTTAAAGGAGAAGTAAGGTCCCTTGATTCTCAAGAGATGGACTTCAGTGTCAAGCTCGGAAACAAGAGCTAGGTTGCGGAATCCATGTGGTCACGACTACAAAGAGGCAACCGAACCATCATGAACTTCTTGCAATGAAACACAGCCGAGTCCTAGTTGGAAAACATCAAACAAGACGGTGAAGCTAGAGAACTTCTTCTCATCTTTGAGCAGATTCGTTAGTGGCTTGGTGTGCATAGAAGATCCTTCAAGGAAATGGAGGTAACAACTTTCCGTCTCAGGATTACTTCGCACGTGCATGACCAACTTGAGATGATTCCCGAGGAAACAAGAAAACTTCACTCAGATTCACGGCGACATCTTTCAGCAAATGCACGTGAACCAGAGAAAGTCACTTCCAACATCCAGAACATATACCTCGTGATGACACAAGGTTTGTTCTTACAAGTTTCCAACACTAGCGCCAAATGCCAACATGAATCCCTTTTAACATGGAGAAGATAAGATTGTCATTGATGGCCTCAGTGACAACCTTATCATGATACTCCAGGAATGTAGACTCATATGTCATATGAACAAGGCGAAAGTATTGGTCAGACCAAAGGACATAAAGGTATACTCAAGTGAAACACCAGAGTAAAACACCATCAAGATAGTCCTTGGTTTTGAGATTGATTTGACGATAGCCCAAACTCAAATCAAAAGTTGGGAAGATAGCAGATCCATGGAGGACACACTATCTTGCTTCAACAAGAATAAAACTAGACATCCCTTTTGAGAATGAACCAAGTCGGATAGAGCTTTTGTCTTTCAACTCTCTAAGTTGTTGTTTAAACTCAACCAACCAGTTCAAGGGTATCCATCACGGTTTCCTTGGAGAAAGAAGCAGTTCAGAGAATCCGCTTACTCACAAACTTGACATCACGGTCAGGTGACAACCTGGCGATACTTCTAGAAAGACAACTAGAATATCACGAACCACCGTATGTCATTGAGTTCGAAAAGAGTCTTGCTTCTCAAAGTAAAACGATTTGATCTTGAGAGTTTCGGCATGAACCTAACTCTTCGACCGAAGATATGCGCCTGAACAAACTGACTTGGCAGCACAGTCAAACTCAGCTTAGTGATCGGATTACCAATCATGCTAAGAATGACATCAATGTCCTTGGATTTCAAAGCAATAAGAATTGCTAAGGGTATCCGATAGCCACATCAATACGCGCACCCAACATTCTCGAGAACGAGTAGTTCAGAGGATAGGTGGATAAGGATATGTAAGAGCATCACTTCATCAAGTACGTCATGAGACTCAGCTCGACCTCTTGATATATAAGAGTGTGACAATCCAAGGTAGAACAGAACAGAATAAAATGAGACCTCTTAGTTCTGCGGATTACAACACTTTGACCTGGTCCTAGAAATGGACAAGGTACTGGAGTTTGTTTCTCCGAACACCCCAAAGTGGAATGCTTGATAGAGACCACAAGAAGCATCGTGCACTGGAAAACTCCAATACACAACTACAACTTGGCTACCAATTGGCAGACGAAGGTTGGAAAGCAACAAAAGAAGAGGAACACGCTCAAGATAAACCTGAGATCATGGTGGATGCACAAGTAATACTCTTCCGTAGAACCCGTGCTAAAACGGAAAGTGTGGCGGAGTCACAACCATAGATGAGACTCACAAAGAGCACTCTTGTCGTGTCCGTTTGGTTCCATGACAGAACCTCTGCCAGAGTTTATGGTGGGGAAGACCATAGTTGTCGCAATTCAATAACGAGAACTACCACAAGCTCGAGGCTAGAATCGAAGTTACCAGCCATCCTGAGGTGGTTAAATGGTTAAACCTTACTCAGGTGTCAAAGGAATGGATCTTGGGTTAAAGGTCAGCTTCATGTACTGAGATTCACACAAATAACATGATCACCACATGGTTAAGAAACCACATGATCGAACACACTAGAATCTAGCACAATCCGGGACCTTCGGTTCAAGTCCAAGGGTTAAAACCCAAAGAAAAGAGTAACTACTATTTGAGTGACACAAAGGACACCACAAAATAGCAATCACGAGGTAACCTCTAGAAACCATCGCAGCTTCTAAAGTACCCAAGCAAACAGAAAGGAGGCATACAAGGTGAAAGGAAACCTCGAAGCTTAGAACAGAAGATTATGGAACCCACAAACCTGAAAGATTATGATGGAATGAAATCTCTCAGTTGAAACAACAGAAAGATGGAACTCGGAACACACCAGACTCTTGAGAACTCCACACTAGGTCAACTGGTTAAGAAACGACCTGTGCACGAGGCACCTAGGATTTGAAAGACCAGAAGAGATAGCAAAACCTTTTCAACCAAAACAAGGTAAGGAGACTCAGAATTAGAGCGATACCAGGTAAGGAGTAAAAAGAATCCTAATGAGATTTTCAGAACTCATTTTAGGTTCAAAGTAGTTTTCACAAATACTAGACTCAACATCGACCAGCAGTAAGGGTTTCCTACAGGCAGTCCTGCTCTGATACCAAAAACTTGTAGCGACCCCGGATCCAGGGTTATACATAAGTGTTATGTGCTCTTAGACATGATAGCCGAGAGTTACTGGGGTACCAATCCCAGGCAGCATTTCACTGCAGGCATGCCGGGAACACCGGTCACACAAAACCCCTCGGAAGACTAGCACATCTAATCATAACCACGAATGCATAACAAAGAATCCTAGGACCTTGTTAAGCTGTCGACTCGGCCTCAGAGTTATACAGAAATGCTATGTGTCACTGGTCATGCTACGTAGCCGAGGGTTACTGGGTTTACCACTCCCAGGCCGAGTAAACATCGGCAGGCGTGCTCGGAATGGATCATCGGCACCACAACCCCTCGGCTAAGCCATAACACGGGCATAGCCAAAACTGCATAACAAAGAGCCCAAGAACCTTTCCTCTCAACCGTGCACTTTATATCCATACACGCATCATACACGGGAGAGGTTGTAACAACCGGTACAGGGCAGTGACTCTACGACAAGAAGCAAATATACAACTCTTATTAGAGTAAGATAGCAAAATACACGCAGAGGTCACACGACCCAACATTACATCATACAACGGAAGGCAAATTATGTTGCTATTCAACAAGATTAACAAAAGGCCTAAGAGGCCAGAAATAAGCAACGATGACGTCCCACACTACAGATTCCAGGCTGCTACCTGGGAACCCCAAACTACTCGTCGATGTCCACGTAGAAACCTCCATTGGTGGTATCTTCAGCTCTGTCAAAATAAAGTAGCGGCAGGCCTGAGTACAGAGCTCAGCAAGACTATAACCCGTTACTGGTAATGCATAAGTTAGAAAGCTGTTTGTGGGCTAATCTTTGCATAAAGCCAACTTTTGAATAGAGGGAGACGAAGTAGAAATCCGTCTACACAGAAGTTTTGTAAAAGGGATAAGAGAACACTTTTATCTCCTTCAATCATCTTTGGAAACCACCAGAATCATCATCAGCTGAATCTGCTCTACTAGGATCACTCCCTCGACTCACCCTCGAGAAAGCAATCCACACACGTTGTCATCAAGTTTTACGATTAGGTTCATATTCTTTATGATCACAGAATCCGTTACCAAGTCGTCCATAACCGTGGACACGGCTTTTCGAAAAGATTTACCCTGCAGGGGTGTACAGTTTAGTCCACACGTGCCAACCGACTCTTAATGCCAGATCATTAGCACGCTTCCGAGGGTGCCGGCAGAGGGTGGTTGACCACGACTCTTAGGTTGCCTAGATGTGCCCATAAGCCAACCCAAATAGGGCCATTCCGCCATTAACAAGAGATGGCCATCTCCTGACGGTCCCTATTTCTGTGCGTGGGGACCAAGATCAGTTCGTCCTTCACTTGTCCCCAGACACGACCTATCTTTTCTTCAAAACATTTTTCCACACACTCGCAACTAGAACACGCCAAACTACGTGTCCTACGGGCACACCTAAACAAGAAACAGCCGAGCGGGGTTCAAGGGCCCGCGTGTGTCGTACTCTTAGTCTTGGTTTCAGAGGCGAGAACTCGGGTCCTAAGGCGGCAAGAACAAGACAACCCACCACATCCCACCGTGGCCTCATTGTCCAAGCCTTTTAGTCAAATTAACATGTTCACATCAACTTTCCTCGTTATCTTGTCATGCTAGATTCGATCGTAGCTCTGATTCATCAACTGGACGGAATAGAACATAAAGCTAAGCATGGCTAAGCAACACACATGTATAGGCTCTGGCGACACACAAGCAAACCTAATCATGCTAGGATGGATGAACAGGTACTAGGCGACAAGGGGGAACATGCAAGATAGGCTGACTCTACCTATCGACCAAAAGCTGTGGAACCGATATGATGCTTATCAGAAAACAATACTTGAAAATATGGGATCAGATAGAAGAAGGGGTTGTGCTTGCCTTATTGAGCGATAATAAAAAAATATAAAGTTGGTGGGATCTTCTGCTTGACTTGATTATTGATGATCAAGTATTCGCCATTTGTCGTCAATATTCGTGCATTCGTCGTTGGTGGTGCTGATCTTCACTTCGGAATTTCTCGAACTCGAACTCGTTCTACCGGAGAAAAACGAAGCACCGGAAAGAAACGACAACAAACATTCAACATGGCATCGATGAAATGCGCATACCAAAAATGATGACATGACAAGTTAATGAATTTAGGTTAAACCCTAAAATATAATAATCAATTTAAATGAGGTCTAACTCAATTATTGGGGAAAAACCCCTAAATCAACTAGCGGTGGCGTTTTAGTGATTCTAAGTAACCTTTGATTTAAGTTATTTAAGCATGCATGATTTTGATATAAATGAATAGATCTCATTTTTCTGCAAATTTTGGTCTATTAATCATATTTTTCTGAATTACAGAAATAAAGATATTGAATTTACAAATTAATTCATTTTCTGGAATTTCTAAAATTGTTAAATATCTGACAGAGGGGACCCACCCATCAGGGTTTTATTATTTTCCAAAATCATTCCTAAATTATTAAAACGCTGACATCTTGGACCCACATGTCAGGGATTTATGATTTACCAAAAACATTTTCTTAAATATTAAAACGCTGACAGGCCGGCCCCACAGTGACGTCAGCATGACGTCACCGACTGGAGACACGGCTCTGCCGGCGACGGTCCGGCCGATTCCGGCCGCGCCTGAGGACGCGGTCACGCGCGTTGGACGCGCGAGGAGGAGAGGAGCACGGGGGTGGCGGTGCTGGGACCATTTGGTCACCGGAGTTGCTCCGGCGACCATGGCCAGCGGCGGACCGAGGCGGAGCACGACGTGGACGGCGACCGGAAGGGAGAGGGAGAGGGAAAAGGGTACGGGGAGGATCCCCGGCTCACCAGGAGCTCGATGGAGTGGTCGGGGGAGGCGAAGGAGGTCGGACGGCGACGGAATCATCCATGACGGCGGCGACCGTGGTCGGAGAAGACCGGCTCGATTCGGGCGAGTTACGGCGTCCCGGCATGCGATACTCGACGAGGATAAAGAGGAGGTCGAGGCGGAGCTCGTGGAGGCTTCAGCTCGTCCTGCGGTGGTCGGAGACGACGGCAAGTGCGGCGGCCGACGAGCTAGGGTTTCGGGTCGAGCTCGTTCTCGAGCGAGAGAGAGAGAGAAAGGAAGAGGAGGGCGAGGCGAGTGAGGAGAGTGAGTAGAGGGAGAGATGCGGACGGCACTGGGGTCTTATCCCCTCAAGCAAGGGCACAGGCAGGAGGTGGCGTCGACAGCGGCAACGGCTTGTCCATGGCCAGAAAGCCAGGAGGAAGAAGAATAAAGAAAAAGAAAAGACATTTGCAGAAAACCCCCTAGGTTTTGAGGAAATTAGTTAGGAAAGTTAAACACCTCCAAAAATTATGAAACTTTTTATGTAGGCCTAAAATAATATAAAGAGGCCCCACAAATTATTACAAGATTTTTGGGGACTTTTTACCACATTTAAAAATAGGGAGGGGAAATAACCATTTTACGGTTTCCCTTTTATTTTAAAGTACCATAAATTTCTTAATGCAAAAATTAATGCATGCTATGCTCATGATTAACTATTTTACACAATAATAGAAACATGGGTTGTTACGCCTAGAAGCGAAGGAAGCAAGCAAACGGAGGCCGGAGGGGCGAAAGAGGGTGCCCCACACGGCTAGGTACAGGGGTCGCGTGGGGCCACACGAATCAACACAGAAAGAAAGTGTGGTTTTATTCTATTCGTATCACTATCAAAGTGACCCGGATAAAAAAAATACAAAAGTCCTCCAGCAGTTCTATGATTTTTTTTTTGAAAGGAGTTTCTTTTAGGAGTTTTACATTTCACTTTGACCTTGTTCTCAAATGTCTACACACGAGATAACGAGACCGAGGTCTTTAGCGGCGTAACTGTATATCTTCATGTGTTGGTTCGAGTTTGATATGACCATGTTCATTACGATTTCCTCTGCTTTTCGTCCAAGTTTACAAAAATCCCGTGTTTTTTATTTCTCTACTTGGCGCATGCACACATCTCTATCCTATACAAGTGTTTTTTTTTTTCGTTTTGTACCATGTAAACCAAATAAGGCATAAGAGCAAATCCAGTAGTACCCCTATAACATCCCCTATACGGAAAATAGGGGAGAGAGGGGGAAAACCTGGCTCCAGGAGTTCCCCCTAAACGTCCCCCAAAAAACGGGGTCCCCTATCCAGGGCTCCTTCTCCCCTATATATTGGGGATCCAGAGGGTCCCCTATATGTCATGGTTAATGTTGAAACGACAATCAATATGATAAATACTTGTTAATTTCCATCCCCTCCTCTAAAACAGTAATCAATCTGATAATTACTCCTCACTTTTCCTCCCATCCACTAAGTTGCAGTTTTGATACTCCTTGCTTTGCGGCTTGGTGTTGTTACTTTGCTTCTATATTTGTGCTGACGAAATTGTTGCTTTTTTCATTTTGAATCATGTCACATATAGAAATAACTGTTACAAAATTAGTTGCAAAATATTATTAAAATACAAGTGAATATGATATAGGGGAGATTATTGGGGAACTGCTGGACATGAAAAAAAAATATAGGAGAGAAACCTTATTAGGAAGTTCCCTACATGAAGATATAGTGGAGTTCTTATTGGGGGGAGCTGCTGGACTTGCTCTAATTTGGTGGGCGCGGTTTACACGGTAGGTCCTCACCGGTCCGGTGGGCGCGATGGGAGTTGGACGCCGCCCCGCCACGCCGAGCCGCACACGTACGCTCGCCCGCGTAAGCAGACGGACCACCACCGGCAGCAGCGAGCGAATAAATTGGCGACGCGCGGCCGGCCACCACAGCACACCAACTGAGGCGAGAAGCAAATGAATGGCGCCGGTGGGCTAGTCACGGCCGCCCCATGTGAGGAGGCCGCGCGAATCCCCGATCAACGTGGGGGTGTTCCCCTCCTCCTCCTGCCTCGTCACCCCTCGGTCGGTCGAGCGGTATCGATGCCCGCAAACGAACGTGTCGCCGCTGATTGACGCGCCCTGATTGATTCATCGGGTCTGTGGGTTCCATCGGGCTGGTGTTTTCGGCAGGAGGAAACGTCGTGTACTTTTACGTGCACACTACCAGTTCAGTCCAGTTCGCAGTTTTTTCTTCTTCTTTTTCTTGTGAAAGCAACGGTTCGGTTCTCGACCTATAGCATAGAATTGAGGTTAGCAGGCAGCAGGCATCCCATCAGCTGAACCATGTTCGTCAGCCAAGGTTGTGCGTCTCCCCTGTTTTATCCGCGAGGAACCGGACGGGGGTGGATGAAAGGACTCATCTCTCTCGCTTGCGGCTGCGTGCATGCATGCACGGTCGCAGAGAGTAGAGTACTGTTTTTATTAAACCCTTGTCGCTTCTCCGACCCAATCCTATCCAATCCCTGCCTGAACGATTATTTTTTTGTTCGCACAGTTTTGCAGCAGCAGTGGGAGTAAAGTAGGAGTAGATTTGTTAAGCTGTGCAGCAGAAACTTTACCAAGGTACTCCTTCCACGATATAAGATATTTTAGCATTTTACTTTCCATCCGTATCTAGACATATTTTAGGACGGAGAGAGAAATGCTAAAACATCTTATATTTAGGAACGGAGGGAGTATAATGCAAAATTTCCATTTTCTTTCTCTTTGGCTCCCAACTATAGTAAAAAAGGTCTACAAATCATGTTTTCAAGTTTAAAAAAAAATCTGGGAAAACTACTTGATGTACTCAATGCTGTATCCTACAACCATGCAAAATCGTTATGATAAATTACAACAAAGGATCTGTTCACTAGAAAATTCATATATATTTTAATTTTTGTGTAGCTTAGAATATAAACATTTCAAAGTGAAATTTTAACCAGAATACATCATATAGTACGTCCAGAAGTTTTCTACATTTAAAAAAAATGTAAATATGATTTCCAAAATTTTAAAACAAAGACATCACTAAAGCTCTAGAGCCAAAAAACACTATTCTAGAGCCAGATATATAATATTGACTCTTATGTTTGGGCGCTGCTACCTTGCGGGCGACCGTGGTTAAGGTAGAAGTTCCGCCCTCCTAATTTGTTGTTTTTTTGTCAGAATTGGCACGTTGGAGGAGAAGAAGAAGAGGGCGGGGAGGAGATCCACCGCCGCAAGGCTCGGCCTTTGCTAGTCTGTCGCCACCACATCGTCTGCGTCGCTGGCGCACCCGCATCCCCCGCCCCTAAGGCCATTGATGGTCGACGGCTCGCTCTATCATCGTAGAGGCCTTCTTCACGGTGCCTCCTTGGTGGTTGCTGAGGCGTCACCGACACCGTTTCGATTGTGGGTGATGACGGTGGTGGCAAGGGGAGCTGGAGATAGGCATGGCATCGTCGAAGTCAGGGGAAGGAAGCGAAATGAGGAAGAAGGGGATAAGAGGTGCTCGTGGTGGTGGTTGGGGGGGGGGGGGGGGTACCGATAGAGCTTGTATGATGCGAGTGTGGACACGGTCACCAGGTAAAGAGCCGTTGTGATTTAGATTGATTCTTGTAAATAGTGAAAATATCTACTACTAGGTTCGGGATTTTCCTGCCTTGGGGTTTAGTCAAAGTCAAACTTTATAATTTTTGACTAAACTTAAAGTAAAAAAATATCAACATCTATAATATGAAATGCATATAATACGACTATATATTTTATGATGATTGTAATAATTATTATTTTATAGATATTGATAAATATATAAAGTTTAAGTTTGACTAACCCAGAATGCATGGTAATTCGGGAAAGAGAGTACGTTTTTACGTGCGGGCGTGAGGCCAAACTAGTCAGCTCTCTTTGTTGAAGAAAACGAAAATGAACCCCTTCTCTTCTCACCGATTTTTAACTAACGTACGTACTTTGCGTACCGTCCAAACTGAGCTGAGCATACCTCCTCCTCTTATATAAAGCCCCGACCTCCCCTGTTCCCTTCCGACTCCTCCACACCAATACACCATCCGACCATCGCATACACCCAGAGCAACCCAAGTTGAGCTAGCGTACATCGAGCCCCAACCTTTCGACCGACCATGTCGTCGCAGCGGCTCGGGCGCCACCAGCGGAGGGCGTCGCAGAGCGTGTTCCTGCTGCCGGAGAACTTCGCCTCCCTCGACGACGTGCCGGCGTCCGACGACCACAGGAAGGCGTCGGCGGACGGCGGCGGCGGCGGCACGGCCGAGCAGCAGCAGCAGGGAGGGAGGCCGGCGTCGGGGCGGCACCGGCGGGCCATGTCCATGGCCGTCGCCTCCTCCAGGGACCTCGAGATGATCACGGAGGACATGGGCGGCTCCTACAACTGCAAGATCGGCGCCTGAGTTAGCGCTCCGGCGACGGCGCGCGCGCGCACGGCTCACCTACACGTGTGTAATACGTACGGGCGCCGCCGCCGGCGCTCTCGGTCGAGCGTCGTGCCGCAGCTGGTGCCGAAGGCCGTGCCCGTGTGTGTGTGGCGCGTACTGGACCTGCTGGCTCGTTCTGGTTTGTTTGTATGGTCAAGCGACCAGGCCTAGCTACGGGTGTCCTGCTTGCTTTTCCCTTTTACCTTTGCCGAAGACATGCATGTAAGGAGACATGTGATGTTATTTGCAAGTTCAAATCACTTCAAAACTACGAATCTGTGCGTATTTGAAGCTGTTTCTGCACCAGCGTTGCTACTCCTGTTTATGTGCTGACGACGTGCAGCTGTACGTATATATATCCATGGCGTGAAATGGAAAGCCATTTGACGACGACACGTATATTGCTTGAAATCGTGTAAGTTATCGCATTTGTAAGGCTTGGCGACACGTACGGTGCGTCAACTCGTCAACCAAACATGTTCTTACTGATCATTGTTACTCCCCCAAACAAACAGCACCATCACAGAAAATGAAATGCGCTGATGCTCTGTCCCTGGTTCACGAAACACGAGCATGTTCAGCGCACTTTTCTCCAACCCAAGTGGGCTGTGCGTATCGAACAATCCAGCCACGCGCGCATGTTCTCCTATCTCCGTACCATACAGCAGACCAGTATCATAGCACAATAATTCCCCTAAAAAAAGATACTCTAAAAAAAGATACTGATCTGTACGTACGTACGTAGTTGTACCACCACCCTGTACTCCCGGGTACGAACGCATCTACTTATCCAACATTTCTGCACGCACGATGGTAGCGTGCTTTTCTCGCCGTCTCGCGCATGATTGGCCCCAGATCTGAAGATCGGAAAACATGTACACATGCATGACGGATCGTTATGTGCGGCGGCGATCTCGATTTGACGTCCCCGGATGGTTCTCGAAATAGTTTTTCGTCCCGCTATATTAATATAGCAACCACTCAAACAACACAGTCAAACCTAAAAGAAAAAAAAAGAAACAAGAAGAGAAAACAAAACCAACATCGGCAGATCAACGAAAAAGAAGGCGACTCGCAACCGTTGCGTCCTCCGGAGGATTTCCACCACGAGACTAGCACTCCGAATCGCCGCGTACCAAACAACACCTTCAAGAAAGAAAGCGACGACGATGACGGTGCTGCCCGAACTGGTCTTAGGGTTTCCCCCGATACGCTACAGTTAGTGGGGAAGGGGTACACCCGACGCCCTTCAGGAAGGAACGGCGACACTCACGAGCGTCGCCGCGTCGGTGTCAAGATGACAGGGATTTCTCCCGACCCCCAAAAAATCACATCTCCGGACAATCCGTAGCGCTCCACCCATCTTGCCACCCATCAACATACGCCACCACGGAAGTGTAGTCACCAACGTCGTATCACCATGGCAAGCGCTGCACGGCCGGCCAAACTGAAGAGAGTCCGCTGTATACAAGGAGGAGCAGTACCACTTTTGGGGTTATGCCGATAATTTTCGGATTGAGGACGTTTCTTTTGAGGTGGTTCCCTTCAGAAGTGCATATCATGTAATCTTTGGACGTCCGGCTTTCGCCAAGTTCATGGCTCGGCCCTGCTACATCTACAGCAAGCTGAAAATGCCGGGACCCAATGGCATCATCACAGTTAAGGGAGACTTCAAGAAAGCCAAGGAATGCGAGGCCTCTAATGCCGTCCATGTTGAACAAGCAATCTGCAGGGAAGAGTTGGAAGATCTCAAGAAAACAATTGGTCCCGATGAGATGCCGGCGACTGAAAAAACCGTCCTCTAAAGTCGACTCAACCTTCAAGCCAAAGGATGACACCAAGAAAATCAAGCTCTCAAAGGATGATCCGACAAAGGAGGCCATCATCGGTACCGGTCTCGACGACAAAAAGGAAGGCAAGCTCGTCAAGTTTCTCCGTGAGAACCGGGACATATTTGCCTGGTCTCCATCTGACATGCCAGGCGTCCCGAGGAAACTTGCCGAGCACTCCCTAAAAGTCAACAAGGACGCAAATCCGGTCAAGCAAGACCTTCGTCGGCTCGGAACTGAGAAGCGCAAGGCAGTTGGAAAAGAGATCCTAAGGCTCACAGCCGCCAAATTCATTCGTGAAGTTGTCCACACTGATTGGTTGGCAAATCCCGTGCTAGTCCCAAAGAAGAACACCTCTGAGCTGCGTATGTGCATTGATTTCACCGGCTTAAACAAAACCTGCCCTAAAGATCCGTTCGCCTTACCGCGCATCGATCAGGTCATTGATTCAACTGCCGGCTCAGAGATGCTATGTTTTCTGGACGCTTATTCGGGTTACCATCAGATAAAGATGAAGGAGTCAGATCAAATCAAGACATCCTTCAATACGCCGTATGGCAATTATTGCTATGTCACAATGCCGTTCGGTTTAAAGAACGCCGGTGCTACTTACCAAAGGTGTATGCAGCAGTGTCTGGACAAGCAAATTGGCCGCAATGTTCACGTCTATGTTGACGACATTGCAGTCATGTCGAAGAAGCGTGGCGATCTCATCGTCGATCTGTCGGAAACCTTTGCAAACCTAAGGGAGTACCAGATGAAGCTTAATCCGGCAAAATGCCTCTTCGGTGTACCCGCAGGCAAGCTTCTGGGCTTCATTGTTTCCCAAAGAGGAATTGAAGTTAACCCGCAAAAGATAAAGGAGATTCAGAACATCGAGAAGCCGACTTGTCTGAAGGACATACAGCGGCTTACGGGTTCCGCCGCGGCTGTAAGCCGTTTCATCAGCCGGCTTGGAGATAAGGCTTTGCCTCTGTACAAACTCCTCAAAAAGTCGGATAACTTCGTCTGGACGGAGGAAGCAGAAGCAGCCTTAGCTCAGCTAAAGTATACATTGACGCATGCTCCAATCTTGGCGGCTCCAAAGGAAAGATAACCACTTTTGCTCTATTTGTCGGCCACAAACTTTGTTATTAGTGCCGTCATTGTAGTTGAGCGCCTGGAAGAGGGAAAGCAATGGCCGGATCAGCGCCCTGTCTATTTTATTAGCGAGGTGTTCTCAGAGTCGAAGCAGCGCTATCCCCACTACCAGAAGTTAGCCTATGGCGTATTTTTTGCAGCCAGGAAACTGCGTCATTACTTCCATGATCACACAGTCACGGTGGTCAGCAAGGCTCCATTAAGGGAAATCATCAACAATGCCGACGCAACGGGTCGAGTCGCCAAATGGGGCATCGAGTTAGCAGCTTTCGACATCCAGTACAAGCCGAGGACCGCCATCAAATCTCAGGTCTTAGCCGACTTGTTGCAGATTGGACAGAGGCGATGGAAAGCACTCCTTTGCCGGATTCTCAGTACTGGATAATGCACTTCGATGGCTCGAAGATGAAGGAAGGCTCGGGGCTGGAGTAGTTCTAAAATCGCCCAAGGGTGATAAGCTCTGTTATGTCCTCCGAATCCACTTCAACGCCACCAACAATGTAGCAGAGTATGAGGCTCTCCTCCATGGTCTTCACATGGCTAAGGAATTGGGAGTACATCGCATCCTCTGCTATGGCGACTCAGATCTGGTTGTGCAGCAACTTGATGGATGCTGGGACACGAAGAGTCCCACATTGGCGGAATACAGAAGAACAGTCGACGAATTCGGCCGATGCTTTGCCGGCTTAGAGGTTCGACATATCTCCCGAGATGACAATGAAGCTGCTGATGCCTTGGCCAGAATAGGATCCAAGAAAAAGGCGGTGCCACCAGACATGTTCCTCCATCACCTTCACAAGCCGTCCATCAAAGGCGGCGATGAAGATTACCCTTTGTCGGCAGAATCAGTTCAGGTGTGCTTGGTAACCCCAGATTGGACCACACCCTACATTGATTTCTTGGTTAATAAGAAACTGCCCAAGGACGACGAGGTGCTAAGCCGTCAAATTGAGCGTCGAGCAAAGGCGTACACGATTATTGACGGACAACTCTACAAGAGGAGCACATCCGGCATTTTCCAAAGATGCGTCTCTCCAGAGGAAGGACGGCAAATCTTAGAAGAAATCCACTCCGGCGAATGTGGGCATCACGTGGCGGCAAAGGCGTTAGTCGCCAAGGCGTTTTGGCATCGATTCTTCTGGCTGCCGGCTAAAGAGGATGCTATCAACATCATCAAGACTTGTGAAGGATGTCAGCGCTACGCAAAGCAGGCTCACTTGCCAGCTCAGGAGCTCCGAACGATCCCTAGCACTTGGTCGTTCGCGGTCTGGGGGCTCGACATGGTGGGACCTTTTAAGACGGCAAGGGGAGGCTTAACCCACCTGCTGGTGGTGGTCGACAAATTCACGAAGTGGGTGGAGGCAAAACCCATCAAGAAACTCGACGGAGCTACAGCTACAAAGTTCATCGTCGAGATTACACCTCGATTCGGCATACCGCATAGCATTATCACTGACAATGGCACAAACTTTCGCGTCGGTGAGCTAGCGAAGTTCTGCAGCCGATCAAAAATCCGACTCGATGTGGCATCGGTGGCACACCCCCAATCCAATGGACAGGTAGAGCGCACTAACGGCATTATTCTGCAGGGTATTAAGCCGAGGCTTGAAACTCCTTTACAACGAGCAGCCGGCGCTTGGGTTGATGAATTGCCGGCGGTCTTATGGAGTATTCGTACTACCACCAATAGATCAACCAGCTTCACCCCTTTCTTCCTTGTCTATGGCGCAGAAGCGGTGCTCCCATCCGACATGATCCATGATTCGCCTAGAGTCGCAGCCTACGTTGAAGAAGACGCAGAAGATGCACGTCAAGACGGCTTAGATATCCTCGAAGAAGAAAGAGAGTTAGCTCTCCAAAGATCCGCCATCTATCAACAAGATCTACGTCACTATCAGAGCCGTAGAGTGCGGAGTCGATCTTTTCGAGAGGGCGACTTAGTGCTTCGGCTTGTGCAAAGCCGGCAGCACAAATTATCCCCGCCATGGGAAGGGCCTTTCGTTATCAGCAAAGTTCTGAAAAACGGGTCATATTATCTCCTCGACTTAAGGGATTCAAAGAAAGATCCCAGGAAGAAAGGTCGAAAGAGGAAAAGGCATGTAGATGACGACTTAGATGAGACGAAACGTCCGTGGAATATCGCTCAGCTACGTCCTTTTTACACTTACCAAATTCTATTGTAACCATGTCAATGTGATCATGAAATAAAAATTGGTTTCTCTCATGTCGAATTCGAGAATCTGTACCATCCTTTATTTCCCAATGATCTTATTGATATTATCTGTTTACCCGAAATTGCATGTGTTGCTAGTTGATAAACTCTCTTATCTGTTGGATCCGCCTTAAGGCGATGAAAAAACAAAGTTTTGCCAAATAACGTTTGTCTGATAGCTTTTTGCGCCGGGTTGCTTCAAAGTGTTCCGGCACCGAAAGGCGGCACTTGATCTGGGTCTAAACAGATTGGTCATTGTGTACCTTGTTGCTCAGCAAGTTTGCTTTGCAATAGGTTTGCTGGCACTTAAAGGCTAAGGTGTCAAGGCCAGATTAAACTGAGGCATAAAAATTGCAAAATTGCAAAGTAGATAAGTTAAATATGGCAAAAGACAGTTATTTACAAAATTTCCACACTGTTCGACTTGCTTACATCTAAAGTTTACATTTTCAGGAAAGCCGGCTCGAACGAGCAAATTCGGCCTTAATATCAGTTCGCCTCCCCGCCGTCATCATCTGATTGGTCGGGTGTTGGCGGGCAAGGCACTTCCTTGAAGATGGTGGTCAATGATACCATCTTGGCAATCTTGCTGGCATATCCGGAGACGGAGTGCAGAATCTTCTTGCGATCTTGGTCATCAAGCGATGAGCCGTCCTCCTTTTCAAGTGGAAAGCCGGATGCCACCCGCCAAGCTTCAGCCTCTGGGTAGTGCGCCATCATTAAGCCCAGAGCTGTCTTCGCACCTCCGCGAGCGCTGGATCGGAGCCATTCGTCAAAGAACGAAGTTGCCTCGTCCAGCTCGGCCGGCAAATCTGCCAGATTCGCCAAAGAATCGGGGTTGCCGGGAAAGAATTTTTGAACAATATTTTTTCCCGAAGAAAGTATCTTCGGGATAATCTCCCCCATCTCCAAATCCGGTCAAGCCGGTTCTCCGCTGTCAGTTCATGGCCCAAGCCGGCCGGAGCTGTAAAAAGCGAAGTTAACTTGTTAAGCAGGCAGACGCAAGCGCAGCGAAAATGAGTTCTTAAGTATAAAACTTACTCAGAAGCTGGTTGTCTATTGCCAGTGATTCGTCCAGACGCTTGTCAAGCTGGTCCTGAACATCACGGAGGGAATCTTTGCTTTGTTGCCTCTCTGTCTCCAGATTTTGCTCGGCTTGAGCAAGAGCTTTCTGAGCCGATTCCAGCTCTGTCTTCATCGATTCGCTAAGCTTTTTCAGCTCAATGTTCTCGTTGCGGAGCTGGTCGACGGTTCCCAGGTTGTCTGCGAACTCCTTGGCCTTGTTGATGGCATCTGCGGCAAACATAATGTTAGCAGGCAAATAAAGCTGGAAGCAAGAAATTGAAAGTTTTTTTCGGCATTGTTACCCTGATACGTGACCCGGTCTGCTTCGAACCCGGCAATAATGGTGTCCTTGTTTGCCAGCTCTGCCCTTAGCCGGCGCATCTCCTGATTTCGCAAACCCAAAGAAGTGATGGTTTCAGCGCCAATTTCTCGATGAATCTGCGTAAGGGGTTTGCTAAAAGCCTAAAGCCTGATGACAAGGTGGCTACATGAAGGTACTCTAAATGCCGGGGGCTAGGTGGATGCATATAACTCGGACCACTATGTCGGCTATCTTTTCTAATTTAGTCCGGCATAGTGCTCGGGGGCTACTGGGGAAGATATTTACCTGGAAGTGCTCGCGCAGAAGGGACATGCCGGCATCAAAGGACTCAGTAAAGTATTGCTGCTGGTCCTCAAGGATCTCTATGACATCAAGGGTGTCATAGGCTTTGGTCTGGTCCGGCTCGTCATCCCTGACAGTGGTTCCTTTCTTTCGGGGCAGCGGTGGGACGCCCATGAACCGGCTCATGAACTCCGGCTTAATGTACCCCTCCGCGTCAAAGGCTTCTGCCTTGATTGGAGGGAAAGTCGGGGCGTCATTAGCCAGAGGAGGGAAGTCCCGGCTCTCCCTAAGATAGGACCTGCCGCCATAGTGCGGGCGCCCTCTTCGGCGGGGTTCGGCTTCGGAACCGGAGTGGCAGGAGCTACGGCGGGAGACGCCTTCTTCCGCGTGGCGCATACCTTTGATTTAAGGGGTGCGCCCTTCTTTATCCTGCAACGATATAAGGGGCAAGTTCAGCAATGCCGGCTCAATAACAAAGCAAGAAGAAAACAAGCGTTGTCAGCCAACTTACTTCTTGCTGGGAATGTTGAGCCCAGCAAGAGCATTGTCATCTTCAGATGACTTGGCGCCAATCGTGACAGACTGGCTCTTCCTTTTCCGGCTCTCTGCTTGAGCCGAAGAAAAAGTAACGGGACGCTGGATCACTTTGCTGGACGACGACGTGCCAGCTGATCTAGTAGCAGAAAGGCCTGGAATCTGAGGAATGAAGCAAGTCAGCTTGTGACTATAAAGCTAAAATCCCTTCAAAGAATTGAGCTTTGTTTCTGGCAAACTACCTTTGGGGGAGGGTTGGATGCCGTATACATCAGCATCGATTCTTCATATTGCCGACCCTCGTTGGGCCGGGCTTTGATTAGACGGTTGAGGCGCGCGTGGTAGAGCTCCTCATCCATGTCTTTCTCGCTGGTCCTCATGGGATCAGCATTACCAGTGTACTCGGACAAAAGGCGGGTACGGTGCTGGAGGGGCTGGATCGGTCTTTTGACCCAGCATATTATGGTGTCCTCCCCAGTTAGGGGAGGAGAGCCGGAGGTTAACTCCAAAATCTTCGCCTGAATGGCGGCATGGTCTGCCGGCATCTTCGCCGACGGCTTCTTCGTCCAGGACGGCATGGGCGTGCCGGCTGTATCTGTGAAAGGGGCAAGACCCTCCAGCCGGTTTGGTGGTGCCACGTCCTTGCAATAAAAGAAGGTCGACACCCATCTCTTTGCCGAATCAACGATTGGTACCTGAGGGTACCAGTCGATATCCCGGCGGCAGTTGAAGCTGATTGAGCCGACCACCAGCAGCTCCTTGTTGACAGTCTGCCTCTTGACTAAGAAGCATCTATGGAAGAAGTCTAACCTAGGTTTTATACCTAAGTAACCTTCAAATAGAGCTACAAAGCCGGAGATGTACAGCAAACTGTTTGGGGTGATGTTATGGAGTTGGAGGCCGTAGTGGTCGAATATTTCTATCAGAAATGCCGACGGCGGCAAAGAAAAGCCCCTAGAGACGTGGGAGGAGAGAAGTACCCGCTCGTCCCGGACTGGGGTTGGATACGGGTCGTCCAGGGCGGATCTCCAAGCCGGCGAAGTGGAAGATGCCGGAGGAAGGACGCCATCAGCCGCCATGCTTTCGAGCTCGCCTTCTTCTACAGCAGAGCCAACCCAATTGTGTGTCGGGTTGTTGGCAGCACCTTTGTTGCTGCCGGCTTCCTCTTCTTCATCCTCCTCTCCAGCACTAGCTCCTTCAGCTGCAGCTTCAGAAGCCTTAGGGGCTTGAGTTGCGGAGGCAGCGGCTTCGGCTACGGCTTTCGCAAAGGCCACTTCATCGCGGCCTGGCACGGTGAAGGTGGCCACCGGAGACGGGGAGGATGCAGCTGTAGCGGCGGATGGCTCGGTGGCGGCGGCAGATGGCTCGGCGACGGCGGCGGCCGCCGCGGAAAGGGAGCCGCCGATCGGCGGAGCCGAATCCAGTGGCGTTGCTTCAATTACCGGTGAGTTTGGAGCGCTTGATGCCATGGAGCTCGGAGGAAGAACTTGAGATCGGGGGAGAAGAGATCTAGAGGAAGTGTGCGCTAGGGTTGCGAATGGCGAGTGGCAGCGGCGGAGGCGAGGCGTCCGGCATTTATAGAGGATGCGCTGAGATCCGCGCAATGGTCAGGAGACGCGATTTTCGCCACGTGTCACAGATCGAGCCGTTGTGAGACGTTTGGTTGCCTTCGACTCCTCGATTCTCGCACGGGAAAAACGCTGTTAGCCCCTACATTCAAAGATGCTTCTCCACTCACTCTACTGAGTCTGACACAGTCGTCAAATCGACGGACGCGTGTCAGAACGTGCTCAAGTGGTTTTCTCCGACATAATAAGCCGGCACTGAGAGATCGGCGAACAAGTTCGGCATGTTCTGCGAAGTTTCTAGGAATGCTCCAAGACTAAAAGACGGATGAGGAACTTCCCGGATGGAGTTTTGTCGGGAAGATGAAGTCAACCGAGCAAGTTCTTGAAGCTTTTCGGGGGCTACTGTTGGGGTTATGCCGAACAGATATCCTCACGGATATGGAGCCAAGCCAGAATACCAGGGTGGCCCATAAGTGGTGATAAGCCGAATTCCGGCTTATCGGGCGGCCCAGTATGATGAAGCACAGGAGGCCCATCCGGCTAAGGAAGGTTCCAGAAGGCGGCTGGTATTGCGGAAGACTTGGCCCACAAGACAAAGCCCAAGCCGGATTAGTTTAGGACTCTGACTTAGTCGGTAGGTTTTCTCCTGTAAGCCCTGGGACGGACGCCTTTATAAGCCGGCCTACGGGACGCCTTAGGGCACACACTCTTGATACAAGCCATCTCGACGAGAACCTCGATCTCGGTGAGATCTCACTGTAACTCAGCGATATTGCCTATATAGTGATTTACAGCAGCACGTAGGATCACGCCACTGTCGTGTGATTCGAAGCTGGGTAAACTTGTGTCTATCTCGAAGCCGGAATCCCCAACTTCTCCAAAACCCCTCGCTCTACCTAGCTCGATGGCACCCCTGCCGAGGCTAGAATTGACAATACCACGACAACCACATCCACGCGGGAGGGAATAGCCTCCACCGCCATAGGCGGCAGCCGACCGGACGCAACAAGCAGGAATACACCAGGGCACCATTGGAGCCGAACGGTGGCAGCAGCACAACCACCTGGAGGACATCCTCCACCGCCGTCGGCGGGTGCCGACCGGACGCGGCAGCAGAGACACACCAGGCCGGGGAGGCCCAACCGGGCCCTGGCTAGGCCCGTGAAGTCTCCGCCGCCACGCTGTTGCATGTAGGCCACCACTGCCGCTACCCGTGGATCTGCACCAAACACCCGGCTGGACCCAGATGGGTCCGCGAAGCTCCCGCTGCCGCCTGAAAGCACCGCCCGGCGCCGCGCCGCCCTGCGCAAGGAGGACATCGAGGGAGGAAAAGCAGGGTGCCGCCGCCGCCCGGGACAAGCCCGGCTACGCATGCCGACGACGGCGGAGGGGGAAGGGGGAGGAGCTCTGGGGAGGGGCGCCGGCGGCGCGACCGGTCTCCCGCGCGGGGGGTGACCAGCCGCGAGAGAAGAGGAGGAGGGGAAGGAAGGGGAGGGAGGGGCCGGAGGCGACCGGAGGAGGCTAGAGGAGGAGGGGGAGGAAGGGGCCGACGGCGGCCTCGCGGAAACCCTAGCCGCTGCGGGTCGCGCGCCTCGCGTGGGGTGCAGCCTCACGTCCCCGGATGGTGGCGCTGGACATTTGTACGGTTGCAAGTTGCAACCATATCGATCGATTCGTTTCGCTTTCGTTTCAGCGACTGATAATGATCGGGCGACTTTATCATGTGCTCTCCTGTGGCGACGAAACGACACGCGCAGGTCGCCACGGGCAAAACAAACTCGATGATTTTTCTTAGGAGAAAAGTGAAGCATTACGCCTACGTGTTTAGATCTACTAATACTAATTTAACTTAGCTTTGCGGCTTACAAGAGATGCATACAAAGACAGCATATATAAGAGGCGGAAACGGATAGTCTCTGCTCGTACGTATTCAGACAGTATATGTCATTAGGACGCATAACAGGAACTACAATTGGTCCTCGATCAGTCACTGTCATGTATTTTTTCTTTCACAAAACATAAATACGTTTCTGTAAGATACCAATTATTCCAACAAAAGACTGCTCGCCTTCTGAGAGGTTGAGATGAGAGGGGACACATAACGAGTAGGAGGGGAAGGAAGAGGAGGGACAACCGAATTAACTATAACCACAAATAGCGTTGATGGGGACAGAGATTGAGGTCAACAATGTCCAACCCACATGATAATAATAGTTACCCTCAGTGTTGGGGTTATGCCAAACAGGTGTCCTCACATAGAAGACTAAAAGCCAGCAGACCAGGGTGGCCAAAAGTGGTGGTAAGCCGAATCCGGCTTACCGGGCGGCCCAGTATGCTGAAGCACGGGAGGCCCATCCGGCTAAGGGAAGACTCTAGAAGCCGGCCTGCATTGCGGAAGACTTAGGCCACAAGGCAGGGCCCAAGCCGGATTAGAGTAGGACTCTGTTCTTAGTCGGTTAGGTTTTCTCCTGTAAGCCCAGGGTCTGGGCGCCTTTATAAGCCGGCCCCTGGGACGCCTTAGGGCACGTACGCTCTCAATCCCAATCCACTGTAACTCGGCGATATTGCCTTATAGTGAATTATAGCAGCACGTAGGATCTCGCCACCGACGTGAGATCCGAAGCTGGGTAAACTTGTCTCTATGTCACCGGATCACCCCACGTCTCCAATACCCCTCTCTCTACCTAGCTCGATGGCACCCCTGCCGCGGCTAGATTCGACAATACCACGACAGTTGGCGCCCACCGTGGGGCAGGAGACTTACGGGGTTTCAATCCGTCCAGGAGCTGCAGGCGGAGTCGGCGACACCATCGCGGGCGGCATGGTGAGCTACTTTGACGAGTCAGGAGCCGGCCATGTCTTCAACGACGGCCTCTGGACACCGGCAAAGGAGGATCCCGCCGGCTGGTCCACGGTCTCCATCGGCGGCTTCGACATTTTCGTCGGCTTCACCGCCCAAGCCTTGGACGATCTCGGCTTTACCTCGCCTTTGCCCACCGCCCACCCAGGCAACCTCGACGAAGAGACGGATCTGGACTCTGACGAGATCGCCGATCTAGATCCGCCTTTCGATGCTGACGATGAAGATTCTGAAGACGACGCAAGTTCCAACATGGCGGCGCCGGACTTCCACTTCGTCGGCGTCTTAGGAGAATCCGGCTCACATGAGTCGATGACTGAGCCTGAGTCGATCCTCCCTGCTCTGCAGTCTGGGGTTGATTCAGAAGCCGGATCAGGGGACACCGCCCATATGGAGCAGGACCTCGAATCTGAAGGAGAATCCGACGATTTTAGTCGGAAAGTTGCATCCTGCTTAGGACGCCCTGCCGAGGTCCTGATGGGTGACATCTTTGATCATAAAGACGACCCCAACACCTCGAAAGCCGCCAACGGCGAAGAAAAAACCCCACAAGCCGGAAATCTCAAGGCGGATTTCGTGCCGCCACTGGCTCCATTGAAAGGGTCAGCTAGAGTGCCGGCTGAAGGAGACGGCATCGATGCTACTGCCGTTGAGGCTGCAGAGGAGCACGAAGAAAGGATGGCGAAGTACAAACAACTTCTAACACCACTCCCTCCGAACGCATCGCTGGACGACATCGAGAAGCGCCGCGCACTGCTTGAGGAGCAAGCCGCCCAGATAGCTGAGCGCGAGGTTGAGCTTACAAATAAGGAGACGGAGTTCATCCGAAAGCAGAGAGAAAAAGGGGCCGACGATGTTTTCCGTCCGGCTCGTGATAAGAACCTGCATAAGAGGTTGGATTTCCGCAGCAAGTGGGAAGCCGACCATGTCGATTCAGTCTGGAGGAAGTACCACCACCGACGTGACCCGGTGACAAACCTGTGTTACTTCAACACCCCAGCCAAAAACATGGAGGCTGCACAAGAGGTCATATTCGACAAATCGTTGGATCGTGACGCTCGGCTTAAGTATTCAGCTTATCTACTGGAGGTTGCACAGCAGCAGCTGAACGATTCGCAAGTCAAGTCAGGACGGCTTGTTGACGATTCTCGCCTTTGCAAGTCAACTGCCAACAAGCCAATGGCTGCTGCCCCTGTCGACCCAGACGATGACCCGGCCGGCTCAAGCAGCCACAACAAAGGCAGCAAGGACCCGAAGGACAAGCAGCCTAAGGGCGAGGAGTCCCGGACAGGTTCTTCACGCCATCGTGAAGCTGGTCGGGAAAGACATCGGAGCCGAGAGCAAAAGGAGGACCCTCGCAAGGAAAAGGCGGCACCACCCCGTCAGGAGCGACAACGTGAAGGGGAAAATCAACCCCGAAAGGAGGATAACAGTGGTCATATGCCACCTCCACCGCTACCTCCACCATGCAAAGAGGGAGATAACCCTTCCAAATACATACCCCCTCCATGACGGCAAAGGATTCCAGGCCCTCCGCGTAGCGCAAGTCGGGCAAGCCAAAGCCGTCACAGGGAAGAACCAAGACAAGAAAAGTCGGTTGCTAAACCGTCATCAGCCAATGATGTTCGAAGCCTAATCGAGGAGAGGAAGTCGGCTAGAGATGCCCAATACCTCGGCCCCAAGTGTTTTGGCAGAACAATCAGAGAGCAAATTTTGCCTCCCACTTTGTCGAACGTAACAAAGATGGTTGAGAAGTACAGTGGTACGGCTAATCCTGAGACCTGGCTCTCATATTACGTCAGTGCCTGCGACATATATCAGGGCAGCGCTGACTCCGCAGTGCGATTTGTGCCCCTGATGTTGACCGGGACAGCATGCATGTGGATTGAAGATTTGCCGGAAAGGACAGTTCATACCTGTAGTGACATGAAGCGTGTTTTTATCCAGCACTTCCAGGGCACATATAAGCGCCCAAAGTCGATTTTCGACTTACATCGGTGCGTGCAGCAAAAGAACTAGTCTAGCCGTGAGTTCGCCTCACGATGGAGTGAAATCAAGAACGCTTGCGAAGGCGTCTCAGAAACTCAGGCGATCCATGCTTTCAAGCAATCTCTGAGGAAGGGGACGACTTTTCGCTTCATGATCTACAGCGACGAGTCGGAAACTTTGGGGGGCTTACTCGCTTGTGCAAACAAGTACGCCGCCGCTGATGATGACAACAAGGAGGATGCCGAGAACCGCCGACGCGAGTCTGGGAAAAAGAAGGTTGAAGACCAAGCCGGCCCTTCTCACGAAGTCGCCGCCGCCTTTGGAAAGGGTGGCTCAAGCAATGGCAAGTGGCAAGGCAAGAAGCCGGCAAATAACCAATCATCCCGGCCGCCAGCGGTGAAGTATGACGACATCAAGCACAACCCCTGTGTCCATCATCTGAGGCCAGATGGAACAAGTTCCCACACGCTCCAGCAATGTCACATCAATCGAGACATCGCTAAGGACCCCAAAGCCGGCAAGTCAAGGAACAAGCGCAAGTCCAGGAAAGACGACAAATAGAAGGAGGAAGCTGCTTCAGAGTCGGATGACGCTGCCTCCAAAGAAAAAGGCAGCAAATTCCCTAAGCATGCCGAAAGTCTCATCGTCAACTTGGCAACAGATTCTTCACGCAAAGAAAAGGCGGCTTGGCGAGAACTCAACGCTACGGTGCCCGCAGTTCCTCAATATCTGGATTGGTCCGACACACCCATCACATGGGATCGTAGCGATCATCCGGATAGAGTTCCTGCAAAGTGCACCTACGCTTTAGTCGTCAGCCCAATAGTCGACAAGTACAAGTTGACAAAGGTGCTCATGGATGGCGGCAGCAGTATCAACATACTTTATGCCGCAACGTTGAAGAGGATGCGTATTTCCGAGTCACAACTCACCCACAGTACTGTGAAGTTTCATGGGATTGTGCCGGGACGGCAAGCCTCCTCGATGGGGCAAATTACCCTGAAGGTCACCTTTGGTGAAGCGATAATTTTCGGACTGAGGACGTCTCTTTTGAGGTGGATCCCTTCAGAAGTGCATATCATGCAATCTTTGGACGTCCGGCTTTCACCAAGTTTATGGCTCGGCCTCTGCTACATCTACAGCAAGCTGAAAATGCCGGGACCCAATGGCATCATCACAGTTAAGGGAGACTTCAAGAAAGCCAAGCAATGCGAGGCCTCCAATGCCGTCCATGCCGAACAAGAAATCTGCAGGGAAGAGTTGGAGGATCTCAAGAAAACAATTGGTCCCGATGAGATGCCGGCGACAGAAAAGCCGTCCTCTAAGGTCGACTCAAGCTTCAAGCCAAAGGACGACACCAAAAATATCAAGCTTTCAAAGGACGATCCGATAAAGGAGGCCATCATCGGTGCCGGTCTCGATGACAAATAGGAAGGCGAGCTCGTCAAGTTTCTCCGTGAGAACCGGGACATATTTGCCTGGTCACCATCTGACATGCCAGGTGTCCCGAGGAAACTTGCCGAGCACTCCCTAAAAGTCAACAAGGATGCAAAGCCGGTCAAGCAAGGCCTCCGACGGCTCGGAACTGGGAAGCGCAAGGCGGTTGGAAAGGAAATCCTAAGGCTCATAGCCGCCAAATTAATTCGTGAAGTTGTCCACACTGATTGGTTGGCAAATCCCGTGCTAGTCCCAAAGAAGAACACATCTGAGCTGCGTATGTGCATTGATTTCACCGGCTTAAACAAAGCCTGCCCTAAAGATTAAGATGAAGGAGTCAGATCAAATCAAGACGTCCTTCACCTCGCCATATGGCAATTACTGCTATGTCACAGTGCCCTTTGGCTTAAAGAACGCTGGTGCTACTTACCAAAGGTGTATGCAGCGGTGTTTGGGCAAGCAGATTGGCCGCATGTCCACGTCTACGTCGACGACATAGCGGTCATGTCGAAGAAGCGCGGCGATCTTATCGTCGATCTGTCGGAAACCTTTGCAAATCTAAGGGAGTACCAGATGAAGCTTAATCCGGCAAAATGCGTCTTCGGAGTACCCGCAGGCAAGCTTCTGGGCTTCATTGTTTCCCAAAGAGGAATTGAAGTTAACCCGGAAAAGATAAAGGCGATTCAGAACATCGAAAGGCCATCTCGCCTAAAAGACATACAACGGCTTACGGGTTCCGCCGCGGCCGTAAGCCGATTCATTAGCCGGCTGGGCGACAAAGCGTTGCCATTGTATAAGCTCCTCAAAAAGTCGGACAGTTTCGTTTGGACAGAGGAAGCAGAGGCAGCTTTAGCTCAGCTGAAGTATACGTTGACACATGCTCCAATCTTAGCAGTTCCAAGGGAAAAAGAGCCGCTTCTCCTCTACTTGTCGGCCACGAATTTCGTCATAAGCGCCGTCATTGTAGTGGAGCGCCTGGAGGAAGGGAAGCAATGGCCGGATCAGCGCCCCGCCTATTTCATTAGCGAGGTGTTCTCAGATTCAAAGCAGCGCTACCCTCACTACCAGAAGTTAGCCTATGGTGTATTCTTTGCCTCCAGAAAACTACGGCATTACTTCCAGGATCATACGATCACGGTGGTCAGCAAGGCTCCATTAAGGGAAATCATCAACAACGCCGACGCAACAGGTCGAGTCGCCAAATGGGGCATCGAGTTAGCAGCTTTCGACATCCAGTACAAGCCGAGGACCGCCATCAAATCTCAGGTTTTAGCCGACTTTGTTGCAGATTGGACAGAGGCGATGGAAATCACACCTTTGCTAGATTCTTAGTACTGGATAATGCACTTCGATGGCTCAAAGATGAAGGAAGGCTCGGGGGCAGGAGTAGTACTAAAATCGCCTAAGGGTGATAAGCTCAGTTATGTCCTCCGAATCCACTTCAATGCCACCAACAATGTAGCAGAGTATGAGGCTCTCCTCCATGGTCTTCACATGGCTAAGGAGTTGGGAGTACAGTGCATCCTCTGCTATGGCTACTCGGATCTGGTTGTGCAGCAACTTGATGGATGCTGGGACACAAAAAGTCCCACAATGGCGGAATACAGAAGAACAGTCGATGAATTCGGCCGATGTTTTGCCGGCTTAGAGGTTCGACATATCTCCCGAAATGACAACGAAGCTGCGGATGCCTTGGCCAGAATAGGCTCCAAGAAAAAGGCAGTGTCACCAGAAGTATTTCTCCATCACTTTCACAAGCCGTCCATCAAAGGCGGCGATGAAGATTACCCCTTGTCGGCAGAATCAGTTCAGGTGTGCTTGGTAACCCCAGATTGGACCACACCCTACATTGATTTCTTGATTAATAAGAAACTGCCCAAGGACGACGAGGTGCTAAGCCGTCAAATTGAGCATCGAGTAAAGGCGTACACGATTATTGACGGACAACTCTACAAGAGGAGCACATCTGGCATCTTCCAAAGATGCGTCTCTCCAGAGGAAGGACGGCAAATCCTGGAAGAAATCCACTCCGGTGAATGTGGGCATCACGTGGCGGCAAAGGCGTTAGTCGCCAAGGCGTTTCGGCACGGATTCTTCTGGCTGACGGCTAAGGAGGATGCTATCAACATCGTCAAGACTTGTGAAGGGTGTCAGCGCTACGCAAAGCAGGTTCACTTGCCGGCTCAGGAGCTCCGAACGATCCCTATCACTTGGCCGTTTGCGGTCTGGGGGCTCGACATGGTGGGACCTTTTAATACGGCAAGAGGAGGCTTAACGCACCTGCTGGTGGCGGTCGACAAATTCACGAAGTGGGTGGAGGCAAAACCCATCAAGAAACTCGACGGAGCTACAGCTACAAAGTTCATCGTCGAGATTACAACTCGATTCGGCATACCGCATAGCATTATCACTGACAATGGCACAAACTTTGCCGTCGGTGAGCTAGCGAAGTTCTGCAGCCGATCAAAGATCCGACTCGACGTGGCATCGGTGGCACACCCTCAATCCAATGGACAGGTGGAGCGCACTAACGGCATTATTCTGCAAGGTATTAAGCCGAGGCTTGAAACCCCTTTGCATCGAGCAACCGGCGCTTGGGTTGAGGAATTGACGGCGGTCTTATGGAGTATTCGTACTACCACAAATAGATCAACCGGCTTCACCCCTTTCTTCCTTGTCTATGGTGCAGAAGCAGTGCTCCCATCCGACATGATCCACGATTCGCCTCGAGTCGCAGCCTACGTCGAAGAAGACGCAGAAGAAGCACGTCAAGACGGCTTAGATATCCTCGAAGAAGAAAGAGAGTTAGCTCTCCAAAGATCCGCCATCTATCAACAAGATCTACATCGCTATCAGAGCCGTAGAGTGCGGAATCGATCTTTTCGAGAAGGCGACTTAGTGCTTCGGCTTGTGCAAAGCTGGCAGCACAAATTATCCCCGCCATGGGAAGGGCCTTTCGTTATCAGCAAAGTTCTGAAAAACGGGTCATATTATCTCCTCGACTTAAGGGATTCAAAGAAAGATCCCAGGAAGAAAGGTCGCAAGAGGAAAAGGCATGTAGATGACGACTTAGATGAGACGAAACGTCCGTGGAATATCGCTCAGCTACGTCCTTTTTACACTTAGCAAATTCTTTTGTAACCATGTCAATGTGATCATGAAATAAAAATTGGTTTCTCTCATGTCAAATTCGAGAATCTATACCATCCTTTATTTCCCCATGACCTCATTGTTATTATCTGTTTACCCGAAATTGCCTTTGTTGCTCTCGTTGGTAAACTCTTTCATGATTGAATCCGCCTTAAGGTGATGAAAAATCAACGTTTGCCAAATTAATGTTTGTCTGCTAGCTATTTGCGTCGGGTTGCTTCAAAGTGTTTCGGCACCGAAGGGCGGCACTTGTTCTGGGTTTAAACAGATTGGTCATTGTGTATCCTGTTGTTCAGCGAGTTAGCTTCGCCATAGGTTTGCCGGCGCTTAAAGGCTAAGGCGTCAAGGCCAGATTGAACTGAGGCATAAAATTGCAAGTTTGCAAAATATAAAGCTGATTAGCATACAGCAAAAGGCTAAGTTAATTCTAGACATATACATTGTTTGGACGGCTTTACATATTGCCCATTATATTTTCAGGATAGCCGGCTCAACGAGCAAGTTCGGCTCATGACGATTTCTCCGCCGCCTCGGTGTCATCATCTGATTGAACAGGAGTTGGCGGACACGACATTTCCTTGAAGATGGTGGTTAAGGAGACCATGCTGGCAATCTTGCTGGCATAACCGGAGACGGACCGAAGGATCTTCTTGCGATCTTGGTCGTCCAGCGGCGTGCCGTCCTCCTTTTCAAGAGGGAAGCCGGATGCCACTCGCCACGCTTCTGCCTCCGGGTAATGTGCCATCATCAAGCCCAAGGCCGTCTTGGCACCTCCACGAGCACTGGAACGAAGCCGTTCATCGAAGAATGAAGCCGCTTCGGCCAGTTCAGCTTCTAAGCTGGCAAGGTTCGTCGGGGGCTCGGGGTTGCCGGGAAAGAACTTCTCAGCAAGATCTTTTCCCGAAGAGATAATCTTCGGGATAAGCTCCCCTACTTCCAGAATCCGGTCAAGCCGGTTTTCCGCCGTTAGCTCATGGCCGTAACCCGCCGGAGCTGCAAAAAAGGCGAAGTTCAATTATATTCGGCTAAGACAGAAACCAATGAGTTTAAGTTATTTTAAAACTTACTCAGAAGCTGGCTGTCGATAGCGAGCGATTCATCAAGGCGCCTGTTAAGCCGGTCCTGGATTTCATTGAAGGCATCCTTGTGGCTCTGCCTCTCTGATTCCAGAAGTTGTTCGGCTTTGGCAAGATTCTTCTTGGTTGTCTCCAGCTCCGCAGCCATCGATTGATTAAGCTTATTCAGCTCAATATTTTCGTTGCAAAGCCGGTCGACAATGCCGGCGTTCTCGGCAAGCTCCTTGGCTTTGATGATGGCGTCTGCAAGACAAAAATGTCAGCAGTATAAAAGAAAGCCTGGAACTCAAAGCTAAAGATTCGGCATTTGTACCTTGGTATTGAACCCGGTCTGCCTCAAACCCTTCGATGATGGCGTCTTTTGTCGCCAGTTCAGTCTTGAGCCGACGCATCTCCTGATTTCGCACACCCAAAGAATTGAGGGTTTCAGCGCCAATTTTTCGGTGGATCTGCGTAAGGAATTGCTAAAAGCCTAAAGCTATGTTTACAAGTTAAGGTGGCTACATGGCGACATTTCATGGCTAGGGGGATAAGTGTATGCATGCGCATTAACTCGGATCACTATGACGGCTAGTTTTAATAACTTAACCCGGCATAGTGCTCGGGGGCTACTGGGTAAGATATTTTACCTGGTAGTGCTCGCGGAGAAGCGTCATGCCAGCCTCAAAGCTATCAGCAAAGTAGTTCTGCTGATCTTCAAGGATCTCTATGACATCAAAGGTGTCATAGGCCTTGGTGTGATCCGGCTCGTCATCCCGGATAGTTGTTCCCTTCTTCCGGGGAAACCGAGGTGCCTTCATGAAGCGACTCATGAATTCCGGCTTGATGCGCCCTTCCTCATCGAAGGCTTCGGCTTTGATTGGGGGAAAGATTGGGGCATCATCAGCCAGAGCTTCAGCCCTTGGAGAGGAGGTTTCAGTCACCTTCCCCGTCATCTCCGTCCACTGTGTGGGGGGAATGACCCCGGCTCTCCCAACAGGTGGAGCCGTCACCATGATGCGCGTGTTCTCCTCTGTTGGGTTCGGCTCTGGAACCGGAGGAGTTGGTGGAGGGATGGCAGGAGAGGCTTTCTTCCTCGTGGCGACCGTCTTTGTTTTCAACGGAGCGCCCTTCTTCATCCTGCAAAGGAAAAAGATGAAATTTAGCAAATCCGGCATTGCTGCAAGGGAAGGAGGAGATGTTATCAGTCGACTTACTTCTTGCTGGGGATATTGAGCCCAGCAAGTGCATCGTCGTCCTCAGTCGACTTAGCACCGCTAGCGGTCGACTGGCCCTTCCTCTTCCAGCTTTCTGCAGTAGCCGAGGAAAAGGAGATGGACCGCGTGGGCGCCTTGCTGGACGACGGTTTGCCAGCAGGGCGGACATCGGTGATTCCGGGAATCTGACATATTACATGTTAGTCCGGCAAAAGGCAAACCCGAATTTCTCAAAGAATTGAACTTTGGTTAGTCAAAGTACCTTTGGGGGAGGGTTGGTCGCCGTAAACATCGGCAATGATTCTTCATATTGCCGGCCTTCTCCTGGTCGGGCTTTGATGAGTTTGTTGAAGCGAGCCTCAAAGAGGCTCCGCTCCAGGTCTTTCTCGTTGATCTGCATGGGATCAGCGTTATCCGTGTACTCGCAAAGAAGCCGAGCACGATGTTGGAGAGGCTGGATTCGCCTCTTCATCCAGCAGATGATGGTGTCCTCCCCAGTCAAGGGAGGAGAGCCGGACGTCAGTTGCGCAATCCTCGCTTGGAGGGCACCATGTTCCGTCGGCATTACACCTGACGGCTTCTTCTTACAGGAGGGCAGCGGCGTGCCAGCTTCGTCTGTGAAAGGGGCGAGCCCCTACAGTCGGTTTGGAGACGCCACATCCTTGCAGTAAAAGAAAGTGGACACCCATCCATTTGCCGAATCCACGATTGGCACTTGAGGGTACCAGTCGATGTCTCGGCGGCAATTGAAGCTTATTGTGCCGGCCACCAGCAGCTCCTTGTTGACGGTCTGCCTCTTGACTAAGAAGCAACGTTCGAAGAAGTCTAACCTAGGTTTTATGCCTAAGTATCCTTCGAACAGCGCTACAAAGCCGGAAATGTACAGCAGGCTGTTCGGGGTTATGTTGTGGAGCTGGAGGCCGTAGTGATCTAAGAGATCTATCATGAAAGCCGACGGCGGCAAGGAGAATCCCCTAATTACATGGGAAGAAAGTAGTACCCGCTCGTCTCTGATGGGAGTCGGGTAGGGGTCGCCGCAAGCAGATCGCCAAGTCGGATTCGACTCAGAAGTTGGAACAATGGCTCCGTCGGTCTCCATCCCCTTCAACTCGACCTCGTCTACAACCGAGAAGGCCCAGTTGCGGGACGGGTTGCTGGCCGCGTCTTTGTTGCCGGCTTCCTCCTCTTCCTCTTCTTCACCAACACTTGCATCTTCAATGGCGGCCAGAGGCAGAAGCCATTGTGGCAGCGGCTTCGGCTGCAGCTTTTGCCAAGGCAATCGCATCGTGGCCTGAAGCAGTGGAAGAGCTCACTGGAGTTGGTGAGGACGCATGAGTCGCGGCGGAAGGCTCGGTGACAGCGGCGATGGCCATGGATGTAGCTCCCCCCATCGGCGGAGCCGGACCGGCTGCGGCAGCATCGATCACTGGAGAGCCTGGAGCACTGGAAGCCATGAGGATCGAAGAGATGGAGTTTGCACTCGGGAGGAAGATGAGATCTGGAGAAGTTGGAACTAGGGCTGCGAATGGTGAGGAGATAGCGGAGGAGACGAGGTGGTTGCCACTTATAGTGCTGCGCCGAGATGTGTGCAACGGTTCGTAGCCGGGTTTTGCGCCACGTGTCTCGGATCAAGCCGTTGGTGACGGTTCCTTCTCTCCGACGCCTCGGTTCCAGCGCGGGAAAACAGAAACTAGCCCCTGCATTCAAAAGATGCTCCTCCACTCACATTGCCGGGTCTGACATAATTGTCAAATCGGCGGACGCGTATCGTTGCACGTTCAAGTGTTTTTTCGGCATACAAAGCCGGCACAGTTGAAATCGACAAAGCTGTTCGACATGATTTCAGGTTTCTGGGAATGCTCCAAGACTGAAGACGGATGATGAATTTCCCGGACAACATATTGCCGGAAGATTGAAGCCAGCCGCTGAAGTACTTGAAGCTTTCCGGGGGCTACTGTTGGGGTTATGCCGAACAGGTATCCTCACAGAGAAGACTAAAAGCCAGCAGACCAGGGTGGCCCAAAGTGGTGGTAAGCCGAATCCGGCTTACCGGGCGGCCCAGTATGCTGAAGCACGGGAGGCCCATCCGGCTAAGGGAAGATTCTAGAAGCCGGCCTGCATTGCAGAAGACTTAGCCCACAAGGCAGGGCCCAAGCCGGATTAGAGTAGGACTCTATTCTTAGTCGGTTAGGTTTCCTCCTGTAAGCCCAGGGTCTGGGCGCCTTTATAAGCCGGCCCCTGGGACGCCTTAGGGCACGTACGCTCTCAATCCCAATCCACTGTAACTCGGCGATATTGCCTTATAGTGAATTATAGCAGCACGTAGGATCTCGCCACCGACGTGAGATCCGAAGCTGGGTAAACTTGTCTCTATGTCGCCGGATCACCCCACGTCTCCAAAACCCCCCTCTCTACCTAGCTCGATGGCACCCCTGTCGCGGCTAGATTCGACAATACCACGACACTCAGGATCAGCGGACGACCTGATTGTAACGCAATGGCGCCAAACTTGATATTGATAGCATCGTTATTGGCAAACCAAAGAAGGTGACATTGTAAAATAAGAGGGCAACAATGTGGTAGTTATGAACAACAATAATCGATGGAGATGGCGAGGGAGGCCAACCCAAAGAAGTGCTTGGGGGTAGGGACGGGGTTGTTAATGCCCCCAATGCTAGACATTACAACTCGGTGATCCCAAACTTGTGATTAGGCCTGGAATTCGAGCCGAGCCGAGCCAGCTCGGCTCGACTCACTTAAGCTCGGTCAACAAACGAGCTAGCTCGGCTCGGCTCGTTCAACAAACGAGTCCAAAAAAGGAACTCGGCTCGACTCGCCCAAGCTCGCGAGTTATCGTTTAACTCGGTAAAAACTGACAGCAAGAATGATGGCAAGGATCTGATAAGGAGGATGGAGGGATGACGAGGTGACGGGCTGACGGCCCGCATGGACGGGCACGAGCAGCAGGCGGCATGGATGGGAACAGGCGGCCGGCGTGGAGGATGGAGCGACGACGAGGTGACGGCCGGCATGGACGGGCACGGGCGGCGTGGACGGGCATGGGTGCCCGGTATGGACGAGCACGGGCGGGCGGCCGGCGTGGACGGGCATGGACGGTGGCCGTCGAGGAGGATGGAGCGACAACGAGGCGGCGGACGGCAGGTACGGGCACGGGTGGCGGCCGGCGGGCAGCAGGTATGGGGACGGGGATGCCGCCGGCCCGCCTCTCAGAACCTCAGCGACAGGACAGATCGATCGGTGGCTGGTGAGGGGAATGGATAGCGAGCTAAGCCTTGTCAGGCGGGAATAGGTGGGCTCGGCCGGAAAGATTGCTACTTGGGCTGTTTGGGCCAGATCATACAAGAGCAGCAGAGTTCTTATTTTTTTCCCTCAAAAAAAAGCAGAGTTCTGATTTTAAGCGAGCTAAACGAGTACTCGCTAGCTCGGCTCGTTTAGCTCGAACTCGTTTAATGAAAAATCTAGAAGCTCAGTTCGGCTTGTTTAATTTTGAGTTCGAGTTCGAGTTCGAGTCGAGTTACAACTTGCTCGTTTAGCTCGCGAGTTTCGAGTTTTAATTTCAGGCCTACTTGTGATGCTTTTTTTCTTAACTAGCACAACTATCCGTGCGTTGCAACGGGAATAATAGCACGGAGTTTGTTCGGACACATCGTGGTACCGTCAAGAATGATAGTTTTTTCTTGACGGTTATCTTCCCACTCGCAATAGCACACAACTTTCTTCCCTTCGTCGTGTACCCGATCTTGACGAAGCCTGTCTTTCTAACTGTAATCAACACTTAGTACTCGTCGATGGTCATCAGCAGATCGTCCTTGAGTTTGCACACGGGCAACGTGCATTGAACAACATATTATACAAAATCACAAAGGAGGTGTTCATCAAATTACCATAACTGAACACTGGCTAGGAACTGGGCTGCACTAAGCCCGTCACTTTTTGGGCTTCTTCATGAATCTAGTTTTCAGGTAAGGTCAGATCATCTTATTGAATAGATATATGAAAGAAAGCAAAGGAATGAATCGTTTTTCCAATTACCTTCCCTCGAAAACCATAGATCTTCTGGTTACCATTGACTATCACCCTATGTAAGGATGGCAATGGGCAGGGTATGGGCAGGGTAGAGCAATACCATACTCATACCCATATAGTTTATGGGTATAAAATTCTACTCATACCCTTACCCGCGGGGATGAAAATATACCCATACCCATACCCGGCGGGTATCTATACCCATTGGGCACCCGTTGGGTAGATCAAATAGTAGACAAATTTTTCTCAGTGTCACATTCGTAAGTACCACATTTGATAAAAAAAACAACTATCTCAACTCAATAATAGGTAGATGAATACATGACACTTATCTAACTTCGAAAATCACAAACTCATGGTCATATCTAGCAAGTCAACGGCGTAGGGGTCATATTCAATATAAATGGGGAGGATATGGGTATACCCGCGGGTACAGGGCTATACCCATGCCCTACCCACGAGTTGGCGGGTAGGGTATGGGTACTACCCATGGGTATAAAAATGTACCCATACCCTCCCCATACGGGTACGGTACCCGCGGGTACCCGTACCCATGGGTAAAATTGCCATCCTTAACCCTATGCGGCATGAGCCACGTAAAACTTATTTAGCTTGCAGCAAATAAGTTCGACTGTTTGTTCAATCGACACTGAAACATACTTGCATCAGTGTGTTGCTGACTTGCTGCATTACTAACTATATAAAAGACGAACCTTTTGGCGAGCTCTCAACGCTCGGGCGCTGTAGCTGTGAACAGTAGCTACTGTAGCGCTACAGTAGCTACAGTGCCCCGAGCGACCCGCGCCGTCCGTCGTCGATCCGACGGCTCCCAGAACGCGTCGATGACGCTTTTGCAAAAAAACCTCCCAATTCCACAAATAGAACCCGCAGTCCATATATTAACGCAGCGAAGGACCTGCTTGCTATTCCGAAAAAACAGGAGGGCTTTCCTGCAAAATCACCCTCACATCCCCCTCCCTCCCCTTCCTCTCTCTCCCGCGATGCGGTGGTCGCCGCGGCCGCCGGCGCGGCGCGCCGCCTCTCCGCGCCTCCCCGCTCGGATCGAGCCACAGCACCAGCTTCGCCGCCGCCGCCTCTCCCTCCTCGCCGCAGATCGGCCGCCGGGACGCCGCGCGCGCGCGGGAATCGCCGCCGCCGCGTCCGCTGCCCTCCGCCGCGTTTCGACGCCGCCGCGGCCGCTCCGGCGACCAAAGCGAGGCGGCGCTGCCTCCTACGGGCACCCCGCGACCAGGCGCGTCGGGAGCGGCCACGCGCGCGTCCCAGAGCGCCGTGGCGCGCCGCCGGCGAGCCCAACGCCGCCGCGGCTTGCTCTGCCCCTGTGACATCAGCACGATGTCACAGGGGCCCTACGCGTCAGATTTTTTTTGCTGTTTAATGCTGCAAAATTTAATAGAATTAAAACAATAAACCAGATGTGCTTCTTCTAAATATTATTTAACCAAAAATAATACTCATGCCACATAATAATAATGATTCAAATTTGAAAATTTCGAAACTCTGGTTACCTTTTATTTTTATTTTTTTTGCTGTTAAATGCTGCAAAATTTAATATATTTAAAACAATAAACCAGATGTGCTTCTTCTAAATATTATTTAACCAAAAAAATAATACTCATGCCGCATAATAAAGATTCAAATTTGAATATTTCGAAACTCTGGTTACCTTTTAAAATTTGTCCACTTCATCGAGCGGTAGAAAAAAAAAGGATGTGTTCTTCTAAACATTGTTTAAAAAAACTTCTAATTACGAATTTGATTTATATTAAACTTTAAAAAAACGTATCTCCTAAATGTGGATTCGATTTAAATTAAACTTTACAAATTAGATTTTTTTTTGAAAGGTAATTAGAATTAAAAAAAACACTACATTTAAAAATACAAAATCATTTACTTTAATTATGGCTTGCTTTAAATATAAATAACTACAAGATAAAAAAAATGATTACATACACTTCCAAAACAAATGCAACCAAAATCCACATAATTGTAAAAAGGGAAAAAAATGACCACTGCATTCGAAGAAAAAAAATGATTAGAATTTTTTTTTTGAAAAAAAATGCAACTTAATTCGCTCTAAGTGTACCTTGCTTCCAAATCGAATTTAGTAAATGTAAATAACTTCCAGAATCTTCCAATTTTGGCATTCAAACAACTCAACAATGCAAACTTTCCCTGAAATTGAAATCAAAAACTTTTAAATAGGCACATTTCCAGAATTAAATTGTTTACACCACGGTGCTCACAAGTTTGCAAAAAAAAACATTGGAAAGAAAATAAAAGAAAAAAGAATTTCCAGAACTAACAACTTCAAATCAAATGCAACCAAAATCCACAGAATTGTAAAAAGGAAAAAAAATTCTTATAAACAAAAAATGCAACCCATTGATGGCCAACAAACAAAAAGAAAGATATTCTAAATTATTGGAAATTTAGATAAAATCGACACCAATTTCCAACGAATTTCAAGATTTCCAAAGTACATGAAATATGCAACCTACTTATGGCAGAAAACTAAAAAAGATGAACACTTCCAAATTAGTGAAAATTTAGAGAAAATAGACGACAAATTCCAACGGTTTTTGACATTTCCCACTTAGTCCAAATTTAAAGAAACAATTTATTGAAATTTTCAGCAGAATAGATGACAAATCTCAACAAATTGCGACATTTTAAAATACAGCGGGTGCGGCGTATGGTAAAGGAATTTTTTTCTAGAATATTCAAATGTTGTCACTATTTGGAAGTTATTCAAATGCATCTTCCCTAATTTAAATTAAATACTCTCGCCGAAATACAAACATGTTCAACCATTTCACCCTACTGAATATTTGAAAATTATAGAAAATTATCAAAAATACTCACAAAAAAATGCTGCCTATTCATAAAAAAATGTTTGAACATGAATGCCAACTACTTATGAGAAACATACAAACATGATTTACATCTAAAAAAGAAACATGTTTAAATATTTTAAATTGGTCAACATTTGGAAACAAACCAAATGCACTTCCACTAATTATGTGGAGTTGAAATTAGTACCTGCAATTTTACACTCAAATTAAACATTTCATCGCATATCATCGCACCTATTTATGGCATATCATCGCAACTAAATTTGAAAATTTAAAATTTTCAAATGCCGATCCAATTTTGCTAACCAATATCCAAAAAAAAAATGTTCTTATATCAACACCTTCAAATCTACAAATCAAAAAAAGATAAATGGAAACTGTATCATAATTCTCATAAAAAATGCAACCCATTGATGGCCAACAAACAAACAAAAAAATTCTAAATTATTGGAAATTTGGATAAAATGAACACCAATTTGGAACGAATTTCAAGATTTCCAAAGTACATAAAATATGCAACCTACTTATGGCAGAAAAACTTAAAAAAATATTGAACACTTCCAAATTAGTGAAAATTTGGAGAAAATAAACAATAAATTCCAAGAGATTTTGACATTTCCCAATTAGTCCAAATTTAAATAAACAATTTAGTGAACAAAGTACATAAAATATGCAACCTACTTATGGCAGAAAAAAAATGAACACTTCCAAATTAGTGACAATTTAGAGAAAAAAGACGACAAATTCCAATAGATTTTGACATTTCCCAATTAGTCCAAATTTAAAGAAACAATTTAGTGAAACTTTAGATAAAATAGATGACAAATCTCAACAAATTGAGACATTTTAAAATACATTGGGTGCGGCATATGCTAAAGGAATTTTTTTTGGAATATTCAACTGTTGTCACTATTTGGAAGTAATTAAAATGCATCTTCCCTAATTTAAAGTAGATACTCCCTCCAAAATACAAACATATTCAAACATTTTCACCCTACTAAATATTTGAAAATTAAAAAAAATTATCAAAAATGCTCACAAAAAATGCTACCTATTCATAAAAAAAATGTTTGAACATGAATGCCAACTACTTATGAGAAAAATACAAACATGATTTGCCTCTAAAAAACAAACATGTTTGAATATTTTAAATTGGTCAACATTTGGAAACAAACCAAATGCACTTCCACTAATTATGTGGAGTTGAAATTAGTAAATGCTCAGACAACACGTTTCCTGCAATTTTAGACTCAAATTAAACATTTCATCACATATCATCGCAACTATTTATGGCATATCATCGCAACTAGAATTTGAAAATTTGAAAATTTTCAAATGCCGATCCAATTTCCCTAACCAATATCCAAAAAAATGTCCTTATATCAACACCTTCAAATCTACAAATCGAAAAAAATAAATAAATGGAAACTGTATCATAATTCTCATAAAAAAATTGCAACCCACTAATGGCCAACAAACAAAAAAAAGATATTTAAACATTACAATTTAGCCAATATTTTATTGAACAAAAAAAATATTCTACAAAAAAAAATCACCAAAGGCGTGGCGTGACGCCACGCCAAATTCAACTAGTCAAGTATAAGGTTAAATCAGATATATTGCTCTATTGACCCTCCTATGCAAATTGCACACTCCAATTAATGGTTGCTTTTCCATTGCGAGCCATGGTCAGTAAATAAAGTTGTGCACTACGTTAGTTTTAGAGAAATGAAACAGGTATTTTCAGTCTATCTTGCTAATGAAACCTGAACCTCATCTATCAGTCATGAACCACTGAAAAAAGACATTACTGTGCAGCTACTTGAGCAGTGAACCGGGAACTGTGAAGCATATCCTTTTAATGAAACCTGAACTAAAACAACAATGCCAATGATTATACTTTATAAGAATACTGGAAAGTAAGTGGTAATTAAGCACATCAAGCAACCAGATCAGGGTTATCAACAACCCGTAAAGCCCTCTGGTCAATATATTTATGTGCATGAACCAAACGCCTCCACAAAGTATTTAACCCCGAAGGTGAAGGATGAGCACAATACTTAATGATCACACACCTTTCAATCAGTAAATCCTCACACACGAAAATCAATTTGTAATCCAACAAACAAAAGTTATGAAAACTTAATTTGCAGCTGAAACAACCTCATGAAAACGAGCGAACCGAAACCCCAACAGCAGAATCATGACTAATACAAAAAATTCAGTTTATGGTGGAAGAACCTTGCAGGCCGGCTGGAAGCCCAGTATGAGATCTTAGGAACACAACTTGCAGTTGCTGGCGTGCGTTCTGGGTAGATGTATTCCTGTACGCATACACTGCTTGTACCCACTTACCTCTCTCTCATTCGCATCCAGATTTTACAGAGTTGGTTCAGACTTCAGAGGAGAGAGCAGCACCCTCCCAGTCCTAGATGCGGCCAGATGTGTGTCGCGCTCATGTCGATTCACTCCAGAGCCAGAGATGGCCAAGAAGCGGACCTGCGGGCAAGGTGCTGCTTGAGCCCGGAGGCAATCGGCGACGGGAGGCGACGCGTGGATTTTGGCAAGGGAGCGGTGGCCGACGATGTCTTCCTCGGAGTCGAGCGCCTCCACGCGTCGCCTAGCCGGAACCCGCCGCTCTCCTCACCGAGGGACTTCGCCGCGCGCCCGGCGATGGCTCCGGGCGGAGTCGGAGATCTCCTCGCACGTGGCTATGTCCCCTCGGGAGTGGCTCGGTGCGGTTGAAGCAAGCTGTGGTGGGGAGGAGGCGCTGGTCCTGGATGCGGGCGCGCGGCTGATGTGGAGCGGCGAAGAGCTAAAACCATCTCTAGCAGATCCCGAATAAGTCTCTCGGCGAAAAGTCTGGCCTATTTGGGGTACTAGACGGTTTTGAGTCCGATCAGAAACAGAAAAAGAGACCGGCCTGGAAAATTTTATCCGGTCCCCCCAGATAAGCGGCGCCTCGTCCATTATATAGCCGGGGCGGAGGGGTCGATTTGGTACCAAAACCGAACCCCTTCGCCGCACCTAGCCCAGCTCCGCCGCATCCCTCTCCCAGCTCCGACGAGCAATCAACGCCGCCTCGCAGCTCCTCCCCTTCCCACCACCAGATCCATGGTCGGCTCGAGGCTGCGCAACTCCGGAGGGCGCGGAGGAGGCCGGGAGCCGTCGGAAGCCGAGGCGGCGAGGAGGGCGACCGAGAAGGCGGCGCGGGAGGCGGACGAGCGCCGCTCGAATACCGCCCGCTTGCGCGGCTCGTACAAGGGCCTGACGGAGGCATTGGACGAGCAGGAGCTCGCGGTGGCGCTTCGCTCCATCGCCGAGGAGGACGAGTAGGTCGACGCCGCCGCCGTCGCCGGGGGAGACCAGCCGCTGCAGCACCATCGCCGCCGCCGGGCAGTAGATCTAGGGCTTCTAGTTTAATTTCGCATCTAGTCTAGTTTAATTTCGCATCTCTTCTAATTTAATTTCAGTTCTAGTGCAATTTCTAGTCTAGTTCATATGTAAAATTAACGCGCGAACTTGTCTATCATCATCAGCTTAAATATCCGGGTCGATTTTGCTGCATCTGTTCTGACGGAGACGAACTCGTGCCGGATAATCATTATCCGGGGAACCGAATAAGAATTATCCGGTACCAATTTATTCGGGATCTGCTAGAGATGCACTAAGCAGGGGAGACCCGTGAGCTCGCGTCAGTGATGGGAGGTGGCCGCGGCGTCCAGCGGGCAGCGGGGTGTGTGGACTGTTCCTCGCGAGGCGTGTCAGTTCGGGGAAGGAGAAAAAGAACGAACCGGTACGATGGCACTTTGGACGTAATATGCGATCTGGTGGGAGGGCAAAACGGTAAATAATACTGGGATGGACAAACGGACCGAAAGAAAACTTACTGCTTTTATTATTAGGTATAGATTTATTACAACACGTACTATGTGATTCGGTACATAAATTGGTCATGAAGGTCATTTACGAATGTAATTGGGTGAAATCCACTTTGGCTCCTCACCCGGTATTTAAAAAGCAAATTTTGAAATGTTCAAAAATTCCAAAAAAAAAAACTCGTGGATACATCTTGACATTCTATGTGCTTACAAAGTCATTTCACGGAAAATCAATAATTTTTGTGTACTGTATAAAAAAGAAAAAAAAAGTCCAGTGAGAAGCCTTATTTTCGCACCAATTCTTTCTTTTTTTATCAGCCATAAAAAGTATCAGTTTTTCGTGTGACAACTTCCTGAAGACATAGAATGTTAAAATATATGCGTGAACATTTTTTACAAAATTTTGAATTTTCAAAACATGTTTAAATTTTATTTTAAATAAAGGTGTATATGCACCCGAGAGCCAAAACGCCTCACCCAATAATTGGACTCTTTCTGGGCTATGCATATCTTTGAGGCGCCAAATCATGATGTTTTTATATTAATTACTATTTTTCACCTTCTAGTTTTACTTATATTTTTATGAAAGTGGACTTTATTTTTTCTTTTTATTGTATTTGCTTTCTAGATGTTTATGCTTTGAATGAGAAAAATATGTATATTATTTTAATACCAGAACATATTTATTGAATTATGTTAACAGTTTTATTATTATTATATGACTTCTCTTGAACCACTCACACAAATTTTCACAATATCATATAAAATTTCATGTGATTAATATTTCTATAGATAAAGGAAATTTTTAAGCGAATATTCATATTTTACTTATGTAAACAATTTTATAGTTTGTTTCTTCATACCAATTTAAATGCACTTTTCACTTTGTTTTTTTATACCTTAACAATTATTTAAAAATACGAAATAATTTTTCTGTCGGGAAAAGCATAGAAATAATAAGAAATATAACCGAAACATGAAAAAGACTTAAAAAGAAACACAATCCTCGAAGCAAATTAAATGAAAAAAAAGGAAAAAAGGAAAAAGATACTCCAACATCTAAGTGGGACTTTCCAGCTTCCTGCAGGTTGTAGGGGTGGCTTGAGCACTATGGATTGTGTTTAATCATAATTGGGCTAGGGTTATTTCTAGTAGCCGAAGGCCTAAGATGGTTAATTCACGTCCCGACATTCGATCAGCTGCGCGCTGCTTAGTCGCCGATGCATCTCACTCGCTTGGTGACGTGTTATCGCATGGTCACCAGTCATAACAATGGTTAGGAGAAAGATGTTGTTTGACAGCTCGAAGGAGCAGTTTTAAGCGAGAACTCGATGGATTTGTGGTAGGTGGAGCTACAAGCAACCAAACCTACCCAAGTAACGATAGAGATGGGTTTTTTTAACCTTGTAACCACTAGTAGAAAAAGGGTCTTTCGGAAGGAGCTCCAAAGCCATTAGTCCCGGTTCTGAGAAAAACCGGGACTAATGCCGGGCATTAGTCCCGGTTCGTGCTGCTAGGTCCCCGTGAGCTATTGGTCCCGGTTCGGATGGGGGCATTAGTCCCGGTTCGTGCTATGAACCGGGACTAAAGGGGTGGCGTCCTTTAGTCCCGGTTGGTGGTTCCAACCGGACTAAAGGTTTTTGAAAGAAAAAAAACAGAATTTAGTCTTTTTTTAATTTTTGCCAGAAATTCAAATTATTTTTAATTTTTTAATTTTTTTGGAATTAATAATTGATTTCTGCATAATAGTATTACTTAATCATTGTTGTTTATGTTAATGGAAAACTTTTATTATTATTTTAGAATTTTATTTTTTTTGTTTTTTGCGAATTTTTTAGTTTTTTTTGTAATTTTTGAGTTTATTTGAAAATTTTGAGTTTATTTTGAATTTTTTGAGTTTTTTTTTCAGATTTTTGAGTTTATAAATTAATCATTATTGTTTTTTAATCATTGTTGTTTATTTTAATAATTGTTTGGAATTCAAAAAATTTAATCATGTGCCATCAAAACCTAAGGGTTAATAGGATTGATAGCTTACTATTGTCAAGAAAACAACAATTGCAGACTTGGCAGCTGGGGGAGAGGGAACTGGGAAGTTAAGCGTGCTGGGGCTGGAGCAGTGAGAGGATGGGTGACCGGACGGGAAGTTAGAGATTAGGACTGACCGGTAGGTATGCACTTTGACCTGAGAATATGGGTGATTAGAGATGAAATTATCAAATAATTCAAAGATTTGAAATTTGGAAAAAAATTCAAAAAAAAAATATTTGCAGAAAAAAATTCAAAAAAAATTGAAAAAAATCTTTTAGTCCTCCCCATTAGTCCCGGTTCGTATTACGAACCGGGACTAAAGCTCCCCCATTAGTCCCGGTTGGTGTTCCAACCGGGACTAGCATTAGTCCCGATTGGTTAGTCCCGGTTGGGGAACCGGGACTAATGGCCCAGCCCAACCGGGACTAAAGGGGGGTTTTTCCACTAGTGAACAGTACGCCCTATTGCTTTCATGTTAAAAAAAAATCGGTGTGTTACATATTTATACGGTTGTGACTAAGAAGGCATCTAGTAAGGGAAAAAAATCTAAGGATTCTTAGGATTTTGAACTAGAGATACGATGTAGGGGTGTAGCTCATCCTGGGTCCTATGAACTAGAAGACTAAAACCAGAAATGAATCTGGATTTCCGGAAGCTCTTATCTTGAGTGATGCGGTTGAAGACTAAATCATTCTCTCCCTTCCAAAGACTCCAGACACCAACCATCAAAATCTCCATGAACATGGGTAGCCCAAATCAAACCTAGTTCAGACCAACAATCTGCGCTAAAAGGACAATGAAAGAATAAATGCTTCACTGTTTCCTCCACTTGGCTTTGATAGAGAGGACAACTATAATTGACGGTAACATTGTAATGTCTTCTTTTGAGCATGTTTCTGCTATTCAGCCTATCAGAGGAGAGAAGCCAACAGAAAATTTTGATCTTGGGTGTACATTTGACCTCCAAATCGATTTGAATGCTTCATGGGATATCACATTTCCAAAACAAAATTTATTAATTTGATGGATGTGTACTTCTTTCCCCTAGCGTAATACCATTGGTCATTATCCTCCATGTGCAAGGTAAGGAGTCTTGTTTCTTGCTGCATTGCTCTTATTTCATCTTCAGGTGACAGAGGTAGGTGAAAAATATCACCCAAATTTTGTGTTTCTACAAATGAGTTGAGAGAGGTTTCATCATTGATACAAAAAGAGAATACTCTTGGGAACTTGGTGCTAGCAACCTCTTCCAACCACAGATCTTTCCAAAACAAAACTGAATATCCATTTTCCAATCTTGCATGTCGAAATTCCTCTAAAACTAGGGCTTAGTTTGAAAATGTCTTTCCACCAGAAAGGTTAGTGTAGGTTAGAATTGAGAGGTTTTGTCAACCGAGTAATTTGTTGGATGCAATCGTATTCCTAAATTTGTATGGTCCGTGACAACGCATCGCCTTGAAGCATGTATGGCTTTCATCACTTGAAAAAAGAGGAATCTTAATAATATATTTGGATCTTGCTATGCGTACCTTTTTCTTCTTCCTGGCTCTTGGTTTGTGTCCCTTTTTCTTCTTTAAGGATCACCACAATATTTCAGCTAGAAAATCTCTCAAGTGATCTCAGGGTTGTTCAAACTAAAATCTGGATCTTGGGTGAGTTAAATCAAATGTAATTCTACTAAACTTTTATACTTCATTTTTAATCATATTGTGATTTTAACAAATATATCTTACATACTACTCAGATAACATTGTTAACCATATAGTACTTTTTCTCAATTACTTTCCTTTGTATAGTTGCAATGTATATATCATTGGAAATATATGGGAGTTGATGATTTTTTTTCCTTCGTGAGATATTACCATTGAAAATATACAGAAAAATGAGAAATGTGAAAAAAGGAAACCAACTGCCTTCTTAATATTTTTTTACAATTGCTGAATTATATACTATATACGTATATTATTATGTGAATGTTCTTCTTTGTTATTTGTATTATTGTATATATATTGGTAATAATTCCAAGGCATACAACCTATCAAATAGCTCATAGTTAGAGGTGCGTAGTGTATGTTATGCTAGCAAGTATATAGAACTTTCTAGAGTATAAATTGAACAATTGGCATCATTATTATTTCCTTGATCAAATGTATCTTACAAGTTACGGTGGATTTAGTATAACTAATAAGTTTACAATATATTTATGATCTATACTTGTTATTTAAGTAGCATTATTTGTAGCAATCATCGAGGGACACGATGTATTTGTTGGGAATATGCCCTAGAGGCAATAATAAAATGGTTTATTAAGCATATTCAAGTTTATGATAATAGTTTATTATCCATGCTATAATTGTATTAAATGGAAACATAATACATGTGTGGAATATAAACACCCGGAGTCCCTAGTAAGCCTCTACAGGACTAGTTCGTTGATCAAGAGATAGTTAGAGTTTCCTAACTATGGACTTGTTATAGTCACTTGATAACGGAGTCATATCATTAGGAGTAATGGTGTGATGGACATGACCCAAATAAAGAGTTGCAATTAATCGTGTCACAAAAGTTTTGTTGTCAACACTTTTAATATGCCAAATATAGTTTCCTTAGACCATGAGATTATATCACTCCCGTTCACCGGAGGAATACTTTGTGGACATCAAACGTCACTTCGTAACTGGGTGATTATAAAGGTGGCCTTCAGGTATCTCCGATGGTGGGTTGTTGGGTGATATGAATCAAGAGTGGAATTTGTCCCTCCATGTGACGGAGAAGATATCTCCAGGCCTTCTCGGTAATATAGCATCAAGAGTCTGCAGACATGTGATTAGGCTGTAATCACCGGGATCCTATATTATGGACGAGTAAAGAGAACTTGCCGGTAACGAGATTAAACTAGACATGGGGATGTCAACGATTATATCTCGGGCAAGTAAAATATCGTGAGACAAAGGGAATCGTATATGAGATTAATTGAATCTCCGGCATCGTGGTTCAATCGAGAAAAGGTTTTCGTTGAGTGCATAGGAATTAATATGGACATCCCGGTCCCGCTATTAATTATTGATATGATCATGTCTATGCATTCTCGAACCCGTAGGGTCACACACTTAACGTTCCGATGAAATTAGGTTTTGCGATGAATTAAATGATGAAGTGAACGAATGGTGATTCGGAGTCTCGGATGGGATCCCGGACGTCACGAGGAGTTCCGGAGGAGTCCGGATAATAAGATTCATATATGGAAAGTGGTTTCCTGAGGTTTCGGAAAAGTTCCGGAAATTATTTAAAGGGTACCGGAAGGTTCCGGAGTGTTCTAGAAGGGTCTAGAAGTGGGACCATATTTTGTATGGGGCCCACATGGTGCAAAGGGGTGCTGCCACCACCTAGGTGGTGCGCACCACCTAAGCCCACATGGGCTGGTGCGGCACAAGGAGGGGGAGTCCCACTCCTAGTTGGACTAGGAGGTGGGCTCTCCACCCCTTTAGGAAAGGGGCCCAAGGAGGAGTCCTTGTTGGACTCCAACTTGGGGGGCAAGACAAGGAGGGGGCCGGCCGGCCCTGCCCTTGCCCTAGCCGCCACCTATATAAGGAGGGGTAGGGGGGGGCGCACCACACCCTTGGAGGCTGCCGCCCCATAAGCCCTAGCCGCACCCCCCTCTCCCATCTAGCCCTAGTGCGCCACCCCCTCTCCCCGAAGGGCTGCCGCACCTCCACCTCTCCACCATAGCCGCACCATCCCTATACCCTAGGGCTGCTGCGCCGCCTTGTCCTCTCCCTCTCCTCTTGCTTGGCTTGGCGAAGCCCTGCTCGCGGAGATCGTCATCATCACCGGCACTACCGTCGTGCTGCTGAGATCATCAAGGCCACGTCGTCTCGCTTGCGGGATCAAGGAGTCGACGTCTTCATCGAGCTGTACGTGTGGACGCCGCGGAGGTGCTGCCCGTTGCTGCACTTCACCGGATTGGATCTCGAGGATAATACATCTCCTCGCGACTAGACGAGTCTAGTTGCGGGGATCGACTAGCCAACCCCTGCACCGACAAAACGCGTTTGTTGATCTTCGAGGGTAAGAGATTGGATCTCATCTTCGCTATCTTCATCTCGTAGATCTAGATCCTTGGGGTTTATTCCGCTTTGCCGCGTAGAAATTTTTTGTTTTCCATGCTGCGACCCCATCAGTATTGTGGGTTCTACTACATCTGAACAGAAAAATCAATTATAATATATGTTGACCGCAATGTACCTTTGTAGCACATGGTGTATACATGTGCTCATATTAGTTCTCAGATAAGAAGTAATGTATGAAATTAAATATTAGGAAATATCTAGCAAAACTTTTAATATAATGTATGTAAGAAATCCATAGGAGAGACTAGCAGTCAAAGTAAACTTATACAAATTTTCATTAATACTAAGCCTGAATTATATTCTTTATAAATATAAACAATAGTATATTAAAATAATAGTATAGGAGTTACAAAAATAATTTAGTAATTTTGGTCCTCCATTGCGAGGGGAGGGGCGCGAGCGCGGGGAGGGGGGGGGGGGGGGGGGGGCTTTGCAGGCCCCCCATGGGCCATGTCATGGTCTCATGGACTCCCATAATAAGTTTCACCAGGAAGTACGTAGCCAAGCCCAACAACATTTGTACCCCCACGATGGCCAACTACGAGGAGCGATATGTTCAACTTTATGCACAAAGCGACTGTTTTTATGAACAATGCACAAAAGCGACATCCCGACTGGACTTCTTTATCATGGTATGCTAGTCGTCTAGGGCATACTAGCAGCCGCCGCCGGAAGTATTGGGAACATTGTCGACTGATGTCTACTACACACTTCTATTCTTGTAGACTTTGTTGGGCCTCCAAGCACAGAGGTTTGCAGGACAGCAGCAAATTTCCCTTAAGTGAGTAACCCAAGGTTTATCGAATCCACAGGAGGAAGAGGTTGAACGTATCCTCTCTCAAGCAATCCTGCAATTAAGATACAAGAAATCTCTTGTGTCCCCAACACACCTAATACAATGGCTAATTGTATAGGTGCACTAGTTCGGCGAAGAGATAGTAAAATTCAAGTGATATGGATGGTAAAAGGTGATTTTATAATTCTGTAATAAAAATGGCAGCAAGCAAACAAGTGACAAAAGTGGCTAAAATCGGTGATTCAATGGTTGGAAACAAGGCCTAGGCTTCATACTTTCACTACTGACTACTCTCAACATCATTAATATAATCAAACACATGATAGTTCCCAAAAAATACATGCAAGGTAAACGTTACTCGGAGATCATTCTTTCGTGAATCAAATAGGATGAGAATTGCGTAGGGCTACGAAAAACACACCTTAAAGTTCGTATTCCACATCTATGGACACTTCATGCTGTCACTATCCATATCCAAAGATAGCACTAACAAACACCACAACCTATCTATTGAATAATCTCTTTCTTCAATAACACAAGCATCAAGAAATCTCATGATCTATTCAATCCAACAATAATAAAGAACAAACTCATGATGAAGATCCCTCTAAGCTATTATCATAGAGTCACACACATCACCCATCCTGTCACCGAGGTACCATGATCACAACGATTACTCGTGAACTTATACTAGATGACACCACTTGAGCAAAATCATATCTATTACATAAGGGGAAACATCATGTATTCAACTATATCAACAAAACTCATGATCACAACAAAGATCACATCATGAGAGAGAGAGATAACCACATAGTTACTTGTATAAGCCTCAGTCCCGGTGGAGGACTACTCTCTCCTCATCACGGGATGCATCGGTGTTGATGGAGATGGCTTCCGGAGGTCGATCCCCATCTCGGTAGGGTGCCGGAACAGGATCAATCTGTCCCCGAAACTTGGTTTCGCTCCCGGCAGCGCTCTGTTGTGTTTCTGGAAAAATCGCCCGGGGGTTAGGGTTTTTTAGTCGGGACTGATTTTATAGGCGTCGGAGACGACCGAGAGGTGCCCCACAGGGCAGGGGCGGGCTGTGGCCGCGGGTAGGCCCTGGGCCGCGGCTGGTGGCCGCCCCTGGCCTAGGGTCCCCTTGAGGCGACCTTCTGGCTTCGGTCCTTATTTGTCCAATACAAAATCCCCGTAAATTTTCGTTCAATTCCGAGAATATTTCTAGAAGTAACTTTCTGCAAGAAAAACATGACAAAAACAGGGAACTGACACTGGGCATCTTGTCAATAGGTTAGTCCGATAAAATGCATAAAAATGATGTAATATAATATTAAAAACATGTGACAACATCACAAAAACTAGCATGGAACAATAAAAAATTATAGATACATTTGACACGTATCATCGACCATCGCCGTAATCTCCACGACACAGCGAGTGTCGCTTGCACATCATCCACGATACCCGTGTTATCTGAGTTTCAAATCCCGCGGGACGACCATACGATTTCTAATCCTCCGACCAAAGTTATGTTACCGTACATCGTATTGGTTCAATTTTTTGTTAGATAGATTATGAAGTACTACATATGAGTTAATTAGTATCTTACACATTGATCCAAATTTACATACTAATGTAGAATTGCACAATACATAAGTGAAGATTGATTGGAGGTGTGGTGTATTTGTTTTTGAAGTTCCCTATGCCTCAAGAATGAAGAGAAAATAATTAAGTACCACTTTAGTATTGTAAATGTAAATCTAATTGGGAGAGGGACCATTTCTATTTTGGTCGCATACTACTGACTAAAATATTGAGGGTACTAAATCCACAATAAACAGAAACCAAAAGCACAAAAGACGTTTATTTCTTGTGTTATCCTACATGCTCAAATCCTGAATCTTCTCCTGCATGTCTATCCAAAATAAGCCAAAAAAAAAACTTTATACCAGAAACAAGGCCACTTCTGTTTTAAGTTTATACTCTCTTGGCTTTGACTTGGAGTTAGTCAAGAAAATTGCAAATAATCATCACAATCATGCGAAAAATATTTAGAACCACCGAATTGGTAATCTATACCTAATAATAAAAGCAATCAAGCTTCCGCGGTTTGGTTTGGTCCGTCCTCTTTTTACCGTTTTACCCTCCCACCAAGTCCCCATAATACAGCTCTTTTGCCACGCAACGGTTCGTACCAAAAAAAACTGAAAATACTTGCGTCTTCTCCTCCCACCCGGCCCTTCGATCCCCAATCCGGTCAAACGGGGTCGGATCCAGGCGGGAGGACAGGAGTGGACTCCGAAACAAACACGATTTCGTGCAGAACAGAACCACGCCCTGAGGACCTCGATCGATCCAAACAAGAGGACATTGTTAGGGACTCGATTCGATTGCTAAGATATATAAGCTGCCGATAGATGCTCGCGACATCGCGCCAAGGAAGCCAGATCGAATAGCATGACGACCTGACCGAGCCTCCCAACGACCAACGAGGTCCACGATAACCAGATCGAGCACTCCGGCGAGCGGATCAAGCACCTGACGGCCAGATCAACCTCTCTGCAGACCGATCCCCATGACCGGCTGTTGCTTCGTGTCAGGGGCTCTCCGACAGATCCCGATGACCACCGGATGTTGCTTCGAGACAGGGGCGAGCTCCCTCAGGCACGATCTTGCGAAGCAAAATCTATAGGTTGGATTGATGGAGCTCATAGCTAAGACCGAAGAGGGATGAATCTGAGCTACCACCGTTTTTTACCGACCGCTCGTTTTCAGATAAAAATGATGCACCACCGCCGCCGTGGCCGTCTGGAACGGTTCCCTGCAACACCGCTGCTGCCATCTACAGCGCGGCCGCACCCGGATACCCACTCCAGTGTCGCCGCACTCGGCTACCTGTTGTAGCGTCGTCAGCCCGGCTTCTCCCATCGCCGCCCAGATCTATTGCCTTTGGACGGGCTTCGTCAACGTCGCCCCAGAAAAGCGCGGCGTATCTCAGCAGGAGCACCTCTCCTCTAATGGCCTCTGGATCTCCTTTGTGCGTGCCTGGAGCTATTCTGCTCACGATGGCAGTGTAGGAGAAGGCCAACCTCGTGTTACACATCATGCTATACCTCACAGATGGGCATCTCGAGTGGGGTCAAGGAGGAAGTACGTTTTCTTGGGCTTCATCTGCTCGATAAATCCCTCAAGGAAAATCAAATGTGGATTAATTAGTGTTGTCTCCTCTGATGCAACTTAAATTGCAAACGACTTCTCGTGGAGTTGATCAACGCGAACTTAACAGGGGCATGAAGCAGCCGACACCAAAAACATGGAGCTGACCATGTACTTCATGGTGATTCTGCATGTGACGAGGACATGCGACTGCACTTATTCGAGGGGGTAAATGCAGCTAACTGTACTGCCAATTCTTGGTCCAATATTTGCTCAGGAGATGCGACTTATTGTTAGGCTGTTAGGAGGATGCACTCATGTAACAGCCTCTTACTAAATATTCTCCGTTATTTACTTGCCGATGATTATTATAGCACACCGTGTTTTCAGATGCTGAATAATTGTCATGTTGCAGCTTTGCAGGTTTTTTTCTACGGCATCGCATGGTCATACATATATATAATCTATGTGAATGTTCAATAGTGCAACCGTGTCGTCTGAGAACGGAGTTGCTGGATGGGAGCTTGGTGGAGTTTCTACTTCATTCTTAGATGGTTTCATGTTGATATAGTGAACTTCCGCCATGGCAGGCCAATAATGTGGGGAATTTGGTTGGTTCCTTGACTAAGAATATATTTTTGAAAGTATATATTGTTTCTTCTCTTGCTGACACCTAAGTTGACACGAAAAGTAGGGAATTTTGCTGATGCTTATACTTTTTTCTTGCTTATTTGATCACCAGGCCAATTAATTTTTCCTTGTGCAAAGACTAATTTATTCTCTCCCGATCTGTTTTTAATTTTTAATTTCGTCCTCTTATCTAAACAGTGAAATTGATCAAACATTTTGATCTTTTAACATTGTCAGATTATATGAGTACATTTGAATGAAATAAATATAAAATGAATGTATGAAAAAGGGTGAAAACATGAACGTTTGTTTCTCAACAAATCATACACGCACATGGTCAGAGGAGAGATAGTATGCATGGTAAAATCTTCTTCAATCTTGGGAATAATCCATGTGTTGCTCATCCAATTTCATTCCGTGGAATAATCCATGTCTTATATGATGGGGAAAATTTTCCTTAGTAGGGAGATTGGGAGAATGAGAAGAACTGGGTGTTGTAAAACATACATGCCTGCATTAGTTCTGTCGACACAATTCTCCTTTTCAATCATGTTCGTTATAAGCTTTTTTCTCCCGTTGCAACGCACGGGTATGTGTGCTAGTTGTTTCAAAAGACAATCGGTGTTACGCTGTTTCGTTTAAAACACATTGAATCTTCAATCAATTAACACAAGTTAGCAAGGTTTCTGACGAACAGGACACATTGTAAGCTTACGTAGCTGCACCTTTTTTTTTTTTTTTTTACTTTTGAGCCCTAGGGGATTACAAGTTGTCCATTCGTGTTCCACTTGAGAGCTTGTTTTCTCCTTCTGTTCTGGTAAGAAGACTAGAAGGGGAAGGCGCGCTTTGCCGCGCCCATTTTATCCTCTATCGTTGTATATGAACTTGTTTTTTACAAATTCCATAGATCACTGATGATGACGCAGTTCATTGTAAATATATGTAACTTCTTTATCTAAAAAGTGCATTTTTTGGTACATCTCTTATCTATCTATAATAAGGGTCATAGTTTTGACAAACTCTATTTCAAAATTGTACAGTTATTCGGATATGATGAAGTAGTTTATTTCATGTAAAACATTAGAGGTGAAACAATTTAAAAATTGAAGGACATAGTTTATGTTTCTCGGTCCCTTTTTCATCTCTTCCATAGAGTAAATTGTACATAACACAAACCTACTTTTTTTTGCACGTAACACCAATAATTGAGTAATTACACATTTACACGTACATGTCCATACCATCACCAAATGGATTCAAGTTATTATTTATGTGTGAAAAATCTAAGGACCATGTTTATGTTTTGTGCAAGTAATTACCCAAATTTTTGGTGTGAAAAATCTAGGGTTGTGGATTTGTGCAATAAAAGCCCCAACAGTTGGTGGCATATGCGATTATCTTTCTTCTACGTGATGCAATATTCGGCCACCCAGGTTTGCTTCCAATGATACTGCTCTTCTTGATCGACATGCTATCTATCCAATCATATAGCATGAGGTATGTGTCCTCAAATCAGCAGGGGGATGCAGCGCCGCTCCTTCAGCGGGCCCCTATGCGACAACTTCGTCACTGTCTCCATATCTCCGGCAAGCAAGACAGCTATAGTGTCGACCACAAAGATGATGACTGTATCCGTAATGCGGCCTCCCTTCAGATTGAGGCTGCGAGTCATTGGCGCATTGTTCCCTCCAACTCAAAACACATGCCAGAAGGGGCGAGGACAATAAGCATATCGGGTCTACTGACTAACGGTGACGAGCGAGGCACACGAAGACCGCATCATCATCAACGTTTCATGCTCATAATCTTCCACCCGAGAAAAAAATCTCTCACGAAGAACGGAATTTAAATCTCACCCGAGAAGACCGTGTAAAAAATTATAAGTGCATGCACAAGAAAAAAGTATAAAAAATATATGCACATGGAAAAAAGCATAAAAAATATATGCACATGGAGAGAGTGATTAGTGGGCTCCACCTTGTAGAATATGTGGCACAATTCTATTGGAAAGACATGAGAAGCAAGGAGAGGGCAGCAATCCTAGGGAGATTAGTATAGAGAGGGATAAGACCGTTATGAGTCAACAGATGCTCCTATTTCTCTTCCCGAATCTTGTGATGACGTGATATGTTTTTTTTTTTTGAACCCAGCGGAGGAGGAGCTCCACGGTTTTTTTTTTAATAGAAGGAGTGAGACACCAGAAATTCGCCCAGATTGGGAATCGAACTCTGGTGGGCTGGCTGCACCACCGCAACACTAACCACCCGACTACTAGTCGGTTCTCAGGCCAGGGTAGGATCGACGACGTTCAGGCCAGGGTAGGATCACGCAATTGACCGAATTTGTTGATGCATGCGTCCGTTTGCGACCCGATATAGGTTGAAGTGGGTTTCTTTGGATTTCTGTGGCTGGAAATCTGTTAAGACGTCCAAGTGAGGGAAATGCAAAGGTGAACATGGGTGCATTTGCACCCGGTTCGGAAATGCATTTTCGCAATGTTCAAAAATTCTAAAAAAATGTGTATGCGTACATTTTGTAGTTTCTATGTGTGAGTCGAAAGTTTTGCGGAGAAACGACTTTTTATTTGACTTGTATATGAAAACGACAAAAAAATTCTGTCATATGTATGTCTATGTACGTCACATAAATTTCTCTTTTCTGTGCAGGCAAATTAAAAAGTAAACTTTTCACGAAACTTTGTGTCGTGCACATGTTGTGCGAGACATATGCGTGTACTTTTTTCCAGATTTTTTTTGCACTTTTTAAAAGTGTTTTAAATGCTTTTTTCAAAAGTGGGTGCAAATGTCCCCATGTTCTCTCTATTCACTCTCAAGTGAGGGATCCCTATTGATGACTTGACGTAGCATCACCCATTTCTATAGTCAGGGTGTTTGCTTGTCATTAAGTGGTAAACTTGGACCTTCTCCATTCTGCAAGCGGCCGGAGACGAGTGACACTCGGCGTCTGCTTATTTCCGTTTTGTTTTGGTTTTCAAATGAATCTGCATCCTCTAAACTGAATAGAGTCCGTCTTAAAAGAAAAGACCTGTGTTTGATCAAGGGAAATGATTGTATTCCCCCGGGGGAGCGACGCGTGTCCTTGGTGAACCCCACCCACGTTGCGTCCCCGTCCTTATCCTTCCGCGCCGCGTCTTCCTCACTCATCGCTACCTTCCGCGCCGCGAGCAGCTCGAGCCCGGCGGCCACCAAATCCCGCGCCGGCGCCGCCCTCCACGACCTCCCGCGCCGACGCCGGCCCACCCCTGCCTCCCGCGCCGGCGCCGCCCTCCACGACCTCCCGCGCCGGCGCCGTCCTCCACGACCTCCCGCGCCGGCCCTCCCCGGCCTCCCGCGCCGGCCGCTGCGCCTCCACCCAATCCCGTGCCGGCCCTCCCCGGCCTCCCGCACCGGCCGCTACGGAGTCCGAGCTCGTCGAGAGGGAGGCGGCGCCGCGGCGTGCTACAGAGCTAGGCCACCGATGCTGCGACAATAGGCCTCTCCTTCGTCTACCTCCGTCAGCGCCGCGCACCGCCCCGTACCCGCGTTGCCGCCCGTTGCTTCCCTCCACCGGAACTCCGCCGCCTGGGAGCGCCGGCGAGCTGCGGCCGCCATGCTTGCCTATCTCCTCCATTCCTCGCGCCGCCTCCGTCTAGCACGCCGTCCCACCGCGCGCCTCGCCCGGCCCGGCCGCCGCGCGCCTCCTCAGCGAGAACGGCGGTTGAGACTGCTGCAAGCGGGGCCGGTGGTGCCCCCAACCTCCGCCATGGATCCTTCGTCTCTCCCTGCCATGGATCCCCTTTCCGCCATGTGCTACTGACCGTCGGCGGTGGTGCTGCCATCGGTGTCCCGCAGTGCTACCATAGGTACGTGGCATTGCTACCACGGAAGGCCGACGGAGCTGCCATCGGCTTGCGGCGTTGCTACCGACTTTGAACGGGCTGCTACAATCGACCGGAGGTGGTGCTCCCAGGAGCCCACGGAGTTGCTACCGACGTTGGTGCTGCTGCAATCGGAGGATCGCCGGAAGAATTTTTTGCTACGATGCTGCAATATAATTTTTTTTGCTATTATAGTTATGTGGTATTGCTATAATATAATAAGTTTTTTGCTACCATGTCGGCGAGGTCTTCGTCGATGTCTTTGACGAGGTCGGTTTTGCAACAATAATTTTTTGCTACAATTTGTTCTGCTGTTTTTGCATCATAAGTCTTATTAGAGGACCTCGCCGATTTTTTTTGCTACGATGCTGTAATATACAATTTTTTTTGCTATTATAGTTATGTGGTGTTGCTACAATAGTATAAATATTTTGCTACGAGGTCTTTGTTGATGTCTCCGGCGATATCTCCGGCGATGTCGATTTTGCTACAATAACACATTTTTGTTGCTGTGAGATCTCCGGCGAGGTCTCCAGTGAGGTCTCCAGCGAAATCAGTCTTTTCTTTTTCTATTTTGTGGACGAACCGTTTTTTGCTACCTGGAGCAAAAGCGGGTTATTATTTGCTACATGGAGCAAAAGCAGGATTTGAGCAAAAAAATAGGAGACACGTTGAAAGAACAAACTATGCCTAGATGTCGCCTAGAGGGGGGGTGAATAGACGATTAACACTTTTTCTATTTAAGGACTTGATAATTGCATAAAACTATGTGTTTAAATTAACAAGCCAACAACCTAAATTACTAGGTTTACTTTTGTGCACCAACAACTCATGCTAAGCAAGGCAAGCAACAAGGTGATAGCAAGATATAAACTTGAAGCACGAATGCTATCACAATGTAATTGCATAAGTAAAAGGCTCGGGTATAAAAATAACCGAGGCACGCGGAGACGAGGATGTATTGCTGAGTTCCTCCTTGTTAAGGGAGTACGTCTCGTTGGAGGGGTGTGAGCTCGCCACAAGATGCCTACTCAAGATGCCACAAAGGCCTCACCCTATTCTCCGATGAACCACACCCAAGGGTTTGATTCACCTTCCACTATCGGAATCCTTCGAGGCGGATTCCGAAGCCCTTTTACAACTTCCTTGGGGCACACACTCACAACTCAATTGGGGGCTCCCAAAACGTGCTGAATCTTCATAACTCGAAGTCTTCGCGGCACCTCCAACCGTCTGTGGTACACAATGCACCCAAGGGGCACAAGCTCTTGGGAACACAATGCACCCAAGAGTAACAAGTTTCTCAACCTTCAACTTCACGTATCACCGTGGAGAGAGAAACCCGATGCAACAAATGCAAAAGGCAAGAACACACAACGTGGTCAAGTACTTCACTCTCAAATTCCAACCAAGCAACAAATGCTTTGTGCGGAATAAGAGAGGAATAACAAAGGGGATGAACACAAAGCAACCCCAAAATCTAGATCCACTAGTTCCCCTCACTTAAAGGAGATTTTGATTGGTGGAATTGTATATCTAGATCTCCTCTCTTGAATCCCTAAGTTTGGGCAATAATCATTGGAGAGATTGAGAGGAATCAAGCTCACAAGGTTAGCAACAATGGAGGAGAGAGGAAAACAAGTGAGCAAAGTGAGCAGCCCCCCTTGGGGAAGAAGGGGGCTATTTATAGCCTCCCCCAAAAATATAGCCGTTAGAGCAGCGAGGGGCCGGAAATTCCGGGGTTATGTACTGGAACTTCCGCTGCGTAAGCCGGAATATCCGGTGGTCCGGAAATTTCCGGAGCAAAACCTCCGGTGCAAAAGTCCGGACCCCCACCAGAGAAAAAACGCGAAAACGACTTAGCCAAATATTTCCTGGGCCGGAACTTCCGGACCGAGAACCGGAATTTCCGGGGCCCCGGAAATTTCCGGGGCAAACTTCCGGGGCAAAATTCCGGACCCCCTCCAGAGAGAAACGTCAAAAAGACTTAGAAAAAATCCTCGGATGAAAATATGGGCCGGAATTTTCGATGCATGGGCTGGAACTTTCGGGGGCCGGAATTTCCGGCCTCAGGGCCGAAATTTCCGCCCCACTGAAAAACAGCAGAAAGAGCAAAACGAAAATGGGCATATCTTTTGCATCCGGACTCCGTTTTCGATGATCTTGGGCTCGTTGGAATCGTCACAACGAGCACAACAAGATTATGTAGAGAAACATCATGGTCCATCATGTGAGCAGAAAATCATAAGGAGAGAGTTTGACCTCTCTTAGAAGAGACAACCGGAAAATCTCCAATATCAAAAACGTAAAAAGATATTCATGAAAATCGTTTTTGATGAACTAGAGCTTGGTATGGAGATGAACACAAGCTCTAAATTCTCACACAGATAAAAACCAAATTTGTTGAAAAGAGGACGACAAATACAACCTTGGAAAATGACAAACAAGCAATGAAGATTTTGCAAAGAAATGGAATAGATAAATCTTCCGCACGGATGAACCGGCAAAATCTCCAATACCGAAACCGCAATAGAAGACGCATATGAAAGCCGTTTTCGGTGAACTTAGCCTTGTCATGACGAGCACGACAAGCACCAAGACCACACCACGATAAGAGACAAATAAGAACCAATAAAGATGATTGTAAGGATGCAAAGGTTTGTGCTCTCTACGACGATACGATCACGATACTCGGTCGAGAGCCCCTCTTGATAGTACGGCTATCTATCTTATAACCCGGTCTCTCAACTAACATCATGAGACCGGTAAAATAGAAACCCTATCAAGATCATACCTTTGCCTTGCGCATAAATCCACTTGAGGTCGTTTCTCCATTGCGCTTCGCTTGGTGAAGATTCACATGACGCTCCCTCATACATCAAGATGGGAGAAGCACTCCTCGGCATATCTTCACACGGACTTGAGTGTTGATCAACACGCACTTAGCCTTGATCAACATATATTTTTCTTCCCTTAGCCTTGACTCCAACAAATGGAGATCAAGCAACACAAATGGACACTCCTATACATATAGCTCAATACAAACATTAGTCCATAGAGATTGTCATTAATTATCAAAACCACACATGGGGGCAACCATGCACTTTCACACGTATCAGCACGGGGACCCGGGGATGGGAACCTCCCGTTCCCTGGGGGACGCTCAGCACTGTCCTTTGATCAAGGCATCAAAGCAGTCAGGGTCGATGTATGTATAGGAAAGATTACAGTTAGAAACACGATCAATCCTTTCCTAGAATACGGGATATGAATCCCTATACAACACGTATCGTTAACAATTACAGCGAACAACGTGTTCGTTGAGGATTCTATTTCGTACAATGGGCGGACACGATAGCCCCCCTCTGTCCAACATAAACCAATCGAAATCCGTGTATGCCCTAGCTGGTCTCCAAGCGCCCAGAGAGCCATGGACGCGCCGCCGCCGAGACAACAAGAAAACGCCTCTGCGGGCGGCGGCTGGTCCAACCTCCTGCCAGACCTTGCGGCCGACGTGCACGGCCGTCTGAGCTTCGTCGACCGCCTCGCCTTCACCGCGGTCTTTGGCCAGGCTTTCAAGCAGGAGGCGCCATGGCTCTTCCACGACGACCGGAAGTTCAGGTCCGCCACCGCCACGGTCTTCTCCCTTGTGGACCGGCGTGCCGCCACCGTGCGAGTCGCGGATCCCCCGTTGGACGACCGCGTCATCATGGGCTCGTCGGGCGGGTGGATCGTCACCGCCGACAAGCGGGCGCGCCTGCATATGATCAACCCAGTCACGGGCGAGCAGGCCGCGTTGCCGGCAATCGCCACCATGCCCTTCATCGACGACGCGCCTAATCCGTGGTTCACCCTCGACATGAAACCCTTCAGCGACACGCCGTACGACAACGATCTCACGTCGCTCCAGTACTGCACCGCCGACTACATACGCTTCTCTTTCTATTCCAAGCCTCCAAGGTCGTCCTCTCGGCCACACCGCGCCCCGGCAGCTACGCTGCCATGCTCATTCTGGACCGGCAGTTCGGGCTCGGAGCCGCAGCTTTCGCGACGGCTCAAAATCCGGCGTGGAGGCTGGCGCCATCATCGCAGTGCAACGGAATCGAGGACGCGATCCACCACAGGGGCAGGTTCTACTCCATCACCTTCTCCGGCGTCGTGGAGGTCTGGGAGGAGCACGACGGAGAGTTCATGAGCAAGGTGGTAACGTCTTCAAGATCAAGTCTGGTCACGGAAGACGAGCACTGGCGTGGCCGTAAGTACCTGGCGGCGGCGCTGGATGGGCGGCTGATCGTCCTGATCAAGACCGAGCACAAGGAGGAGGATAGTTGGAGGTCGGAGTGCTTCTTCACGGTGCAGGTTTTGGACGACGCGACCGGGAGGTGGGAGGAGGCTCATGACATCGGGGAGGCCGCACTGTTCGTAGGGGTGAACAGCTCCCTCTGCGTGTCCACGAGGGAGCTCCCGGAGCTCGGCGCTGGCTGCGTCTACTTCACAGACGACCAGCTGGCGAAGGCCGAGACACGATGCGAGAAGAGCGGCCGCCGTCGCTCTTGGTCCACCGATCACTGCAGCGAGCTGGACGTCGGCGTGTACAGCCTTAAAGACCGTGAAGTGAAGGCGATTGAGGATCTCGGGTGGCACAAAAGATGGCCGCCACCGGCGTGGTTCACGCCCTCCTTCTCCTGATATATAATAGTTTTTTTTTTTGCGATAAAATCCTGATATATATAGTTTGAGGATTGCAGTTCAATACGTTGAAGCAAGGCTAAGCTACAGTATATGAAATTCATATTTTTCCGATACATGACGCTTTATTACACAAAACAAATTTAGCTCACACAAAACAATACACCACGTAAATTGCAACGAGAGGACTTGACGGAGGACAAGAAATGCACACAACAATCCGTGAACTCGGAATTCTGTCAATCATCCTTGTGAACTCGGAATTCTGTCAATCATCCTTGCCATGCCGGAACGAAGTTTTCTTCCCCTCCTTTTCAGCGTATTCATAGCACCGTTTCAACATCCAGCGTTATGGCTATACACAAAAGGAGGATACCGGCAATTTCACCGGGGCCATCTAGGAGGTAACGGCCCCGGCGACCACAGTCGATGTCATTGTAGTCGACGACCAGGAACTAGTTGAGGATGGATCGATGCACGGCCTCCTCCACATGTTGCCACTCCAGCTTCACCGCCTCACGATGTCGCTTTGCTCGGAGATGCTCGTCGAGAATGACGTAGCGCTTGGACCGGGACATGGTCTCCGCAATTTTTGAAAACACTAATTTTGTCTTTTTTACAATGACCACAGGGAATGTCTTTTCATTCCGAAAATTTTCACGAATGTGAAAAACACATATGTGTGTGTATCCAATTTTTTTCAGAATTTTGTGTAATGTTTTACAATTTTTTTATTTTCGTCAAAAATAATAGGAGCATATGAACTCGGATGTAGAAACGCCACTCCCCTAACATTATCCCTATTGTACAGGGAAATACACATCTGAACACAGGGGCATCTGCCCCTGTTTCAAAAAAACATATTTCCACATGCTAAAATAATTTGAAAAAAATTCCGAGCATACACATCTACATAATATGGCGGCGCAAAAAGTTTCATCAATAAATGATCATTATTTTGGTTAATGTGAAAAAGACAAAAGAATGTCTCAAACAATTTTTTTTCCAGCCCAAAAATTTGTCTTTTTTGCGCCGCCAAAACAAAAGTATTTTTTTTCACAAAACTTTATGCCGCATATATATTTTGGTGAGATGTACACATAAAATTTTATTTCGATTTTTTACACAATTTTAAAACATGTTTAAAATGCATTTTTTTTAAAACAGGGGCAAATGCCCCTGAGTTCAGATAGTCCACTCTCGTATTGTACATGCCTTCCTAGCTCAATTCTGGCGGAAAAGAGAGCGAGCATCAGATTCTGATGCGCACACGACACCGTTTGCATATGGAATGGAACTCTACTTTACTTTGGCTGTTTCCACGATACTCGTGACGTGTCACGGTGATCGATTGTCCAAACTCCAACACTCCACTACCTTGGCTCATGGGCCTCGCTGGCGCGCCATCCTCCGCCGGATCAAAACCCGCGTGATATCGCAGCCGTCCTGCGTGCCTGTCCACTCAGCACCGCTTTCTTCGCGTATTACGCCGGCGGCGGCGGCGGGAGGCGGGCGGAGACGAACGCCAGTCTCTGTTTCTTCCTCGCATCTCGCAAGCCCCAACCGCGCCGGCGGAACTGCTACTCTGGTCTACTCCGACCCCGCCTCCGCGGCGCGCGCGGCTTGGAGTGCACTTCCACTTTGCGTACACTCGAAGGTTCGACTTGACTGCTAAGGTTCGGAGGGCGGAGGGCATGGCGGCGGCCGCTGCTGCTGGAGCGGGAGAGGGCGAGGAACTCCTCGTCCGCTCCGTCGAGGAAGGTGGCGGGTTGTGCCTGGGGGAGCGGCCCTGGCGGATCAACTTCGACGGCTTCCGACGCCAGGAACCGCAGCAGGAGAAGCCGCCGCTGCGCGGACTCCGTGACTGCCTCGGCGTGCTAGGTCTGCATCGTCTGTCTATTTGCACACCAGCTCCCTCTCTCTATTGATAGTTACTAGTAATATCTAACCTAAGCGTCTGTGTGACTTGGTTTGTTTGATCTGAACTTGTGTTCAACTGTTCGCCTTCAGAGTTCAGTACTTAGCGAGTTGTCATATCCTCCAAATTTACTTTATACTTGGCCCGCAGTTTAGCTAGACTGCTTTTGAACACTAAATTAATGCGTTCTCGTAATATTAAGACTAAACTTGGGGGATGATGTATGGTTGTTTGTACTTATATGGATGCGGCATCATGATTCTCTTTGAAATGATTATAAATTTATATGTATTCTGGCGTGTGCTTCTGTACGTGCTGTAAGAGTAGTAACTGAAAATTAAAGTATCACTGCGGTGATAGAGGATGAGTATTGCACCGCCTGTAAAAATGGAATGGAACCTCTGTTTCTAGGCTGTTCGTCATATTAAATATGATTTGCAAATGGAGGTGGGGATAACCATCTCAGAGTTCAAAGTCTTCATCCTTCATGTAAATGTCTGTTCTGAATTATTGTTGGGAACTTAGGATTTGTATAGGTCATATGCAAGCGGTGTGACCAAATTGGGCCTTAGAATTATTGATGTTAGTCCACAAATGTATATGTTTGTTGTGGAGTTCAACTGAACTGAGTATTGCCTACCTTACTATTGTGAGCTGATATCATAATCTACAACTTATAATTCATTTTACCGCTCAAGCCTCTGGAGATGTTGTGGCTGCATACTACCAACAACAATTGGAGATACTGGAAGGTTTCAGTGAAATGGATACACTCACAGAACGTGGTTGCCTTCCTGGAATGTCCAAGGTTTTGTAACATGAGAAAACCTTCCTTGCTCATAAGTTGTACAATTTTTTTTGTCAAGATGAAGCAATGCCTATATACCTTCATTTTATCCTACTTGCAGGAAGAACGTGATAAAATTGCCCGAAGTGAGACATTAGCCATCCGATTATCTAACATAGCAAACATGGTCCTTTTTGCCGCAAAAGTTTATGCCTCAATAAGCAGTGGCTCCCTATCTATTATTGCTTCAACATTGGATTCTCTACTTGACTTGTTATCCGGGTTTATTTTGTGGTTTACTGCCTTTTCAATGCAAACACCAAATCCATACAGGTACCCAATCGGTAAAAGGCGCATGCAACCTTTGGTGAGTTTTTATTTGGCCTACTTGTTCATACTTTTATTGATCGATTTGATATTTGTATGATCGATACATTTCTTGCACTCTTAATTTTCTTCAATATTCCTTCTTCTGTAGTTCCACAAAAAGGTTCATAAGTTGGTATTTGTTCAACTAAAAAGGTAAATTAGCAACCCAAAAAAGAGGAGAATTACTCGACGAGTGCTGAGTACACAATGAAATAAGTATGTAGTACACTTATTCACTTGAAAAATTGTGACCCCTTGTCTCCTCAAGGATTGTAAAGTGGGGCTCAATCATGCTCATCCATCCTGTTATGTGAACCAACCAACTTCTACCACGTAAGATGCCAAAAATTGGCACCCCTAGCAAAGTTTGCGTTATCCCTAATCCTTGAGACTCCACACAGAACAATCTCGGGTAGCACCATCAATCTATCTGTCAGCATTGCAAAACTCACATATCAATAAAAATTCATGACATTTGCTCATTACTACTGTATTATAAGTTTATAACTGTATAAAATGATTGGCCGTTTTTGCCATTTCCCTGTGCCTCTTGTTGACAACTTACCACAATCTGTTATGTAGGGAATACTTGTTTTTGCTTCTGTTATGGCAACACTCGGTCTTCAAATTATCCTAGAATCCATGCGCTCATTGATATCTGATGTAAGTCCTTCTCTTCTCGTGTTTCGTGTATGTGCACTTTATCTCTATATGTAGCTGATTGGCAAGGATCGTGGGTACCAGCATTTTTCTACATGTAGCTGATTGTCAAGCATAGTGGGTACCAGCATTAGCGTTAGCTGTTTATCCTTTATATGCTTTGTGCAATACAGTCACACCCTTGGAACTAATAACGCAACTTAGCTGTAATTCCATTACTTATGTAATGCATGTATTATCCATATTGAAGTTGCAAGGGTGTGTTTTGAATGCTCACTTTTAAAATACCACTAAGACTCAGATTTGGTATTCAGAGCTGCCATGAAAAATAAGCTGTGAAGTTTCTGCTTACTATGTTTGGTCAGATTAGTTAGCTAAATTATGTTGCAAAATTGTTGTCCTTTGTCATTTTATCTCATATCTAAAATGCAAAATAATATCTCTTACACTTGTTAAAAAAAGGCACCTAGCCAAATGTCCAACTATCTAAAAGCAGCTCAAGCAAATGAGATAATTGTAATCCACCTTGATGCCAATCAGTGCCTAATTTTCGATTGTGTTTGTGCTCCAGGGAGGTGAATTTCGCTTGACCAAAGAACAGGAAATGTGGGTTGTGAATATCATGCTCGCAGTGACAGTGGTGAAGCTTCTGCTGGTAATATATTGTCGCTCATTCACCAACGAAATTGTGAAGGCATATGCACAGGATCACTTTTTCGATGTTATCACCAACATTATTGGGCTTGTGGCCGCACTTCTTGCTAATTACTTTGAAGGCTGGATTGACCCAGTTGGTGCTATCATTGTAAGTACAAAAACAACATTTTTTTTTTTGTGTAGAACTATAAAACATGTATATCATTTGAGTAGCTCTCTATCAGTTAAGCTGCACAAGACATGGACGATGCCCTGTTCTGCATTTATCTGAAACGTTGAATAACCGCAATACACATATCTCGAAAGATAGTCTTATATTTCCTATTTTGCAGCTGGCGATCTATACAATCAGGACATGGTCTATGACGGTGCTAGAAAACGTCCACTCCCTGGTTGGCCAGTCAGCCTCACCGGAATTTCTTCAGAAGCTCACCTACCTGTGCTGGAACCATCACAAGGCTGTCAGGCACATCGACACCGTGCGGGCGTACACATTCGGCTCCCATTACTTTGTCGAGGTGGACATTGTTCTGCCGTGCGACATGCCCTTGCAAGAGGCGCACGACATCGGCGAGGCCCTGCAGGAGAAGCTGGAGAGCCTGCCCGAGATCGAGCGCGCCTTTGTCCACCTCGACTACGAGTTCACCCACCAGCCCGAGCACGCTCGGTCCTACGACACGTAGTATAGTCCCCCTGACCGTAGGCACTGTTGGTGGAACTTCATGACAGAGAGCCTGAGCTGAAGGTATAGTATTGAAGTAGCACAGATTCAGAAATCTGGATGCCAAACCTGTTGTATCTAGCAGATTCAGTTGTGCATATTTTTGTTGTTGCCTGTGCTTTGGTTGTTCTGCGGTTGGCTACAGACAGTCGACCAAGTGCATGGGTTACAGTGTTACTTGTTGCAGTACATGTAGATGTAGTGTCTCACTCCTATGCCCATCTGTAGTGCGTTATTTGCTATTTTGGTCATATCTCGGTCACAGGAAAGCATATAGTCTCCTTAGTCATGATTGATCAGTCATCAGAGCGAGAGTGCGACCTGTGTAAACCCCGTCTTGATGCCTGCGTTACCACTGTACCCGGAACGAGACCAATGGCGTCACTCTCACGAGAATCTTTGTACACATCAGCCAACCAAATTGGTGCACGCCTCGATACTGGGAGGTGTCTATACTACCGTAGACGTCCAGCTCAGCTCCCGCCAGGCGCCAATATGGACGACGAGAAAGCCTACGAAAAACCCATCACACTGGATCGTCACAAGAAAGATGGCAAGAGGTATCTATCGACTTTCTTTGCCAATCCTGCACGCTTTCATTGGCCTAGTAAGTTTAAGAAGCACATAAATACCCACTTCCTCTTTGTGAGTATATTAGGTCAGAGATGTTTTCAGATACTCCATGTTCATAGAGTCGTAAGTTTTAAATTCCCGTCGTTTCACACAAACGGCCCGCCATTTTTTCTCTCCTTCGCTAATTTTGGACGATGAAAAAATCGTTCAATTTCTCTCGCCATTAATATTCGAGAGTCGAAAGGATCGAGGGAAAATGCTACCGTTACTCTTGCCAATGAAAAATCCATTGGGCATGACGAATTAGCCCTCTGTCCTAATGAACTCGGATAGAGGGAGTAACTTACGTGTAAGTTCTTCATAACATTATTTGCGAGTAAGGGGTGCTTAAAGTTTGATTTCCAGGATGTCAAAACCATGAAAATATAGAGATCATAAGAATTGGTTGTCATATATGTTAAATTTCATAGGAATTGATAACACAATGTGTAATAGTCAAGTTATTTGGTCGCACTACTAAAAAAAGTGAGCTGCTTTAGAAAAAATGCACGACATGGTCATAAAAACAAAGAAAAAAATCTCTGAGGTTGGACTCATTGAATTTTTTTATGAAACTCCTTTGAACAAAAGATTCCCTTGCTGAATATTCTTGTATATAGTTTTTTAACACATGTATGTTCTTTCAAACATGTGTTGATGGCTCAGCGATATTCTATTTGCAATTAACTATCTTTCCATCAACAACACTATGCTAAATTTTGGTATAATGTTGTATTGCTTTATCATATTGATCCCATTCGTAGATTAGTGTACAATGGACTATATCAGACCTCAAATTTTGGATATGGGTACTAAAGAAACATATATAAATATATTTTTAGTAGGAAAACCTCAACATACAAGATATACCAATCCATTTTAAAACCATGATGTGAGTCCTCAAATAAATATCAGTAAAGATCGTACAAACTCAATAAAGCATGCAGTTAAATGTATTAGCACTATAAACGTTTGCATATTTGTATATTTTCATTATATTTTAGAAACACATACTAGATTTCCTTGTATTTGCATTATTATGCAAATCAGATTTTTTATCTCAAATAAGTAATCCTAATTTATAAATAAAGACACAATTACTTTGAACATCTATTCCGGATTTTCTAAATTCAGTTTTGTGTCCTGAATGAATGAGCCCATCCTCCTATGTACATTTATGATGTCAAATTATCTTAATATCGAGGTACATATAAAAGAACAGAAAGATCTAGATATAATGTGCATATGTAGTAATAAACGAAGACTTTTCTTCTCCTCTTTTGATGACGGGGACGTGAAGAGGAATACTTATTTTGAATCCATGCACACTGTTCTATCCATATGGCCACATGTCTATTTGGATGATATAGACATAAAGATGAAATCTTAATTGGAGCTATGCATAATGTTCTACCCATGGAACATATGTCTGTATCAGAAATAAGCATTTATATATATTTAAAGAAAAAATGGCCCTCAACTATTGTCATTGTTTTAAGTTTTACCCTTGAACTACAACACCTCAAATTTTTAGTGCGTCAACTGCTTTGTTTTCGCCCCACTGAGAGTTGAGCTAACTAGTGACATGGCGAGGATCTTTTCCACATGTGATAGTCCACTCAACCCAAAATAGGGGAACAAATATGTGTCAAGAAAAATAGATAGTTTTAAGATTTTTAAATATCTAGTGACATGGCGAGGATCTTTCCACATGTGATAGTCCACTCAACCCAAAATAGGGGAACAAATATGTGTCAAGAAAAATAGATAGTTTTAAGATTTTTAAATATCTAGTGACATGGCGAGGATCTTTTCCACATGTGATAGTCCACTCAACCCAAAATAGGGGAACAAATATGTGTCAAGAAAAATAGATAGTTTTAAGATTTTTAAATATCTAGTAATGTTTTAACAAATGTGGAAACAGTAAGTACTAAACAAGGATTAATAAATTATGAAAATATATTTTTAGAAACCTGCTAATTAATTAAAATAAAATTTTACAAAATAGATTTACTAAAAAATAGGATTATGTATAAAACTCTAATGATAAGTATGTGATTTATATTAAAATAAAACTTTTTAAATTTGTGTGATGATTTTATTGAATAATTATTATTCTTGGTAATTATTATTTTTAAATCTTCAATAACTTTACTAAATACTTACGTTTATCCTTATATTTTCATTGTTTCATTTGCCCTTGTAGTTTTTTATTTATTTCCAAAAAAAATAAGATAATGTGCAAATTCTTTTCCAGGTCAACCGCTTACGAGGAGAGAACCAAATCTTGATAAGCTGTGAGCTAGAGAACGAGAACGTCTTGCGCCAGGGTTGGGGACCAAACTTAGTCTTTGGCAATAATTGAGGGACCAAAGATGTAATTTTCATTAAGAAAAGGCACATGATATACACAACCATATGAAATCCAAGGCATACATATCCAAGTTGCAGTCTTACTTTTTTTACCTTTATTTTTATGAGTGCGAGAAATTGTGTTCTTATTTTCTTGATTAACTAGGCAAATAATTAATGCCTTGTATCTCGTAATAATGAAGTTGGATATTATAGAAACCTCCAATTAGATGTCTAAACTACTCCCTCCGTCCAAAAATAGTGGTCTCAAGTTTGACAAAAAGTGGATGTATCTATAAATAAAACAATGTCTAGATACATCCACTTTTGAGCAAATTTGAGACACTTATTTTTGGACTGAGGGAGTATATTTTAGGTTAATAAGGTATGTAGTAGAGAAACCTATGGTTAGGGGTATGTACTGACTTTTGATGCCAGGTAACTCTTTGTCGCGTCACACATATAGGATGATTGCTGTTATAGAAGAGAGTGAATAAATCTGATCATTCATAAAGAGTCGGCCAAAATATTTATGTGTACACTCTCGCCTTTTCAGTGTTGGTTATTTTTGTAATTGTAAAGACAACTCTTAACAGCTACTACTACAAAAGGTAGCTTAATTAAGAGATGAATCCACTATGTATGCATGTTACTATCGTTTTTCTTTTTTACCCTGAATGACGAGAAGGGTAACCCTACTTTGTGCACTTCCTGGTTCTGATCGGACTGAACATGTCATCACCGGCGCATACTCACTGCCACGTGGTCATGAAAGGATCAGCAGTGATAAGATTAGAGCTATCACCTGTACATAGGCGGACAAACTCCGGGCGGCCGCCCGGGCTTGCCGACGGCGCACACCTTGAATTTTAATACTTTCTATAGCGATTTTTTTCAAAAATTTGATATCTTAAGCTGGTCTGCCCAGGCTCCCGGAAGCACGTGTAGACTCGGGCCGTACATAGATCTTCTTGAATATTCCATGCATTGATATGTACAGTATATACACAGAGGCATACAGACACTAAAATGCTTGCTTGCCAGCCTTTCTAGTCGTGCCACATGCATGGTTTTCAATTTAGCCTGGTAGCTTGTGTAATTATGCTAGCTACCTATAGCATGCTGGTCGATCTGATATGAGCTAGTTGCAATATATCTGATCCCTGAATCCAAATTAACTGAAAACATGCATGATGATACAATTAATCAGCTAGCTAGAGGTGATGCGCATGATCAGCTCGAGACAATAAGCTAGCTAGGTAGTTAACCCTCGTCTTCGTCGCTGCTCTTGGCGGCAGCCGCGTCGGATAGCATCTTCTCGATCCGCTGCATCGTCTCCGCCTCGATGATCCGCTCCTCACGGTCCTTCTTGTACTTCTCGAAGAACTCCTTGTTCTCCTTCTCAAGCTCCTTCCACACTGTCAATGAGATCACATGAAATGACATACACTACAAGCAGTACGCTAGCTAGCCATAATCTAAGAGCTGGCATATGTAGGACCGTGGTTGCATGACATATTCAGTTAACAGAATTCGCAGAGAATGAATTCAGTATGAGATGAACCTACCTATATCATGCAGATCTAAGGCTCTAAGCCAGCATACATATATGTGCTTGCACAGTGGATGCATATAGGCAGATAATTAAGCTTATATACCTGTGGAAGTGACGACAGGGTTGATGCGGGCATTCTTCTCTAGGGCCTCCATGCATTCCTCCTTGTTCAGGTTGAAGCAAATGCACTTCTCGATCAGATGGTGCACCTGAAAGACATCACAAGCATTTTGAATCAAAATCTATCTATCATTGACATACACATATGATCTCTGTGTGTGCCGCTTCTTTATCAAAATTGAAATACTAGAAACATACCATTCTGATGTAGGAAGCCGAGGATGAGGAGTCGCCCATGGTTGAAACGGACCGTGAAGAAGAAGAAGAAGAAGGTAGAGCTTAGCTACTTAGCTGCTGACGCCAAGTGTTACGGGATGGAGTCAGTGTGGTAGCGCTGTGCGCAACGAAGGCAGGCGATGGGATAGAAATAGTGGAGGCGGGGGAGGTTGGCACGTGGGCGCCGCCACCCGATTGGCCGAGAGGTGGACGGGCAGATTTTTCAGGGCCCGCGCCTCGCTCTCGCCGGCTCTTCTGTAGTTCTGTGGCTGCAGAGTGTGGGCGAATGGCGATCCAAGCGGCTCGGGCGGCTATAGCTCAGCTGCCAAGCTAGCGGTTTCACCGTTTTCTCTCTGGCGTCTTGCTGCCCACGATCCCTTTTTACCTGACGTCCAGTGCGCGCTACTCTACCTCGTGCAATGGTGTGGTGTGTGGACGACGCAGAAATAACCATGTGAGTATCTCTTTCTTCCTTTTTCTTGTTTCCACAAAACGGTGTGAATTTCATGTTTGGGTGGTCACAAGGCCCAATGTGTGTTTTATTGTCTCTTGCTACCACTCCAGGATGCCCTAAATATATTGCCAAGAGAAAAGGAGACCATTTTGACAAGATATGCGCATACCCCTTCCATTCCAAATTATAGTATATAATTAAAATGATTTTTCATGGCGATCTAGATTTTCCGTACCCCTTGCCGGCAACGCCACTAGTTTGTCCCGCCTCCGGACACCCTGGGGGCCTTGGAGGTGGTGTGGACCACGGCCCCTCTCGCTGGTGGGAGAGTTCCTTTTTTTTTGTAGTTTCGGTGTCTTCTTCAAAATGGTGAGGCGGTAAAGATATTTTAAAGTCAAAATAAGTTCCTCCCCATCCTATCATCACTCCGGTGGTGCGCTAAACATCGACGAAGGGCGTGTGGAGTTATGTGTTCGTCAAATCTTCTGGGATATGTTCGGTTTTCGTGTCCATTGGTGTTATTGGGGGTTTGACTCTTCCGATCTATGGTTCTCATTATTGGCGATGGTTGTTGCTCTGGTGTGTTGGTCTTCGGGGCCTTACCATGAATACTTCCCGTAAGCTCTACTACGACAAGTTTTATCCAGCTTCGGTGATGGAGGAGTGCACCTTCAACTCGCTCCAATGATTGTAGTCCTTTCTAGGTGGTGCAATGACCTATCTGTAATTTTTATTACTTTCACGGTTCTTTGTTCTGCTATTCTTATTGATGTTTATTAATACACCAGTGGAGCTTTTGCCAAAACATAATTTTTTATGATGAATCTATTTTTTTTAGAAAATCTAATTATGCAATTATCAAAGATAAAGAATGATTACACACTTTTGATAACGACATAATGTATTTTAGAACAAGGATATATTGTACTCGTTGGGTGCATTTACGTAAACTTGATCACCCCAAACTACGTATTGATCTATATATGCACCTAGCGTGTTAAATGTAATTACTGTGATAACCTATTTCTAGCATCAGGCGGAAGCTCCAAATTTTCATCAGAAAATTAAGGAGAAACATTGTCGAAAACTATAGGCCACAAGCACACATCTACTAAACTGGAGTCAGGACCAATGGTCAACACAGTCCCCCAGATTCAAGTCTTCACAGACGCATATTTGGGTTTCTTATTATTTGAAATATAGGTGTATGGATTTAGCTACCGCATTCCTATAAAAAAATTATGGCTTAACATAAGCATCAACAATAGACACATGGCGGCATGCCAAAATACACAGGTGCAACGGAAACATGAAGGCATCAAAGCCCGCAAGATGCCTAGTCGCACCAGAAGGCACGAACCTCGACGCTAACACTTAGGCCACAAAACACCACATGCAACCACCACACACACAGCTAGATCTGGCATCGACCCCTCCCACGAGGAGAAGCGAAGACACCGTCGACCAACAGAAGCACCAAAAACATGCCACCAAAAAAGCATAAGATTAAACAAAAAACTACCCTGCACCATTGAAGGAAGTCACTAATGCATTAAGAATTTATTATGACCCAACACCTTCTATTGAGCATGTCGGATTCAGTGTAACCTTGTACTTAAAAATACGCATGAAACTCTAGCGCGGAAGTACATGTATCAGAACCCACTACCACAACCATGCACCGAAACCGGTGCAAGGAGAGTGAAAACAAAGTCTTACGAGAGGAGTGGATCTAGGTCACTCAAACTCCAGCGAAGATGGTTGTTTGATTCTGTTTATTAATATGGTATATATTGCCCTCTGTGAATTCTCGTAAGTATGATAGGTTATATGATAATTATTTGTCAGATCTTAGTTACTCAATGCTTGTTCTAGGCTATACCCTACTATATAACACTGCATGATTAGAGATCTTTGGGCGCATGGTTGCACACAGCACAACAAACACCACACATACCAAAGCCGCAGAAGAACCGAGCTAGCTATGCCCTGGAGACTACCAAAACTATCTCCTGCATGTTGATAACATGGCCCACTGCGCAGTGACGAAAGATCACGTCCCATAAGATCGCGTGGTGGCCCACCTGACCAAAATGTAGCCAACCGCTGCGCAGGAACAGATCCGGGATCTATGGAGGACCCGATCTACATATATAGGTGGCGGATCCAAATACTCCGCAAAAAAAAAAATTGCGACTTAACAAAGCAAGAAGTTCTATCCTAGGCAAGTCCGATGAATGATGGATCAATGATTGTTGAACGACGTAGTACTAGATCGGAGGTCTGCAACAACGTGGATATATATATTCAGTGGCATGCATGCACGTCCTCGTCGATCGGGGCCGTGGTGTTAATTGCACCAGATACAAAAGCTTTAAATGCACCGAGGTTGACCATGAACGTTCTGTGCATAACGTCCAGAAACAAACTTGTTATAAAAGGCGTAACGACCATGGATGGGAAGCTATATTTGTGGGAAGTTTGAGCCAATAGGGGATATGCTTGTGTGATTTTTCGGTCCTGTACAAGTACAACACCTAGGATTTTTTTTTCCTTGTACAACAACCTAGCTAACTACTGTACTAGCTAGCTAGGGTGTTCACCAAAACAGGCTAGGAATAGGATAGGGTAATCCACACTTTCATCTCTGGACCCGAAAGTTGTACGTAGCTCCCGATTGCCGACGCGTGACATGGCACGACTTGATTGGCCTCCTAAATTGCATGCGGCCGGGGAGGGCAGCAAGGCAGGCAAATAATTGTCCTTCCGTGACATGCATACAGGAACAATGCAGGACGTACTAGTACTATATATACCGTACGGACTGGCCGATGCTAGAAAAAATGGACACCTTAGTTGGCCGGTTCTACAAATATTCGATTCACACTAACATATGGCTGGATCTTTTTATTTTAAAAGATTGAAAAACTATACTTATAAGTTTTAGAAAAATCTGAATCCAAATTCTTGATGTAGTCAATGATGCATATCCTAAAAGCATGCAGAATCAGGATATAAATTATTTGTATTATGGGTTACACAGAAAATAACAAAACCTTGTATATTTTGAATATCTGAAAGTGCGTATACTTGGATCCATACATTTGTCATTTTTTGTGTGTCGGTCAACATATAAAGTATTTTAGAATAAGATTTTGCAGGTTTGTGAGATACATGATTGACAATATTATATATTTTTGAAGATTTGAATGTGTATTGCTCAGATCCACACATTTTTTATTTTTTATGTAGCTCAACATATAAAGTATTTCAAATTCAAGTTTTGCACGTTTGTGAGATATAAACACCATTAATGATATGCAGAATTTTTTACAGATTTGAAAAACTTATGCATAAGATATTTTTAATAAAAGGACATCTGGAACGCGGGAGGCATAAATCTCCACTCATGCATCATGCATGCACCGGCCCACCAGAAACGATGCATGCATGCACCGGCCCGGCCGTACGACGTTGGTTTCGTCTGCACGCACCCCATCCCCAACCCGGCCAGGGATATGTAGTGCATCGACCGATCTCTCATATTCTCGTCATCCATCCGATCCTATCTCAGTGGATGATGCGCCGTTGTGGATCACAGGTAGCCGGAGGTGCACTGCGCGTAGCTCCGAGGGAGATGGCGTGCGCAAGGCAACCAGACAAAGAGACCTGAGGACATATGCCTGCCAGGGCCCGGCCAAGACCTATGGGTAGATTGCTTCGCTAAGCTAGCGTATAGCGCGGTGACGTCCCGGCCATATGTGTCGGAGGCAAGATTCCACCCGGTGGCACCGTACGTAGTACTCCCTCTGTTTATAAATGTAAGACATTTTAAACATTTCAAATTAAACTAGATACACACTATAATGAGTGAATCTCACTAAAAATAGACTAGATACATACTAAAATAGATGAATCTACTAAAAGCTAAAACGTCTTGTATTAGTGAACGGAGGGAGTAGCAGCCTAGTCCAGCAGCACACGCGCATGCATGCCTGGTTCAATGTACCTAGCTAGGTGGTTGCGGATATTACCAAGGTGAGCATTTTTCTCGATAAAATCGCTTTATTACTCAAATATCTTGATGATACATAAGGATTACATCCGGCCTCTGCAAAATGCCGCGATTCTCCACTCGTTGTAGAGCCGACCATTAACAGAACAAATGAGTACACCGATAGATGACCTGCATCTTACCATTGAAAACCCTGTCATTTCTACATAGCCATAGCAACATAACGGCAAGCACTCCCACCCTAATAAAAGTACTAAACTTGTAATATATGTCATGTAGCCAGTTGCCAAAAACATTTGCAGCACGACATGGCGGATACAAGTTAGAAACTATTTAGATGACTGACCATATAAAACGAGAACTTACATTGAAAGAACAAATTCTTAATTGTCTCATCACGATGACAAAAGACACACTTAGAACTTCCATGCCAGTTGCGTTTTACAAGATTATCCTTGGTAAGTATTACTCTCGTTGCGGAGGTACCATGTATTTTTTTTAATTTTAGTGGTACCTTTATTTTCCATATTTTCTTATTATTATAGACTGGCATGTCTAAACGGACAAGTGATCTATACATGAAATCGACCGAGAATTTACCACTCTCGTGTAGATTCCAACAAAATTCATCATTCTCTTGCGACAGTTGGACCAATGCCAACAGACCTAACAGAGCATTTCATGACGCAAGTCTGGGACCAATTAAATCTCATCTGAACGTCACATTTGGTGGAGTTGTATCCATAACCGTAGCAATTGTATCGCGCTTGTGACAGACAATACTATATAGAGATGGATATTGTTCTTGGAGTGTGGTATTACCTGACCATTTCTCCTTCCAGAATCCAATTTCCGACCCATCCTTAATAGAAATGATCCAAAGCGGAAAAGGTGTTTCTTCGTCACCATTAGACCAGCCAAATAATGTGAGTCACCCAGTTTCCAGTAAACTCGTGACAAAGCTTTTGAGCCTATGTATTTCCTTTTTAGGAGAGTTTGACAAACCCCATCTTGGGTAAGAAGCTTGAAAACCATTTCCTGAGAAGGGATGTGTTTTTAACCTGAAGGTCATGAACACCGAGTCCCCTTAGGTCGACAGACCACGTCCCACCTAGCCAGCTCGTGTTTCTTTGTTTTTACCTATTTCCTTGCCAAAAGAATCTTGATCGGAAGTAATCCAATCTTTGTAAAACTCCTTTGGCAACTAGAAGGAAAGAAATCATATTCATTACCATGTTACTTTGTACCGAACTAATGTTCCACCAAGATATAATAGTTTTCCTTTCCAGCTGCTTAGCTTTTTCTATAAGCGATCCTCGGCATGTTTCCATCCTGCATTTGTCAGTCTTTGATAATGAATCGGAATACCCAAATACCTAATAGAAAACTGACCTTGCTCGCAACCAAAAAGATCAACATAATTGGCAGCCTCGTTGTTAGCACCCGTTTTTGGCAGGTCACAGGTTCAAGTTCATTCAGGGGAGAATTGGCGACCCGGAGGAGACCTGAAGTGATGACCCGGCAGAAACCAACTCGGTTTAGCTAGAACCCGGCGCAGGCTAGACTTGGGTTTCCTGAAGATTCCAGAAGCCGCACCAGAGAAGCCGTACACGAGGTTGTTTAACGCTTGCAAAGCCCAAAACAGAAGTCGGACGACGATAGAATGAGTTCGAAGTCAACACGGAAGGACAAAAGGCGACTTTCCAAAAGGAGCCGGAAAAGGATGCTTGGAGTCCGGGTCCAGTACGAAGTCGGCCAAGGCTTTTACCTAGTTTAGAGATAAAAAACGACTTATATCACGAGTTGTAATCCTTGTAGAAGTACAATGCTTGTACGGGAAGTCCAGCCGCCTCACTATATATGTAAGAGGTGACGGCCGATTGAAATTAAGCAAACAATCGACATATCAATACAAAACCTACTTTTTTACCCTCAAACCCTTGTTCCTGCTTCCGTTATTCGACGACTTCGCGTGAGTTCATCGAGTATCGACAACCGAGTTGAGAGTGGTCAAATCCGGCTTAACTCAGCCAATCGTCGCTGGCTTCCTCTGACGGGGTCCCTCCCGAGGGGCTGGGCGTCTGGTTCAAAAAGCGCCGGCTCGTTGTCTTGCGTATCGCGCTACAAGCCGGCCTCCCGCGGGGCGAGTTGCGGAGTACCTCCCCCGGCACCGCGGGTACATGAGGACGTGTTCGGGTGACGCGTTTTTGACGTAACACACTTTTTGGCGACTCCGCTGGGGACGATTTCTTACTTAAATCGGGCAACAATGACCAGTTCTTAGGCTACAGATCTGTCCGCCATCACCACCGACAAAGTCATCAAGCCTACTCTCAAAGATCTGTCGGAGGCACAACGCCAAGGCCTGGATGAGTGGAAGAAGAAGAGAAACGAGGAGTTCGAGGCGCTGCGACTCAAGCGGGAACAGGAAGACGAGGAGTTGTACTTGGCCAGCTTCAAGTTAGATCGGCAAGGCATAACTGCACCGATCAAGGAGCCGTAAGATGTACCTCTGAGCGTCAACACCGACAAACCCGCTGTAAGTAACAATACCTTTTCTCTTGAGCAATTAGCTGAAATTCAGTTTCATGTTTCGCAAGGTACGAACAATGTTTGTGATCTTATGTTGGAACATGAAAGGGCTAAGAAAAACACCATCCAAGGCCAGACATCGGACACACAACCGATGAGCCCGTACAGGGAAAAACGGCTTGGTAATGCACTGCCTTGTCCGACTCCGATCCAAAGTTCATCCTACCCGACAGGACAGACGGGACCAGCGGTGCGACTTATGGGACGCGGGTCAATGCCGAATTCAGATTCGGCTCCTTGGATACAAGCCGGCCCTGTGGCCAATTCTTCTCCTGTTCCGGCTCAATCGGCCAACATGGACGATTTGGTGGTCGAGTTCAGGAAGAAATTGGATCAATTAGTGTATGACAAATTCGGGGTTATGCCTAAACATAGAACTTACGTTAAACCCTACCCCGAATATTTTGATCTACAACCCTATCCACCTGGCTATAGAGTCCCTAAGTTTTCTAAATTTAATGGGGTGGATAACAAGTCGACATGGGAACATATTAGTCAATATTTGGCTCAATTAGGCGAAGCTAATCATGATCACATCAAAGTTTGCTTATTCTCTTTGTCGTTAACTGGGGTTGCTTTTTCTTGGTTTTCGGCTTTAGCTCCTAATTCTATACACACTTGGTTTCACTTGGAGCAAAAGTTTCATGAGCACTTATTTTCCGGAGAAATTGAATTAAAATTGTCCCATCTTACATCGGTTAGACAGAAGCATGATGAATCGGTATCCGATTACATCAAGAGATTTAGAAACACAAGAAACCGGTGCTATAGCTTGGCGATAACTGAAAGGGATATGGCCGACTTAGTTTTCAACGGGTTGAGATCATATCTAAAAGAGAAGCTGGAAGGGCATGAGTTCTTCTCTGTTGGGCAAGTCCAGGAGAGAGCTCTGGCTCATGAAAGCCGAGTTAACGAATCCAAGGATTCACATCGGATGAGCAGGAGTTGGCTTAACACTATTGAACACGATGCTGACTCCGGTGATGAAGCCAATGTTTACGCAGCCGAGTTTGTTTGGCCTAGTAAAGCCAAACCCTATATGTGTGATGATTTAAAGCCGATTCGTAAGAATCGGGACGATGAGGTGAAGTGTAGCTTTGACGTAGGCAAATGCGATAGAATATTTGATGCCTTGTTAAAGGACAAAGTGATACGAATTAACCATGTTATACCGTCACCTGACGAATTAAGGCGACGTGCTTATTGCAAGTATCACAATTCTTTTTGTCATGCTACTAATGATTGCAATGTCTTTTGTCGACAGATTCAATCGGCCCTCAACGATGGACGATTGAGCTTTGCTGGCATGGACATTGACACACAGCCGTTCCCAATGAACGTGCTAGATTTGGAGGGGAAGAAAGTTCTTCTTTGGCCAGAGGCGGCCGAAGGCACTAACAAATCTAATGTCGTTATTGGTGAGCCCAGGAAAGAAGCCGGCAATACGGAGGCAAGGAGGCAGATCACATTGAGCCGGCAACCCGATGGACAGGAAGTTATCAAGATCACTATCAAAAACTCCGCACTCGGGGGGCAACAACCACGAGCAAGAGAATCACGACTCAGGTTCATGAAGCCCAAGAACCCAGAAGTCGGCAAATGGAAGACGAATCAGGTTGAGTACAAGCCAAAGAAGATCAAGCCGACTTTCGACATGCTACTGAACAAGTATGTGCGCCAGGCCGGGTCTAAGGTGAACCAGCAACATGGGAAGCGACCTAGCTCACCATCTATTGAAGGAAGTTGCCAGTATCAGGAGTCGGTCGGAGAGTCCAAGCGTCAAGCAACCCGGCAAACTATGTAGAGCCGACTTGTGTATCCTGGTGACTCCTCATATTGGCGGTTCAAGGCGCAAGGAACTAAAGCAGCTGACCTGGGAGGTGGGTTGGTCCCAAATAACTCATTGGTCATTGGAACGCACGTGCTGAAATTGAAGGACTCGGTCATCGAGCCGGCAAATAATGAGCCGATACTAGCTATCATGCCCAAGGTGACATCCAGTGACCATGAAGCCGGATCCAGCCAACCATAGCAGCTAGACCCTGGGACCCAAAATATACCCAGCCAAAGTGGTGCCCGCCAGGTATAACAAAGACGCAGAGGCGAAAGCTACAGAGGGCAAGGAACCGGGAGAAAGCAGAGAAAGAAGCTGAGCAAGCTAGAGATGCCAACTTCAATGATGAGAGACCAATGGTGTCAGCTCAAGTTTGGGTACCCAAGCCGACTCCTGTGACGACTCCTTTGATGATTGCACCAAGTCCACCTATAAGCAATAAGATGGAGCCAGTTTCCACACCGGCCATTACTTATTCATCATGGGCAGATGAGGTTGAAGCAGCGGACTTGGAAGCAGGGGATAAGCCGGCAAGGGGTGAGTCGGATAACGAGTCGGCAAATGGGGACTCGGTAGAGAATTCGATGAGCGAGGAACTGGCGGAGGACGATTCTGAAACATTGGAGTTGGCAATTGATGCATGTAAAATGCATACATGAACTTTGCATTATAATACTCATATTTCAATCATATTTGCATCATATAAGGGTTATATCATTGTTTTATAATGATTTGGGAAGATTTCACAGTTTTCCTATTTTTCTGGAATTAACCCTGCACTGGCAGAAAACCCTATTTTCTATATTTTGATGTTTCAGGGACCCAAACGACGACCAATTGACCTGAAAATTTACGAGGATCATTTTTTTGGAAGGAAGAAAGCGTAGAGTGAAGGAAGCAAACAAACGGAGACCCGAGGGCCAAAAGAGGTGGGCCCACACGGCCAGATTCCTTGGCCGCATGGGACCCCCCATCTTGGGCCTCGTGGCTCCGATGCCGTCCGTTTTCGTCTTCGTGGCTTCGTCTTGACCTAAAACCGACTATAAAAATAGTCCCCCGAGGAGTTTCGCGAGGAGGCGGCGGAGAAACACAAAACCATGAAACAGAGAGTCAGAAGGCTGCCGCCGGAGAAGATCGGAGGGGGGAAATGCCGCCGAAATCACCTCCGGAGGGCTCCACCCCCCTCCAGCGTGTTCACCATCAACATCTACAGCAAGATCATCTCCATCTCTCCACTGTAAACTCTTGGCAAACATGATGTATGATGCAATATACTATTCCCTTGATCTATTGTGTCTCCCCATCTATGTTTGAGAAGTGATTGGTTCATGGCAATAGTGAAATAGTTCGTTGTTTGGTTGCATACAAGTTTTGTTATCTTTTATGATTGTCTTTATGTACAATATATGAGTGCACGCATATGTTGGGGAATGCATGTAAGGTGATCACCGGTAATGTAATGGAGTGAGGGAGACTTGGAGGACATGTAAACCTGAGACCGAGTCATGAAGTTACTTTATTGGGGATATACATAGGGGACCTTAAAACTTAAGGCTATGGTGGGACTTTTATGTCTTAATAAATCTTGTGCAATCATTTACTTGGCCATAAGAACCATCATAAGGGGTTTTAGTTCATTCACTTGGCTACACCTATTTATGGCTCCTTCCTAGAAGAAACAATTAAGGCTGAAACATGTGCTTCACTAATTGTGACAACCACACGAATGAAATAACAATTGCTAGAACATTTGCTCCCTTGAGATATTTGCTACTTGAGATATTTGCTACTTGCTACTTTGAGAAACTTGCTTGAGAAAACTGCTGAGAGAAACTTGCTCTGAGAAACTTGCATTCGAAGCTTGATTAAGAAACTTGTTACTAGATAAACCCATTCCACATCACTTGCTTTCATTAGTTAGTTCCTTTCATATTTCAACTTATTGCCTTGCACAAACGGCCATATAAGAGGGTTATAGGGCTTTAGAGAATAGATAGTTTACCTTCAGCTCCTTTTGGGTTCGACACTCAAATACTTATCAAATTGTGCTACAGTGATTCCTTGCTCTTGGGGATTATCAGTAATAAGCGAGTCGGCGGATGGGAACTCGGCGGAGAACTCGTCCAGCAAGGAGCCGTCAGAAAGCGAGACAGAGTTGCCGGAATCAATGACGGACGAGTCGGAAAGTTTGCTAGAGGAAGATTTGCTGGATTATGAAGGAACACCGACTCGGGTAGGTATGGATATTAACATGGTATATTATTTGCCTGCTGAATTCCGTGCTGTAGAAGCAGAAGGCGAAGTAGCGCAGCTCAACTTTGGACCCAAGAATGCCGTCTTCGAGAAACCTGATGGACCGGTTAAGCACCTTAAACCCTTGTACGTAAGAGGGCATATCAACGGGAAGTCGGTTACCAGGATGATGGTTGATGGAGGTGTTGTGGTAAACCTGATGCCATATCCCGTCTTCAAAAAGTTACAGCTAGAAGATGATGATCTGATGAAGACGAACATGGTACTGAACGGGTTCGAAGGAGGAGAAGGAGTAGAGGCCAAAGGAGTCATCAGTTTGGAACTCACAGTGAGAAGCAAAACATTGGCTACTGCGTTCTTTGTTGCTGAGGTGCAAGGGAATTACAATGTGCTACTCGGACGAGATTGGCTCCATGCAAATCAGTGCGTGCCATCTACCATGCACCAGCAACTTGTACAATGGATCGACGATGAGATTGAGGTCGTTCATGCTGACAACTCGGCATGTATTGCTTTAGCCGAGTCCATTGTTGATTGGAAACACTCAAATGCTACATCTCTTTCGGGGCGTGATTTATCCGGGTTCAATTTCCTAAGTGCAACCAAGGATGGATTCGTGCCAGTATCTCTAAAGCCGATTGGTGGTAATCGGCTGCGACTCAAATAAATGGATCCCAACGATGAGTGGTTGCAAAAGCGTCTGGACAAGTATCGGGCAGAGAGGACCGATATGTGTGAAGCAATTGAAGACCAGACGACATGGACAAGTTGGGACAAGGTTTTACGTCAGCCGACCCGATCAAAGAAGTGGATATTGGGGATGGCGCTATTCCCAGGCCGACGTTTGTAAGTAGGAATCTAGAAGCCGATTATAAATCCGAGTTAATCGCGCTAGTAAAGGAATACGTGGACTGCTTTGCTTGGGAGTACCACGAGATGCCCGGGTTAAGCCGAGAGCTCGTCGAGCATCGGTTACCGATAAAAGCCGGCTTCAGACCACATAAGCAGCCGGCTCGCAAATTCAACCCGGCAATATATGACCGGATCAAAGAAGAAATTGGCCAGCTTCTGAAAGCTAACTTCATTCAGCCTTGCAAATATGCCGACTGGATCTCCAACATTGTGCCAGTCGAGAAGAAAGGATCCGGTAAGATCAGGGCATGCATACACTTCAGAGATCTAAATCGAACTACGCCCAAAGATGAATATCCTATGCCAATAGCCGACATGCTTATCAATGATGCCTCAGGGCACAAAGTCATCAGCTTTCTAGACGGAAACGCGGGGTACAAACAAATATTCATGGCCGAAGAGGACTCGGCTAAAACAGCATTTCGCTGCCCCGGGTTCGTTGGTTTATTCGAGTGGACGGTAATGACCTTTGGGTTGAAGAATGCTGGTGCCACATATCAGAGAGCGATGAACTTAATATTCCATGATCTTCTTGGAGTCGTACTAGAGGTGTACATTGATGACGTATTTGTCAAGTCGGACGGCGAGTTAAATCATTTGGCCGACTTACGACTTGTGTTTGAGAGAATGAGGAAGTACGGGCTCAAGATGAATCCTTTGAAGTGTGCCTTTGGCGTGTCGGCTGGAAAGTTCCTTGGTTTCATCATACATGAAGCCGGCATAGAAATTGACCCGGCAAAGATTGAAGCTATCCAGAAAGTGCAGGCGCCGAATTGTAAAAAGGACATGCAGAAATTCCTAGGCAAGGTAAATTATTTGAGAAGATTTATTACTAACTTGTCTGGGAAAGTTGATGCATTCACACAGATCCTTCGGCTCAAGAATGATGACAAGTTCACCTGGGGGGGCAATACAGCAAGAGGCATTTGATAGAATAAAAGTTTGTTTGTCTAAACCTCCAGTTCTGAGGAAGCCGGCTCGTGGTCTACCGTTCCGAGTTTACATTGCTGCCGAGGAAAAGGTGATTGGAGCGGCCTTAACTCAAGAAGCCGAAGGACAGGAGTACGTCATCACTTACCTAAGTTGGTGACTGCTAGATGCCGAGTCCAGATACAGCTTCGTGGAAAGGTTGTGCCTATCTCTTTATTTTGCTTGCACCAAATTGCGCCATTATCTTTTATCTGGCGAGTGTAAAGTTCTTAGTCAGACCAATGTCATCAAACACATGATACATAGGCCGATTCTTAGTGGACGAATCGGCAAATGGGCGTATGGGTTGATTGAATATGATTTGGCCTATGAACCTCTCAAATCTATGAAGGGCCAGATTGTAGCCGACTTTATCGTCGATCATCGGATTGACCTGGAGCAAGAAGCCGACTTGAATGTCGTGTCGGATGTACCATGGAAACTTTATTTTGACGGCTCAGTTTGCAGTAGTGGAAAAGGAGTCGGCATTGTCTATATTTCGCCCCACGGTACTATCTTTGAGGCCTCTTGTCGTCTTGATTATTTTTGCACTAACAATGAAGCCGAATACGAAGCTCTTCTATTCGGGTTGAAGATTTTGATGGACGCAGGGGTAACTCATGTTGAGGCATATGGTGACTCGCTGCTTATCGTCCAGCAAGTGGCCAAGATCTTTCAGTGCAACAGTGGATCACTCAACATATACCTTGATAGATGCTTGGACATCATATCGACTCTGGATTACTTTTCTATATCTCATGTGTCCAGGCAGGACAACTGGCTTGCCAACGAGTTGGCACAACGAGCATCGGGCTATCATGTCAGTAGAGGAGTATTTTTCACAGCAAAGAAGCCGGTGCTAGCTTTTGTCAACAATGTTGGAACCGGAGGAGAAGTCGGCTTGCCTAAGTCGGCTCCAGAGGGACCTGGTGGAAACCGACCAGCTGATTAGAGGATGCCCACTGTTGATTATTTGAGGGATCCAAGTCAAAAAACGGATAGAACTATTCGGCGGCTTGCTTTTAAATATACTTTGATAGATGACGAGTTGTATCGCCGAACAGCCGATGGTCTTCTTCTAAGGTGTTTGGACGAAGACCAATCCCGGGTTGCTATGGGGGAAGTACATGACGGCCTATGTGGGACACATTAGTCGGCTCACAAAATGAAGTGGATGCTCAGACGAGCCGGATTCTATTGGCCGACGATGATTAATGACTGCTTCAGGTACTATAAAGGGTGTGAGGCATGCCAGAAGTTTGGAGATGTTTAGGTAGCACCGGCTTCATTTCTTAATCCTATAATAAAGTCGTGGCCTTTTCGAGGATGGGCGTTAGATTTTGTCGGTATGATCAACCCGGCTTCATCCAAAGGGCATCGGTTTGTATTAGTTGCTACTGATTATTTCACCAAGTGGTCTGAAGCAGTACCCCTCAGGGAATATGACCCACAATGAGGTAATTCAGTTCATTACAGAGCATATTGTTCACCGATTCGGTATCCCGCAAACTCTCACCACAGATCAAGGTACTTCCTTCATGGTTAAGGAGGTGAAACAGTTTGCCGAATCACTCGGGATCAAGATGCTCGGCTTATCTCCGTATTACGCTCAAGCCAATGGACAAGCCGAGTCAAGCAACACAATTCTGATCAAGTTGGTTAAGAAGAAAGTACAAGACTACCTAAGGAGGTGGCATGAGGTACTGTCTGAGGCATTGTGGGCTCATAGAATCTCAAGGCATGGTGCAACTAAGGTGACTCCTTTCGAGTTGGTATATGGACAAGAAGCCGTTTTACCAGTAGAAGTGAATCTGGCTGCTTTGAGGTTCGCTAAGCAAACGACTTGTCGGCTGAGGACTATTACAATTTGATGATGAATAACATAGACGAGGTAGCCGACAAACGTATAAAGGCTTTGAAGGACATTGAGAAAGAGAAGTTGCGGGTGGAAAAAGCTTATAACAAAAGAGTCCGACTCAAGGATTTTCAAATCGGCAACTTGGTCTGGAAAGTTATATTGCCAATTGGCTTTAGGAGCCGGAAATTCGGCAAATGGTCGCCAAGTTGGGAAGGGCCACTACGAGTCGTAAGGATTGTACCCAGCAATTCATATCTGGTGGAAACATTGGAAGGCAGTGTATTGCCTCGAGCTATCAATGGGAAATACTTGAAGAAATTCCATCCAAGCGTGTGGCAAACTGCATGAGCTGCACATATGGCCGATATAAATATATCGCCCTTAGCATACGGCCGATGAGCTTAAGCATCGCCCTTAGATCAAATCTTCTACATTGTATATTTTCTAGTACGCAAGCTCTACTAGAAAACAGGGGGGCATGTGTTAGCACCCGTTTTTGGCAGGTCACGGGTTCAAGTTCATTCAGGGGAGAATTGGCGACCCGGAGGAGACCTGAAGTGATGACCCGGCAGAAATCAACTCGGTTTAGCTAGAACCCGGCGTAGGCTAGACTTGGGTTTCCTGAAGATTCTAGAAGCCGCACCAGAGAAGCCGGACGCGAGGTTGTTTAACGCTTGCAAAGCCCAAAACAGAAGTCAGACGACGATAGAACGAGTTCGAGGTCAACACGGAAGGACAAAAGGCGACTTTCCAAAAGGAGCCGGAAAAGGATGCTTGGAGTCCGGGTCCAGTACGAAGTCGGCCAAGGTTTTTACCTAGTTTAGAGATAGAAACCGACTTATATCACGAGTTGTAATCCTTGTAGAAGTACAATGCTTGTACGGGAAGTCCAGCCGCCTCACTATATATGTAAGAGGTGACGGCCGATTGAAATTAAGCAAACAATCGACATATCAATACAAACCCTATTTTTTTACCCTCAAACCCTTGTTCCTACTTCCGTTATTCGGCGACTTCGCGTGAGTTCATCGAGTATCGACAACCGATTTGAGAGTGGCCAAATCCGGCTTAACTCAGCCAATCGTCGCCGGCTTCCTCTGACAGGGTCCCTCCCGAGGGGCTGGGGTGTCCGGTTCAAAAAGCGCCGGCTCGTTGTCTTGCGTATCGCGCTACAAGCCGGCCTCCCGCGGGGCGAGTTGCGGAGTACCTCCCCCGGCACCGCGGGTACACGAGGACGTGTTCGTGTGACGCGTTTTTGACGCAACACTCGTCTTGAGCCTCCTCGAAGAAGAACAATTCGCTTTTATGGAAATTTATTTTGAGTCTCGAAAGTTGCTCGAACACCGATAATATAATTTTAGGTTCTTAGCTTTTTCGATATGAGATCCATAAAAAGAATTATGTCATCCGCGTATTGCAGAATAGATAGGCCCACATCCACAAGATGCGGAACTACCCCCTCAATTTAGCCATCGAGTTTTGTGCGCTCAATCATGACGGCTAACATATCCACCACTATATTAGATAGTATTGACGATAATGGGTCACCTTGTCTTATTCATTTTTCTATTTGGAAGTAATGGCCAACATCATCATTGACTTTAATGGCCACACTACCTGTTGGGGAGACGAACCCCAGATACCCCAAGGAGGCCAAATTCACCAAAGGACTCAAGCCGGCAGGTTCAAGGCGGACCCGATGATCCGGCTTGAAGGCATCCACAACGATCCGGCTTGGAGCAGCCGGACCAACCCGCCGACCAATCCGTACTGGTGGGCCAGCTTCACACAACCGCCATAGGTGAACAGTGCCCCCTGTCGGGCGTTATGCCTACAACACAATGATGAACCAGCCCAAGCCGGCCTTGTACTGTAGCGATGTCATAGGGGTAAACTTGTAACTTCCCTGTAATCCAAAACCCTAGCCTGCTGCCTATATAAAGCAGGCCAGGGTCCCCTGAAACGAGGGGCACAAGAGAGAGACAAGCAACAGACACACAAGACAAGGAGAGCCTCCACCACGTTCCCGATCATAGTCATCTTCCACCTCCAGCCGGCCCAGTAGTTCAAGCCGGCTGCACCCCGAAACAGCTCCAGGAGCATCACTTGTAGCCCGATTTCATGATCTGAGCAATAAGAATCCAGAAGAGCAGGACGTAGGGGTGTTACCTCACCACGAGGGCCCTGAACCTGGGTAAATCGCGTGTGTTTGCGTGCTTGCTACCCAATCCCGCGCGAGCGCCATCGTTGCCTTGTCCCACACTTCTTTTCCATCTTTGATGGATATGTCGTTGATGCCACCACGACATTCGGTGCCCACCGTGGGGCTCGCGACGAGCGGAATCACGTCCCGCGCGGGATCCCGGACCGTAGATGATCGGCGGGTCGTCTCCGGCCTCGTGCTCTCCATCGGCTCCATCGGGTGCGTCCTCGACAACACCAAGAGCTTCGCCGACGTGGGCTTCACCAGCAGAGGCACCGTCGTCACCTTTCGCGACTTCCACGTCTATGTCATCGTCGCCGCCAAGGAGTACCCGGAGGAGGTCTACTCATGCTTGGCTCCTTCGGTCTTCGACGCCAGCGTCTGCGACAACGACTCCACCTTCGGCTACCTTAGCTCCGGCGACGCGGACTGCGACGACGCCAAGCTCAACGTCTACGCCGAGGTACACATGGTCGAGCACGTGGCGGCAGGAGGCGGCATCGCCACAACTGTTCACGAAGCCGGAGAACCTTCTCGCTTCCAGCGCAATCTCGAAGCTGACTTCGAGTTGCTGAGCACCCCCATCGCGCCGGGTGCGGATCCAGCCAAGGCGGCGGCTGATCTCGAGAGGATGCGTCAACAGATATACGACAAGGCTCTCCACCTCGCATCGACACAGCGCCGACTCAACGCCACGATGCGCGAGTACAACACCGTCCACGGCTTCGAGCCGGCAAGAGGCAACACGGAGAAGCTGAATGAAGTTAGGCGCAAAGGAGGGGATCTCGGCGGTGCCCTGAACCGTGCTGGCCAGCCGCACGAGCATTCGGACATCGTCTTGCCCGAGTACAGCTGCCTGGTGCAAAACATGAAGGCTGCGGAGGCGGCAGCAGCAGAACTACCCCATCTTCAAGGCGAGGAGCTACGTCAACAAGCACGCCGGGTCCAAGAGCTCATCGCCGCGGCCAACCGGCAGCAACGCGAAACCGAGGCAACGGCGAGCCGGGAGCAACATGATCTGCCTCCAGGCTACGACGCAGCCGGCAGGTCCAAGCAGGTCATCGAGGCGTCATCCACGAGCCGCGGCAGGGCAAAGGACAAGCAACCACGAGCTCATCGCGAAAGGAGCGCGAGTTCACATCCTCGTGATCACGGCCGCGATCCGGCTGGGCGACGTGAAGACGGCGATACGAACGAGCTGCAAGCCGTCCGCAGCGTCAAGGAGCGAGTCGGACACAAGGTCACCATCGACCAGCGCCTGGGACCATTGGGGCCCGAGACGGGCAACGACGCGCGCAACCGCATCGACGCGCTCAAGGCGTCAAGCATCATCGAAGAAGAGGACGTCGCCGCGCATCGCTGCTTCGGACCTTGCATCCGGACCGAGCAGTTCCCGATGGGATTCACCCTCCCAAGGGATACACCCAAGTACAACGGCACCGCGAAGCCGGAGGACTGGCTCGCCGATTACGGCACGGCGGTGAACATCGCAGGCGGCAACAAGCGGGTGGTCGTACGCTATGTGCCTCTCATGCTCCAGGGATCGGCTAGGACTTGGCTGAACAGCCTTCCGGCTGAAAGCGTCAACAGCTGGCTGGATTTCGAGGAGGTGTTCAATCGCAACTTCACCGGCACCTACTTGCGCCCCGGCAACGCACAGCTGCTCGCGTTGTGCAAGTAGAAGGAAGGCGAGTCGGACCGTGCTTACCTCACCCGATGGACCAGCTTACGCAATTCCTGTGAAGGGATCCTAGAGCTCCAAGCCGTCCAGTACTTCGTCCAAGGCTGCCGGGATCAGACTCTACTCAAGCATAGGCTCCTGAGGAAAAGTCCAAAGACCATGGCGGAGCTCATGGCAACCGCCGACGAGTACGCCACCGCCGACGCGGGCATGACCAACCCGATCCGACTCGACGAAGCCGGAAGGATCATCACGGCAGAGCCGGCTGCACGCCGCAGCCGGACGGAGAACCAGGAGGGAGGAAGATCAAGCCGGCGCGACTCCGACACATCCGGCAAACGCAAGCTAACGGACGACCGCATCGAATCCAAGGTCGTCGCCACCACCAAGGGAAGGCCGGCAGGAGGCTTCGACAACCGCCGCATGAGGACGAGCGGCGACATGCGCTGGACAAGGGCGAAGAACAACTACGAATCTCTACTCGATCGGCCATGCCGGAACCACAGCGACCGGCCGGCAAACCACACCGTCAGGCAATGCAACCTTGGCCGTCCAAGGCCGCCACCGTACGAGCGGCGAAATCCGCCTCCGCCTCCGGACGAAGCCGGACGAGATGACCGGAGACGCGACGACAGGCGGCGCGAAGACAGGAATCGCGATGACCGCCGACGCGAAGACCAAAGGAGGAAGCGTCTCCCATCTCCACCACCGGGGGAACCTGACGGATACCGGAACCCGGACGCGGCCTACATCGTGTTCGTCAGCGAGCGCGACGACAAGCAAAGCCGGCGAGAACGGTTCAAGGAGGTGAACGCTGTGGTTCCACCTGTCCCCCAGTATCTCAACTGGTCGTAAGGAGCCATCACGTGGGATCGCAGCGACCACCCAGAGCTGATGCCCAATCCAGGCGGCTATGCTCTAGTCCTGGAGCCCATGATCATCTCCCCCAAGCATGTCTGCACCTTCTCACGAGTCCTCATCGACGGAGGCAGCAGCATCAACATCCTCTACCGCGACACGCTGGAGAAGCTGGGCGTCTCCGAGTCCAGCTTTTTTTTAATATAAGGACTGTAAGGGCAAGCCCCCACAGTATTTTATTGAAATTAAAAACACCCAACCATCAGAGCAGCACCACAGCACTGTACATATTTACAATGAAAGAAAGGGAGAATATACAACATATACAAAAGTTATGAAAGGCCGTCAATCCATGATGACAAGTCTTGGACATGCTTCTCCTTCAGCCGATGCATATGCAGGGTGATATCATTAATGAACCTTCTTTTCCATCCCCGGAATGAAGGTAAAATGCTCTGAAAGATCGCCTCATTGCGTTGCTTCCAGATATTCCATAAAGCCAAAATAACCACCTCAGTAAAGAAAGGCTTGTGGAACTGCTGCCTGGCCCGTCTGAAGACCTGCTCAAAAGAATCTCCAGCCTCCCACTGAATTTGAAGATAGTTCCAAACCCGAATACTGAAGTTACAGTGAAAGAAGAGGTGCAGCCAATCCTCTGTGGTGTTGGTGGGGCATAAGACACAGTGAAAGACATCAGTAACATTCCAGTGTCTTCTTCTAAGCATATCTCTTGTATTCAAACGATCACTAACCAAGAGCCAGGAAAAAACTTTCAGGCGAAGAAGAACCTTACTTTCCCAAATCCATGAATAAACCTGTAACATCCCAATTTTCAAAAATTGCATGAGCATGCATCCATGTCATCATATGCATTTGTTTGTGCATTTAATTTAGGTGGCTTGATTTGATTTTTGTTTTTATTTGTTCAAATAATGGAATAAAGGGTGCTAAGTAACCCTAGCCATGTTTTTCAAATATTATATTTATTTTGGTGGCAAGACAAGTGCCATATTATGCTATAATTGAAAAGCTCTCTAAAAAGTATTTTTGCAAATTTTTATAAAAAGGTTTGGCTATGGTGTATTTTAAGTTTTAAAACCAGAGAAAAGAAAAAGGAAAAGCTTTGTTAAAAAAAAAAGAGAGAGAAAACGGCCGCAGCCAGCCCGAGCCAGCCCAGCAAGCCGGCCCAGGACCAGCCCAGCAGCACCCGACCGGCCCCTCTCCCTCTCTCTCCTTTCCTTCCCTCTCTCTCTCGCGCCCGACGCCGTATCCGCCACGGATTCGATCGAATCCTAACAGAACTCGACCAAATCCGTCGCCCCGAGCCTCCCTACTTAAACCCCACCCCCTCCGCATCATCCTCGCCCCAAAAACCCTAGCTAACGCCGCCAGGCTGCCGCGCAAAAGCTCGAGCCGCTCCGCCGCCCGCCGCCGGTAAGTGGGCAACTCCGGCCGCACACCGGCGACTCCAGCTCCTCCCTCCCCCTCCAATCGCCTTGTTTCTTCGTTGCGGAGCTTCTAGACATGGCCACTGATTTTTCTCATCGCCAGGTCGACACGTCCGTCCACGCCCGAACGAAGCCGCCGCCCGAAGCAACTCCGGCGAGCAATCTCCGGCGGAGGAGACCATCCCGGAGCACCACGCCTCGCCATCTGGACCGCCTCGTCGTGCTGATCATCCAGGTATAAGCCGTGCGTCCTGGAACGCAGTAGATTGCCGGGAACGCACCATGCCGACGCGTCGCCGCCGCGCACCACCGCTCGACGGAACCCTAACTCCGGCCGGCCCTGAGTGCTTTAGATCTGGACCGTTGGATCCCGATCCAGCGGCTCCGTTTTATTTCCTTAACCGAATCGGTACGGGCCAATCAGAGCACGCCGCATCAGCGCCGAGTCAGCTGCCCAGTAAGCGCCACGTCAGCCCCCATTTTCGTATTTTCGGCCGAATTGATTTAATTTGGCAGTTTTGCAGAAAAACCCCTGAAACTTAAAACCATCATATCTTTTTAATGGCTCGGCCAAATTTAATGAACTTTATATTTTTGAAAACCTTATAACCTGTAGAATGTTTTAGAACCATTAGTTTTCTGTTTTGCCAACTTTAAAATTATTCAAATTTCAAATGAGGGATTTGAGTAATTTTGGCATAACTTTAAATCTATAAAAAAAATTAAATTGTTTTCTTCTGCAAAAGTGTGTCTTTTAGTGTCCTCTGTCCAGTAGATATTTTAGTTTGCACTTGTGCATCATGCATTGATAATGTTTTGTAAAAACTCAAATAGTGGCATTTTGACTATAGTAATTGTTTTTAAATTATTAAAGCCACTTAAAATATGAATCATGAGCATCATGCATATAGTAAATAACAGAAAATAATAACTTTATTAATTGTTTAACTTGGACTTGTGTTGTTAGCAAATCATCATGCATGCATGTTTTATTGTATTGCCTATTTGCCTGTGTATTGAATTGTTGCAAATTGCTTGTTTAGATTGTGAAGAGTGCCAGGAGTGCTGTGAGTGTTGCAACCTGAACAACTATCAAGGCAAGTACACACAACAAGTCATGAAGGACCTACTATTTTGTTATATTATGCACTGCAGTTTATTTCAGTAGCTTTGCATGATAGGCTTACCACTACTATTATATATATGCTATGCAAACCTGTTAGGATAGCCACATGGCTAGTTGACTAGTGACCTATTCAATTTAGTGGAATTGCTTGCTGCAAAAACTGAAGTGTTTTATTGTAGTTGAGCTAAGAAAAATTCTACTAAATTAATGAACTACCTAGGTGGTATTGGTTTGTATGATGGAGGCGAAGTTGAGTGGCTATTCAGGCCCATTTCTATGGTGTGAACCTGAATATGTGCACTTGTGAAAGGCCACCTAGGGTTTGAGATTAATGTCACACCGTGTTTGTTTGCCCGACCGTGCAACCACTAGTCATATGGGCTCTGTCTTGATGGAGTAAGTTGTGTGGACCTGGGTCAGCGAGATCTGATGATGTAGAGGGGTAGGACGGCAGTGATCTTGCTAGAGTACCATGGGAAAGCATTTCTGAAAAGTCTCGTCTTGGTCTTCTCCTTTCCTTTTCACTAAATGAGGGTTAAGGATAGAATGGGTTGATCGAGTCTAGTGGGGAAAGTGCCACAAACTCTCGAGAGTTATTTAAAACTATGATCATAGCCGTGTCCCCGGTAACGGACAATTCACGAGTGACCAAATGAGGATGTTGACAGAAGATCTCACTCATTCCAATTTCAGTAATAAAACTTGTTGGGTGAACTCGGGTAAATGAGACATTGGATGCGTTCCATGGGAGTGTCTCATAATGTTAAGTCGAAATTGAAAAAGGTTTTATGAAAAGTAGGATAAAATTTGCTTTCTGCAATAGCCTTGAACACCACCAGCCAAATAAGCATGTAGTGGTAGTCTTTGTCATTTATATACCACCATAGTGCGATACTTGCCAGCCTGTCACAAGGTATTGACCCAAATTCCCTGGGCTGCAACGTTAATGTTGCAGGTTGTTCAGATGAGGAGTGAGGACGTGGTTTGTCTCGAGCTTACAACCAACATGTTCGCCAGTGGCACATGGAGATGATGGAGCTCAGTGCTACTTTATTATGCTGCTTGAACTCTGAATAATATTTGTGGAACTTTATTTATTTTAAGCTAGCTTCGGCTATGCAAAGTTGTAATAAAGTACTTTATTTCTGGATCATTCGTATTTGCGATGTAATAACGTTTAACATTTATGCATGATATTACATCCCGTTGGTGAATGCTAGCCATACTCGATCCAGGGCCTAGCAATTCACGAGGTATTCTTACTTTTCAAAGTGAGGGTGCTACAAAACCTTACTGGCCCGAAGATTGCGGAAACAATAGAAATAATATCTCCGCGAAGAGTATATACCATCCCTCCAAATAGTTGTCCATTCATCTGCAACCGCCGGAGTCAAGAAAATGCCATCCAGACTTTGGTTCATCTCCAAATACTCCTCATAAGCCTGTTGAGACAACGGCAATGCGAAAGCTTGAGATGTATCTTCCAACGAAAGCATCTGTTGAACTGAGATTGTGGGATCCAGAGCAAAAGAGAACAGCCGCGGATAGGAATCCTGTAATCTCTGCCCACTCCATATATTGGACCAGAAAAGAGCCGTGTCACCTCTCCCAATCTTAACTGTGCAAAATTCCTGATAAATTGGCGCCAGCTTTATGATGTCTCTCCACCAGAAAGAGCCACAAATATTAGGTGCCTGAGGCACCCCATCTGGGTAATATCGCCAAACTAAATGGACCCAAGGCAAGACTGCCTTATTAAAGAACTTATGCAGATGCTTGAGTAAGAGACCTTGATTCTGCTTCTGGAAATCCATAATGCCCAAACCCCCACTGCTCTTTGGCGTACAGATCATCTCCAAAGAGGCCAGCGACTGTTTCTTGGAATCCGGGTTATTGCCTCTCCACAGACATTGCCTAATAAAGCGGTAAATCTACTTTCAGAGGCAAGCTGGTATGGAAGGAGGGAGACATTGAGAAGTGGACAATCGAGACCACGATCCCTCGTCGTATTGGTGACCCAAATTCTGAGGAGTTTGTCTATGAGGAGGATTACCCTGACTGGGAGCACAGTGTGGAGATAGCCATGCAGGGAGCTATAGCACGAATCCGCATGAAGTACCGTAAGTTTATTCCTGAGAATAGTCCTTTTCTATTCTTTGGACAGCGTTATATGGATGGTACTCCAGCGGAATACATTGAGGGCTTGGGCAAACTGCATTCAGTGAAGAGGTACTTGGTTGACAGGGAAGTGAGCTCTGCGCGTATGGAAGTCTTGATGAGGGATGCTATGAGGTATCTCGATCATGCAAGAGACAAGATTTATGAGGCCAACGCCAACATAGATCGCTGTGAGAAAGCCCTAGAGTGGATCAGTGACAACAGACAGAAGCTTCAAGTGGAGAACAGAGGATTGGACAACCGCAACCTGCATCTGGAGAACGTGGTGGATCTACAGGAGACAAAGATTAATGCTCTTGAGGAACAGAAAGTTGTTCTTCTCAAGCAGATAAATGAACTGGAGAAGCAACTGGCGCAGGGATCCACTTCACCAACTCAAGAGGACTCCGCAATGCTGACTCCAGAGGTTGAAGATGAAGAAGAGGAGGCGCCCCAAGATGATAGTGATGAAGAGATGGAAGAAGAAGAAGAAGAAGAAGACCCAGAGGAGCGCGCCATAGTTACACCAGATGGAGAGTTGCTGATGATCGTGGAGGACAAAGATGACACCCCCGCAAGGAACACTCGCTCTCATAAGCGCAAGGTCGTTGGAGTCTCCATAAGCCGAAGGTTGTTCAAGAGTTAGATAGTGTGACCACCAATATTAGTAGCTTAGTATGCGAGTATCTTCATTATCGTATCGTTTTTAAAGTATTGACCTATCAAATTGTGGTATGGCAGTACTAGTACGCTTGTGATAGAACCTATATCGTGTTAGTTTAAAGTTTTAAAAACCTTAATTTTCGAATTTGCAATTATATGTGTTTGTTTTGATATGTGTTTGTTTGTTTATTGTTGTTTGTTGATAATTGTTTGTATGGGTAGAAATATTTCTTTAGATCTTTCTATCTATGCTTATCTATGCTATAAACACAGATGCCTCCTCGCCGTGATCCCAGCAACAACAACAACAATGACCAGATGCAGCAGTTGATGACAGCACAGACACAACTGATGAACATGATGGCCCAATTCTTGGCGAACCAGCAGAACGCACCACCACCGCCACCTCCACCGCCGCCGCCACCACCACCACCACCCCCAGTGGACAGGCTTGCTAGATTTCTGAGACTTAGACCCAATAAGTTCTCTACAGCCACTGAACCCATTGTAGCTGATGACTGGTTACGTTCTGTGCACAAGGATCTAGTCACTTGTGAGTGCAATGATGCTGAGATGGTGAGATTCACTGCTCACCTACTCGAGGGACCAGCAGCACAGTGGTGGGAGACCTACCAGATTACTCACCCATTAGCTGGACTCACATGGGACACTTTCAAGGAAGGATTCCGCAATGCTCACATTTCCTCAGGAATCATGAACCTGAAGAAAGATGAGTTCCGCAATCTGAGGCAAGGTAACAGGACTCTGAAGGAATACATGGATGATTTTTGTGCTCTGTCACGCTATGCTCCAGAGGACATTGATACTGATGCTAAGAGGAAGGATAAATTCCTTAAGGGACTTAGTGGTGAACTGAAAATTCCTTTGTCAGTGGCGTATGCACCAAATTATCAAGCACTTCTGGATCAAGCCATCACACTGGATGACAACATCAGGAAAGAGGAGACCAGGAAGAGGAAGTATAGTGGCAACAGCAGCAAGTACAATTCAGGACCCATACATAAGAAGCCACACTTTCATGAGCACAGTGGAGGACATAACTATCACAAGCATGGGAATGGCCATAACCACCATGGCCATAACCCTAATAATGGAAACAAGGAGGAAATGGACATGGGAATGGAAATGGACACAACCATGGCAAGGGGAACAGTAATGGCAATGGACAGCATCGTCATGAGCACAAGAGAGACCTCAGCCAGATAACCTGCTTCAAATGCAAGAAACAGGGACACTACTCCACGGAGTGCCCAGAGAAGAAGGCGGAGGAAGCTGCCAAGTTCAATGCTATTCAGAAGGGGCACGTGACCATGTCAATGTGGAGGAAGTGTATGATGAACCTGATGCTGTGATTGGTACGTTTTTGCTCAACTCCTTTACAGCATTAGTTTTATTTCGATACCGGAGCATCGCATTCATTCATATTAAGAACCTTTGTTAACAAAAACAAGATAGCAACCTCAACCATGACAAACCCGATTAGAGTAAGTTCCCCCGGAGGAGAAATGTTTGCAAAAACCCAGTGTAGAGACTTGACACTAGAAATTGGAAGGAATGCTTTCTCCATAAATTTGATAATATTAGAAACCCAAGGGTTGGACGTCATCCTAGGAATGGACTGGATGACCAGTTTTGAAGGTGTCATAGATTGTGCAAACCGAACCATCACCCTGACTACTCCGGAGGGGAAGAAGATTAGGTTCAAGTCCAAATGTCATCTTAAGGGAGTTAGGCTTAATTCTCTTAAGGGGGTTAGCCTTGAAGAGGTACCCATAGTGAGAGAATATCCTGATGTATTTCCAGAGGAATTGCCGGGAATGCCACCAGATAGAGATGTGGAGTTTCTCATTGAATTGGTACCGGGGACAGGACCCATAGCCAAGAGGCCATATCCAATGGCGGTAGATGAATTGAAGGAACTCAAGAAACAGTTAGATGAACATCTGCAGAAAGGATTCATTCGTCCGAGTTCTTCACCATGGGGAGCCCAATACTATTCGTGGAGAAGAAGGATAGTACGCAGAGGTTAGTTACAGATTATCGTTCTCTGAACGAGGTGACTATCAAGAATAAATACCCACTACCCAAGATCAATGATCTGTTTGATCAATTGGAAGGTGCATGTGTATTCTCTAAGATCGATCTTCGATCAGGGTATTTCCAAATGAAGGTTAGGGAGATGGATATACCCAAGACCGCCTTTACCACTCGGTATGGTCTGTATGAGTACACAGTGATGCCCTTTGGTTTGACCAATGCACCGGCATACTTCATGAATATGATGAATAAGGTATTCATGGATTTTCTGGATAAATTTGTTGTTGTTTTCATTGACGACATCCTAATTTATTCCAAGAGTCACAAGGAGCATGAGGAACACCTACACATAGTGTTGCAGAGGTTGAGAGAGCACAAGTTATATGCCAAATTCAGCAAGTGTGAATTTTGGTTGGAGAAAGTTGGATTCTTAGGACACGTGGTGTCTAAGGAAGGGATCGCAGTAGACCCAGAAAAGGTGTCCGCAGTGACAGAGTGGGAACCACCCAAGAACGTGGGAGAAATCCGTAGTTTTCTAGGCTTGGCAGGATATTATAGGAGGTTTATTGAGAATTTCTCGAAGATTGCCAAACCAATGACGGAATTATTGAAGAAGGATAAAAAGTTTGAATGGAATGAAGCTTGTGAAACCAGTTTCCAAGATTTGAAGAAGCGGTTAGTTTCAGCACCAGTCTTGTGTCTACCAGATATAGAAAAGGATTTCCAAGTATATTGCGACGCATCGCGTCATGGTTTAGGAGTGTATTGATGCAGGGAGGAAAAGTAGTTTCGTATGCCTCCAGACAGCTCAAGAAGCATGAAGTCAACTATCCTACTCATGATCTAGAGTTAGCTTCAGTAGTTCATGCACTGAAGACTTGGAGACAGTACCTGATGGGAAAAAGGTGTGAGGTCTTCACCGATCACAAGAGTCTCAAATATATCTTCACCCAGAAGGAGCTGAACATGAGACAAAGAAGATGGTTAGAACTCATAAAAGATTATGATTTGAGCTTGCAATATCACCCTGGAAAAGCCAACGTAGTGGCTGACGCTTTAAGCCGTAAGGTTCATGTTAATGGATTAACGGCAGGAGAATTGCCGGAAGATTTGTGCAATGCATTTAAAGACCTTAGATTGGAAGTGGTACCTGATGGTTTATAGCAGCACTAGAGGTGCAACCAATGTTGATGGATAAGATACGAGAAGCACAGAAGGGAGATAAAGTGATGGAAGAAATCAAGACCAATCTGAGTGAAGGCAAAGCCAAAGGATTCCGGGAGGACGAACAAGGTACGATGTGGTTCGAGAACCGTATTTGTGTGCCACAAGATGAGGATCTTAGGAAACTAATATTACAAGAGGCACATGACTCACCTTACTCCATACATCCGGGTAACACCAAGATGTATATGGATGTAAAGGAGAGATTTTGGTGGAATGGTTTGAAAAGAGATATCGCAGAATATATTGCCAAGTGTGACGTGTGTAGCCGCGTAAAGGCAGAACATCAGAAACCCGCTGGACTGCTACAACCATTACCAGTACCAGAATGGAAATGGGAGCAAATTGGAATGGATTTCATCACAGGACTACCCAGAACCAAGTCAGGTTATGATTCGATATGGGTGATTGTTGACCGTCTGACCAAAGTGCTCACTTTATTCCTGTGAAAACCACTTATACAGTGCAANGATGTATAGGATGTAAAGGAGAGTTTTGGTGGAATGGTCTGAAAGAAGAGATATCGCAGATATTGCCAAGTGTGACGTGTGTAGTCGTGTGAAGGCAGAACATCAGAAACCCGCGGGACTGCTACAACCATTACCAGTACCAGAATGGAAATGGGAGCAAATAGGAATGGATTTCATCACGGGATTACCCAGAACCAAGTCAGGTTATGATTCGATATGGGTGATTGTTGACCGTCTGACCAAAGTGGCTCACTTTATTCCTGTGAAAACCACTTACACGAGTGCTAAGCTCGCAGATATCTACATGAAGAGAATTGTGAGTTTACATGGTGTTCCTAAGAAAATTGTTTCTGATAGAGGTACCCAATTTACCTCACATTTTTGGAAGCAACTGCATGAGTCATTAGGAACAAGACTAGAATTCAGTACAGCTTTTCATCCACAGACTGATGGACAGACTGAGAGAGTCAACCAGATTCTGGAGGACATGCTTAGGGCATGTGCACTGGATTATAAATCGAGCTGGGATGATAACTTGCCATATGCAGAATTCTCATACAACAACAGCTACCAAGCTAGCATTGAGATGGCACCTTTTGAGGCATTGTACGGAAGAAAGTGCACTACACCATTACTGTGGAGTGGTGTAGGTGAGCGTAGTTTATTTGGTCCTGACATAATTCAGGAAGCTGAAGAGAAGGTCAGACTGATTAAGGACAGGTTAAAAATAGCACAGTCAAGACAAAAGAGCTACGCAGATTCCAAGCGTAGGGAAATCACTTATGAGGTAGGTGATAGAGCATACCTTAGAGTCTCACCTCTACGTGGGGTGAAGAGATTTGGAATCAAAGGAAAGTTGGCACCTCGATTCATTGGACCCTATAAGGTTCTCTCTCGTAAAGGAGAAGTAGCTTATGAGTTGGAACTGCCAGAGGTTCTACAGCAGTTCACAACGTGTTCCATGTTAGCCAGTTGAAGAAGTGTCACCCTGAGATGGCTGAGACAGCACTACGTGATACTGTGCCCTTGGAGGAAGTTCAACTGGAGAGTGATTTGACTTATGAGGAGAAGCCAATCAAGATTTTAGAGACTGCAGAAAGGATTACTCGTACCAAGACCATCAAGTTCTGCAAGGTCCAATGGAGTCATCACACCGAAGAAGAAGCTACTGGGAACGGGAGGATGACCTGCAGAAGAACACCCGCACCTATTTGCTAACCAATCCGAATCTCGGGGACGAGATTCATCTTAAGGGGGTTAGGTTTGTAACATCCCAATTTTCAAAAAATTGCATAAGCATGCATTCATGTCATCATATGCATTTGTTTGTGCATTTAGTTTATTTATTTTAGGTGGCTTGTTTTGATTTTTGATTTTATCAATTCAATTAATGGAATAAAGGGTGCTAAGTAACCCTAGCCATGTTTCAAATATTTTATTTTATTGGCAAGACAAGTGCCATATTATTCTATAATTGAAAAGCTCTCTAAAAAGTATTTTTGCAATTTTTATTAAAAAGTTTTGCTATGTTTTTAATTGCTGTTTTGAAAACAGAAAAGAAAAACGTTTTCTGGAAAAAAATGTGCAGCCTAGCTAAATGGGCCGAGCCCATCTACCGAACTGCTGCGCGCGCGCAGAAGAAACGGCCCACGGCCCAGCTCGCCTCTCTACCACTGACAGCCGGGACCCGCAAGGTGACGCCAACGATGACGTCATCGTCATCTTCCTCTCCCGCAAGAAATCGCAACCGAACCCTAACTCCAAATCCGGATCGATTCCGGTCGTTTCAAGCGATCTTATCTCGTGCCCTCTGTCTCCATAAATAGTCCACGACTCCCTCAAAACCCCCAGAAAAACCTAGCTATTCGCCTCCAGGCTGCGCGCATTGATCCGCCGCCGTCCGCCATTGCCGCCGCCATATTTCGCAAATTCCGGTGAGCACAGTCGATATCCAGCCCTATCTCCTGTCCCAATCTCTTTGCTACGTCCTTGCGCATCCTCTAATGATGCGTGTTGTTTTTTCTCCGAGCTTCAGCGCGACGGGAGCTTCCTCGACATCGACCACCGCCGCGGGGAACAACTTCGGCAAGCAACTGAAGACCACCCGGAGCTTCCCCGACATCCTCGACCACACATCGTCTCCGCCTCGACGCTCCGCTTCTTCTGGTATGAGCCGTCCATCCCCGCAAGCTTCGTAGAGTAGAGGAGCAGATTCCGGCGATGGCGCCACCGTAGGAACTAGGGTTCCAGCGAAACTCCGGCGGAAGCACCGATGACCTTTTGGTCTTATAGATCTAGGCCGTTGGATCGATTTTATGCGGTGTAGATTAGATCGTACCGAGAAGAGGTATCAGCGAATCCGGAGAAGCCACGTCGACGCCCCGTCATCAGCCATGTCAACGCTTCGTCAGCGCCACGTCAAGCCGCGTCAGCAGTCAACGCCAACTCAGCAACGGGGAGCTCCGCACCAATCAGAGAATGACACGTCGCCAGGGACTTCAGCGCGAAGCTTTCTTCTGTTTTCCTTTACAATCTAGCCCTGCGCATCACAGATTAGTCCCTGTGATTAAATCTATCATTAATTTTTATCCCTTTATCAGAAAATTATGAAATTTATATTTTGGATAGCTACTGACATGTAGAAACTTTTGGCATTGGTAATTTTAGGTTTTGTTGAATTAATTTTGTTTAACTTAAAAAGTGGCTTAATTAGTATTTTGGGCATATCTTTAATTTAAAAATTGATATTTGATCAAACTCTTTTGCTATAAAATTTGTATGTCTAAGTTCTGGCCGTAGGAACACTCTCTACTATTATGTAAAAGTATTTTCTAAGATTTTGGTATTTAATATTGATTAAATGCTTTTTAGGTGTTATTTAATAGTTAAAATTGATTTAAATTAATTTTCTTCATATTTATTCGTCTAATAAATGACTTAGTCATATTTTGATCATCTTAGTTACAAAATACTTAGTTACAAAATACTTAGAAATATTACGCCTCCCTAGAGTAACTTTCTTCCCTTAGAAAATTTTGATAATAAAATTCTGACAACACTTTTCCTTAGAAATTATTTTGGACTTGTGTTAGCTTTAGTCCTTAGTTAAAATTCGACCTCAAGTGTTATGACCTTGGTCCTTAGTCATTTTTGGACCATCCTACTTGCCTTGCATTAACTTAGAATTATTTCATGGCATGGCATGCATGCATCTCTAGTCCTTAGGAATATTTTGCACATCATGCATGACATATTTTCCTTAGAAGTTTTATGAAACTTGTTTGTTCATTATGTATTGTTTGTTGTGTTAGAATCTCCGGAGGGAAACGAGGACTGTTGCGGCTGTTGTTGCTATTCTGCTTGTTGCCAAGGCAAGTGGCACACCTCATAAATCTCCTAAGTATTTTCTAAGCATGACTTAGTGTATTTCTTTATGCATGTGTTGGATAGTATTTCTATGCTAAAACTACTATCTCCTTTACACTAGCTGTGTCTAGAATCCTATTAATAACTTAGTAGATATATTGATGCTATGCAAAAGTGTTTTATTGAAAAGCTTAATTCTACTAAGTTAATTTATCACCTGGGTGGATTTGGGCTTGAATGGTTGTATGAGTTGAGTGTTGTCCCTAGGGGTTTTACCGATGGATATTCACTTGTGGATTGCCACCCAGGAACAAAGGGACCAAAGTTTTCTCTAAGTGAAGATGCTTCCCGTGCAGCCATTAGTCATATGGGCTCTGGCTAGATGAATTAAGTTGCGTGGACTCCTCCCGGCTTGACAAGCAGATGTAGAGGATGTAGGTGGAACGGGTCAAGCCAGTAAGGGAAGGAGAAAATGCTTCTGAAAAGTCTCGTCTCAACTCTCTCCTTTTCCTTAACACAAATTGAGTGCTTGAGGATAGTTTGGGTTTGTTGGGTCTAATGTGAAAGTGCACAACCTCTGCAGAGTTAAAAACTAGTACTTAGCCATGTCCCCGGTTACGGACAATTCAAGCAGCTGATCAAGGATGGCAACGGAGGCTCCCAACATCTTATTTCTCTAAGTAAAATTTGATGGGTGAACAAGGGTAGACGAGACTATGGATTTCATGCCATGTCTCAAACATTTAAGGAAAATGTTTTACAAAGTGTTAGGCAAAAATTGGCTTTTATGCAAAATAGCCTTGAACTCACCAGCCAAATATGCATATAGGCTATAGAGTTATTCCACTAAGTGTCCACATAGTGTCACTTGCCAGATCCATTTTTAATGGTATCTGACCCACTCTGTTGCAAATTATTAATTCATGCAGATTTTTCTGACGATGAGTAAGGTTTTCGTTTGGGTTTCGAGTCTGCACCAACATGTTTTCGCCTGTGGCGCATCATGAAGATGGAGGCTCTTTGAAGATCTATTTCCGCTGCTTTATTGAATAAGCTAGCTTTATGCTATGCAAAGATGTATCGAACCATTTATTTTTCCAAGTCTGGATCATTCGTGTAATAATTGATACAATGTTGTGATATCTATCTTAAACTGTGTGTGCAAATGAAAAGATCCAGGGGTTTGCACTATACACAGGGATCTTGCCATATTTCTAAGTGCAGTGTCCATTACAGAAACATCATGTATTCAACTATACTAACACAGCTCATGATCACAACGAAGATCACATCATGGGAGAGAGAGATAACCACATAGCTATTTGGCTAACCCTTAGCCCCGATGAGGGACTACTCCCTCCTCATCGCGGGAAGCAGCAGTGTTGATGGAGATGGCCCCGACGGTCGATCCCCGTCCCGGCAGGGTGCCGGAACAGGACCTTCTGAAACCCAAAACTTGTCGGCGATGGCGGCGGAGCTCTGTATCGTATTGGGAAAATCCCTCAGGGGTTAGTGTCATCGTGGTGAACTGACAAATGCCTGGGGTAGGCTAAGTTTGGGGCCGATGGACGCTAGAGGATTTGGGGAGGGATTATGCGTAGGAATACGCACAAAGCACACACACAAACACACACGATGTACCCAGGTTCAGGGCCCTTGTGATGAGGTAAACCCCTACTCCTGCTTGTCTGACTGTACATGAGTAGTATATGGGAGTTACACTGGTGCTCCTTGAGCAGTGTCTCTAAATCTACAAGTGATCATCTTATGAACTGAAGAACTAGTGCTATTCTACTAGTGAACTGTAACGCCCGACCCCAGAACTATACAATGAAGCTTTGTGCAACCGGTCATGCTACACAATCGAAGGTTACTGGGTTTACCAATCCCAAGCCAAAACTTTTGGCAGGCGTGCTCGGAATGGATCATCGGCACGCAACACTTCGATCATGCCATAAGCTCAGACATAGCTATCATGTATATTAGAAAGATCAAGACTTGTGTAACAACTGGCACATGATAGACTCTACGACACAAGAGATCATAGTTCAACTCATATATGAGAAAGATAGCAAATATCACAATCAGAGGTCATAGAGCCATCATTACATCATGCGGAAACAAATATAGTTGTCTAACAACAGGATCCAAATTATGGCCTAAGAGGCCTACAAATAACATATCCCAGCCAGCCTGTTCCGAGACGTCCCAAGCTGCCACCTGGGAACCCCAGACTACTCGTCGATGTCAATAAAGAACCCACCTTCCAGTTCGGTGACGTCCTCCTCTGAAACAAATAATAATCAACAAAGCAAGGCTGAGTACGACGTACTCGCAAGAATTAGTAGGGCGATATAGGCCCGATGCTGTTTGGCTTCAAAGCTATATAGTAGTTGGTTTTGCAGAAAGCTAGTTTTCCTTTCGGGTAACACTAGGACTAATGGCACCGACTACTCAGAAGGTTTTTCTCAAAGGGGATAAGATAGTAAAACTTTCTTTCTTCGGTTCACCTTGAACCAGCAGTAACCAGAATTCACCACTCATATCCACCAAGGCACTCCCTCGAATCACCCTCGAGGAAATGAACCTTTTAAACACTAGTTGTCAGAGTGCAGCCTCTAGCTGCCAAATTTTAATTGAGGCCAGGTTTTCTATGAACTTATCGTCCATTCCCAAGTTGTCCATAACCGTGGACATGGCTTTTCGAAAATATTAAACCCTGCAGGGGTGTCCAGTTTTTATCCATTGGTACCATACGACCCCTTGCCTGATCATTTAGCTCTCTTCCTGGGAAAGCCGGCAGGGCGGGCGCGAGTAAACCTTTACCTCGCATGAGACTATCCAAGGGTCATCGTGACGACATGACAAGTTCAGTGCCTATTTCAACACCCTGCCCCATCGCCACTCCTATCACCACCATCCTCATCACATCATCATCATCGTCATCATCATCACCGGCCACACACTCGCAAATGGAAAGCGCAAACTAGAGGACCCTTGGATACGCCCGCACACGTTATTTATTTAGTAAGGGGCCCATACCCCCACCGATGGTAGCACGCTAGTCTTGGTTCAAGAGGTAAAGAACTCGCACCTAGTTCTTGGTAAAGAACTCGCAACTTATTAACACAAGTTTCCACCACTGTCCGAACATTCCATCAACTTCACAAGTATGGAAATAATCAACGGACAACATAAGCATTCAACTACGCATGGCTAAGCATATCTAAGCATAACATACAATAGATATGAATTATCTCAGCCCAACACATCAACCTATGGTTAATAGGAGGGAAAACAGATAATGGTTCAGGGAGCATGCAAGTTATAGGATACTCTATACACTGACCAAAAGTTGTTCCTAGAATCGAATGCAATCTTATGGTGGAGAAAAATACTTGTACTAATAGGATGAGATATGCACAGAAGGTTAGGTTAGCTCTTGCCTTGCTGATAGTACTGGTCGCGTTGATCGTCAAGGTATTGTGGTGGAACCTCGACTCCTAAATCTAACGAAACACAAACAATAACAGGAAACGAAATAAATAACACGAAATAAAAGGTGCAATGCACAATCATGATGAGATGGTCAAATTCTGCACTGAAATAGTATTGGGCATGTCCCACAAGTTAAATGGAACCCCTAAAATGAATATTGCAATTAACGGATTAAAACTCCATATTTAACTTAGTGAATTAAGCAATTATCCAAAATGTCTAGTACTAAAATATGAGTTCTATATGCATGAAAATGACACTATTAGATAGGTATTGTTCTCCTGATCATTTTGGTACTTCGTTTACAATTTTCGATTAACGATGAGGAAATGGCGAATTAAACGGTTATTCAATTTAATTCATTTTAACCATTTCAAAAATGACATCAAAGGAAAAGTTATTTTCATACTGTGACATTAACATAGATGGATAGAATTTGTGTTGCTGGTCATTTTGGTATATCATTTGCAATTTTTAGATCAATATTTAACAAGTTATGATTTTCCCAAAATTGGAATTAAATCTGCCATTTTATTTAATTTAAATAAATAGCACAAAAATTAAATCTACAACTCTTCTAAAAGGCATAATCTTGTAGTTCATTGTTCACTGAACATTTTGAGAGCTCATTCATAAATTTTGGATGAATATTCTTCAAGTTATGCATTTTCCAAATAATGATTATAATCTGCCATTTTAGTATTTATTAATTAAAGGCAAATTAGTAATCTTTGTTGGTCATGGAAATGGTGCTAACAGATAGATATTATTTTTCTGAGCAATTTGACATATTATTTGCAATTTTCTGACTTATGGTTCAAAAGTTATGGAATTTACAAATTTTAAACAAATTCTGTCCATTTAGATAAATCTAGAAAACTGTCAGGACGTTTTGCAGCGAACCGTGGTTAGCCACGGTGGCTGACTGGCGGGGCCGAGCCACGCGGGCGTCCACGTCGGCCGAAAGGGCCACTGGCAGGTTTGACCTGCAGGGAGGGCGTCACGACCGGCGCGCGGTGGCGGTGACCGACGGCGGCGGCGTGGACGGAGACGGCGATGTTATGCTTAGATATGCTTAGCCATGCGTAGTTGAATGCTTATGTTGTCCGTTGATTATTTCCATACTTGTGAAGTTGATGGAATGTTCGGACAGTGGTGGAAACTTGTGTTAATAAGTTGCGAGTTCTTTACCAAGAACTAGGTGCGAGTTCTTTACCTCTTGAACCAAGACTAGCGTGCTACCATCGGTGGGGGTATGGGCCCCTTACTAAATAAATAACGTGTGCGGGCGTATCCAAGGGTCCTCTAGTTTGCGCTTTCCATTTGCGAGTGTGTGGCCGGTGATGATGATGACGATGATGATGATGTGATGAGGATGGTGGTGATAGGAGTGGCGATGGGGCAGGGTGTTGAAATAGGCACTGAACTTGTCATGTCGTCACGATGACCCTTGGATAGTCTCATGCGAGGTAAAGGTTTACTCGCGCCCGCCCTGCCGGCTTTCCCAGGAAGAGAGCTAAATGATCAGGCAAGGGGTCGTATGGTACCAATGGATAAAAACTGGACACCCCTGCAGGGTTTAATATTTTCGAAAAGCCATGTCCACGGTTATGGACAACTTGGGAATGGACGATAAGTTCATAGAAAACCTGGCCTCAATTAAAATTTGGCAGCTAGAGGCTGCACTCTGACAACTAGTGTTTAAAAGGTTCATTTCCTCGAGGGTGATTCGAGGGAGTGCCTTGGTGGATATGAGTGGTGAATTCTGGTTACTGCTGGTTCAAGGTGAACCGAAGAAGAAAGTTTTACTATCTTATCCCCTTTGAGAAAACCTTCTGAGTAGTCGGTGCCATTAGTCCTAGTGTTACCCGAAAGGAAGACTAGCTTTCTACAAAACCAACTACTATATAGCTTTGAAGCCAAACAGCATCGGGCCTATATCGCCCTACTAATTCTTGCGAGTACGTCGTACTCAGCCTTGCTTTGTTGATTATTATTTGTTTCAGAGGAGGACGTCACCGAACTGGAAGGTGGGTTCTTTATTGACATCGACGAGTAGTCTGGGGTTCCCAGGTGGTAGCTTGGGACGTCTCGGAACAGGCTGGCTGGGATATGTTATTTGTAGGCCTCTTAGGCCATAATTTGGATCCTGTTGTTAGACAACTATATTTGTTTCCGCATGATGTAATGATGGCTCTATGACCTCTGATTGTGATATTTGCTATCTTTCTCATATATGAGTTGAACTATGATCTCTTGTGTCGTAGAGTCTATCATGTGCCAGTTGTTACACAAGTCTTGATCATTCTAATATACATGATAGCTATGTCTGAGCTTATGGCATGATCAAAGTGTTGCGTGCCGATGATCCATTCCGAGCACGCCTGCCAAAGGTTTTGGCCTGGGATTGGTAAACCCAGTAACCTTCGATTGTGTAGCATGACCGGTTGCACAAAGCTTCATTGTATAGTTCTGGGGTCGGGGCGTTACAGTTCACTAGTAGAATAGCACTAGTTCTTCAGTTCATAAGATGATCACTTGTAGATTTAGAGACACTGCTCAAGGAGCACCAGTGTAACTCCCATATACTACTCATGTACAGTCAGACAAGCAGGAGTAGGGGTTTACCTCATCACAAGGGCCCTGAACCTGGGTACATCGTGTGTGTTTGTGTGTGTGCTTTGTGCGTATTCCTACGCATAATCCCTCCCCAAATCCTCTAGCGTCCATCGGCCCCAAACTTAAGCCTACCACAGGCATTTGTCAGTTCACCACGATGACACTAAGCCCTGAGGGATTTTCCCAAATACGATACAGAGCTCCGCCGCCATCGCCGACAAGTTTTGGGGTTTCAGAAGGTCCTGTTCCGGCACCCTGCCGGGACGGGGATCGACCGTCGGGGCCATCTCCATCAACACTGCTGCTTCCCGCGATGAGGAGGGAGTAGTCCCTCATCGGGGCTAAGGGTTAGCCAAATAGCTATGTGGTTATCTCTCTCTCCCATGATGTGATCTTCGTTGTGATCATGAGCTTTGTTAGTATAGTTGAATACATGATGTTTCCCTATGTGTAATGGATATGATGTTGCTCAAGTGGTGTTATCTAGTATAATTTGTGGAGTCACCATTGTGATCACGGTACCCTCGGTGATAGTGTGGGTGTCGTGTGTGACTCTATGTATCAAGATTAGAGGGATCTTCATCATGAGTTTATTCTTGATTATTGTTGGATTGAATAGATCATGAGGTTTCTTGATGTTTGTGTTATTGAAGAAAGAGACTATTCAAGAAATAGGTTGTGGTGTTTGTTAGTTCTATCTTTGGATGCGGATAGTGACAGCATGAAGTGTCCATAGATGTGGAATACAAACTTTAAGGTGTGCTTCTCGTAGCCCTACGCAATTCTCATCCTATTTGATCCACAAAAGAATGATCTCCGAGTAACGCCTACCATGCATGTGTTTTCGTGGGAACTATCATGTGTTTAATTATGTTAATGATGTTGAGAGTAGTCACTAGTGAAAGTATGAATCCTAGGTCTTGTTTCCAAGCATTGATACACCGTTTTTATTCACTTTTGTCACTTGTTTGCTTGCTGCCATTTTTATTACAAAATTACAAAATCACCTTTTACCATCCATATCAATTGCATTTTACTATCTCTTCGCCGAACTAGTGCACCTATACAATTAGCCATTGTATTAGGTGTATTGGGGACACAAGAGACTTCTTCTATCTTAATTGCAGGGTTGCTTGAGAGAGGATACATTCACCTTACACCTCCCTGAGTTCGATAAACCTTGGGTTACTCACTTAAGGGAAAATTGCCGCTGTCCTACAAACCTCTGCGCTTGGAGGCCCAACAAGTCTACAAGAATAGAAGTGTGTAGTAGACATCACGGCTTCATAAGCTTCAACATGCGTCGGGATTTAGATTGGTATCCTCAGGTGCCAATCATTGATTCGGCAAAGGGATGGGCTTCCACCTTCTTTTACTGCAATGATGTGGTGCCTCCCAACAGACTGCAGGGGCTCGCCGCCTGTCGTGGTGGTATCACGGCAGATGCCATAGATAGGCTTATGTTGGGGCTGATGGACGCTGGAGGTACCGGGGAGGGATGGTGCATAGGAATACGCACACCAAGGTACACAGAGACACACGATCTACCCAGGTTCAGGGCCCTCGTGAGGAGGTAAAACCCCATACTCCTGCTTGACTGACTATAAGATGGATCACAACTCGGGCTACAAAGTGCTCCTCAAGCTGTATGTAAAGGGCTATGAACTAAGGAAATGTGTAGCACTAGGGCTCTCTAACCGGGTCTGGTTGCTCAGCATTTCATCGTAGGATCTGATGTTGCGTGTCCGTAAGAGGAGCCCTTGGTGCTCCTTATATAATGGAACCCAGGGCACAAGCTAGGGCTGACGTACGTGCTAATGTACCCACTACTGTGGCCATGCCTGGCCAGCGTAATCCTCTGACAGTCATGCTCGCCTCTGCCAGAGACAAGACGAGCCTCCATGCCTGTCCCATGCTGCCCCGTACCGCTTTGGTCAGCGGTATGGAGACCTGACACTCCATCCCATGACTCCCGGGTCAAGGGTTAGGTAGCAACATGCCATCGTGCCAGTGGCACGCCGCCTGCTCCGTGATTGTAGGGACAAGACGTGAGCCTTGACCGTCCACCGGGATATAACTCCATCTCCACTTATCCGACATAGGCATGCCAGTACAATATAAAGAACAAAGAAGATGATCCGACATCCAATCTGTATGTCGGTTTCTGTATGCCGGTACAATATGTCGGTTAGCTTTGACCCGGGCAAATCCGGGTCTGTACATATCTCATTATCTTGAGCCTATCCGGGGGTCACCCCCAGACATTAGTCCCCGAAGCTGGCGCGGTCCTGCAGCCTCGGATGAAGGGCCACGGCAGGTTTTCCCGACAACAAGAAAGTTACTAGGCACCGACATACCTTATGCCGCTCATTTTCCTCGGTCATGTGGTGTCAGCTGCTGGAGTAGCGGTGATACTAGACAAGATTCAGGCAATCCTGGATTGGCCAACTCCCAAATCCATCAAAGATATCCGAAGCTTCCTTGGATTGGCGGGTTATTACCGTCGATTCATTGAGGGCTTTTCCAAGATAGCCAAGGCACAGACTGACCTCCTCAAGAAAAATAAACAATTTGTGTGGTCAGACAAGGCTGAAGAAAGTTTCCAAACTCTCAAGGTCAAGCTCACCACCACCCCGGTGCTTGTCCTTTCCGACACCGACAAGAACTTTGTCGTCTATTGTGATGCATCTCTCCAAGGCTTGGGCTGTGTTTTGATGCAAGAAGGCCATGTGGTCGCCTATGCCTCCCGTCAACTCAAACCACGTGAGCAAAATTATCCAACTCATGATTTGGAGCTTGCCGCCATGGTATATGCTCTGAAGCAATGGAGGCCCTACCTGTTGGGCAACCGTTGCGAGATCTACTCCGACCATCAAATTCTGAAGTATCTCTTCACCCAGCCGGATCTGAACTTGAGACAGAGGAGATGGCTGGAATTGATAAAAGACTATGATGTGACCCTCAACTATCAACCCGGCAAGGCAAATGTCGTGGCGGATTCTCTGAGCCGCAAAGCCTATTGCAATACCTTGATGGTTGAAAAGGCACAACCTGCTCTTCATGAGGAGCTTGCTAGGTTGAATTTGGAAATTGTTCCTTACGGTTTTCTAGCTAACCTTGAGATCAAATCCACTCTCGAGGATGAAATCAAGGCCGCCCAGCAAAATGATGCTGGCATCCTCAAGATTAAGGAGAATATCGCAAGTGGAAAGGCTAAGTGTTTCTTCATCGATGACTCCGGTGTTGTCTATTTCGAAGGCCGTCTTGTGGTTCCCAAGAGTGGAAATACCAAAGGGTTAATTCTCCAAGAGGCACATGAATCTCCCATATCCATCCATCCCGGTAGCACCAAAATGTACCAAGACCTCCGTCCCAAATTCTGGTGGACCCGCATGAAGCGGGAGATTGCCAAATATGTTGCCGAATGCGACGTCTGTCGCCGGGTGAAAGCTGAACATCAAAGGCCAGCTGGTACCCTTCGCCCCATAGCCGTTCCCGAGTGGAAATGGTATGAAGTTGGTATGGATTTCATCACCGGCTTTCCAAAGTCACAAAAGGGCAACAATGCTATTTGGGTCATCATCGATCGTTTGTCAAAGGTTGCCCATTTCCTTCCGGTCCATGATGATATTCGAGCAAGCCAACTTGCCGACTTGTATATGGCCCGGATTGTTCCTTTGCACGGGGTTCCTTTGCGGATCATCTCCGACCGTGGAAGCTTATTTGTGTCCAAATTTTGGCAAATTTTTCAAACGGCTCTTGGAACCCATCTCAACTTCAGCACCGCCTATCATCCTCAAACCGATGGCCAAACTAAAAGGGTGAACCAAGTTCTTGAGGACATGCTCCGGGCATGTGTCATCTCCTTCGTGAAGGGTTGGGAAGAATATCTCCCTCTCGCTGAGTTCTCCTACAACAATAGCTATCAAGCCAGTTTGCAAATGGCTCCCTTTGAGGTTCTTTATGGGAGGAAATGCCGGACTCCTCTAAATTGGTCTGAAACCGGGGAGAGGCCACTTTTCGGTCCGGATGTGATCAATGATGCCGAAGAGAAAGTCCGTGTCATTCGGGATAATCTCAGGGCTGCTCAATCTCGGCAGAAAAGCTATTATGACAAGCATCATCAGGAGGTCCACTATGAAATTGGTGACAAGGCCTATCTTCAAGTCTCTCCTCTCCGAGGCGTTCGTCGTTTCGGGATCAAGGGCAAATTGGCACCTCGCTATGTTGGCCCTTTCTCCGTCCTAGCCAAGCGAGGAGATCTCTCCTATCAACTTGAGCTACCCTCCAACTTCCCGGATGTCCACGATGTGTTCCATGTTTCCCAACTCCGGCGTTGCTTCAAGGATCCAATCCGTGGGGTTGATCACGAGGCATTGGACATTCAGGAGGATTTGACCTATCGCGAGCATCCTATCCGCATCTTGGATGAAGCGGAGAGGAAAACCCGCAACAAGACCATCAAGTTCCTCAAAATCCAATGGTCTAACCATTCCGAAGAAGAAGCGACGTGGGAGCGAGAAACTAGTCTTCGTCAGGAATACCCCGCCTTCTTCACTCAAGCCTAGAATCTCGGGACGAGATTCCTATAAGGGGGGTAGAATTGTAACAGCCCCACTTTGGTAATGAAAAATATGAAGAATTTTTCCACTTTTGCTTTGCATCCTTTGCATCATGGCATGCATGTGAAACTTGTCATTTCTAACAATGCACATTGTTTTGGAAACCAATTGAAATGGGAAGCCAACCTTTCCCAAAACCTCCAACCAAATGCAATGCCCAACTTGGCAACCACTAATTGAACTTCCAAATTGTTTAGGAAGTTCCAACTTTGCAGTTTATAACAAATTCTCACTTTCCAGGTTGTGTCAAAGAAGAAATGACATGAGAGTTCAATTTTGGCTGAATTCAATTCCTATTTTTGAAACCCAGTAAAACATTTCAAAAATTCAAACTAAAATCATGGGGAGCTTCAATATGATTGTGAGAATCTCCATGAATATTTTCACTATTTTTGGAATTGTCTAAATGCTCCAATTAAATACATTTTGAAAATTGCCAATTTTACCTTTAATTAAAAGCTACGAACAAATGTTGCCCAAAACATTTTATTTTGGACCACCAATTTTTGTGGAGGTTCTAAAGGTTAATTCTAGCCTATATGAATTTTTCGGGAATTTATAAACTTGTTTTAGTGCCTCCTTTAAATCCCTGAAGTTTGCTGAACCTAAAAGGAAAAACAAAAACTTTGGAAATGGTTAAAAATCTGATGAGTGGGGGCCCTCTGTCAGTCTCTCCTTCTCCCTCCTCTCTCCTCGCACAGTGGCGCCATGGCCCAGGCGCCATGCCGCGCAAGCGGCCGTCGCTTCCCTTGCTCCCCTGGAGGTCAAGTCGACCTCACCGACGCGCACCTGCCCTCTCTCTCTCTTCCCATCCCCAGTTCCCCGTTTTCCGGATCGAGACCGACCCTTAGCGAGCTCCCGAGACCGCCGCCGTCCCGCAGCTGTTTGACGCACCACGCCGTCGACTCCGGCCACCTCGAGGTGAGCCGTCACCGCCAACAGCTCCGCCTCTCCGAGCTACGCCTCCCCGCCGTAGGAATCGGGCTAGGGAGCCCTAATTCGAGCTGTCTTCGTCGTCTTCCTCCTCCTCTCGGTCCGGCGGCCCACCGGCACGATTGCCGTCACCAACGACTGTCCCCTCCGCCTCCGAGCCCCCTCACGCATCCCTGGTGAGCTCACGTCCCTCCCGGACAGCTTCTTCCCCTTCCTCCCTCTCTGCATCGTCGTATCCGTGTCAAGCGGCCGCCATCCGACCGCCGGCCGTGCGGTTCAATCACGCGCTCGTCGCCCTGTGCCCCCCTCTATGTCTTCGCGCCCATGCCTCGCACCGCCCCGTCACGACACACGTTTTGCCCCACGGATACGCGTAGCGCCGCCGGAAAGTGGTCACCGCAGGCCGAATTTCCGCCGGTGGCCACCGCACGCTCCAGCGCACCCCGGCCTGGGCGTCGGCCTGAGCCGGCCAGCAGGCCGGCTGGTTCCGATGGAGGCCCGGCCTAACCCCCGACCTGGGCCGGCCACGAGGCCGGCAGCCTCTGGCGCTGCCCCGGCCTGGCCCCGGTCTGGGCCGGCTCTGAGGCCGGCCTCCTCTGCCTCCATCCCGGCCTGAAACCGGCCTGGGCCGACCTGTGGGCCGGCCCGTACAGTAAAAACAGAAAATGATTTAAATTGAAATAATTCATAACTTTTCAAATATTGCTCCAATTTTAGCAAATCAAATACCATTTTGATCAGGAAAACAAACCCTACAATATGAAATCATTGTGACATTATTTTTGAAACCATATTTTTGTTGTTTATTTAAGAATTCCTAAAATGGGCTAAATAATACCGATTTTGAGAAATTCATAACTTATTAAATATTGATCGAAAAATTATGAATAAAATATCAATGTGATCCACACTTCAAATGCTATCCAATTATGCACTTATCACATCATGATCACAAATTCTTATTTGATGTTATTCATAATTTGTTTAAATGAATTAAATTCAATTATTTATTTAAATTGCTATTTATTCATCGGTACTCCGAAAATTACAAATAAAGTACCAAAATGATCGGAATGACCAACCCTATCCATTTCATTTCATGTTCATGCATATTGAGCCATTTCTCTAATAATGTGATGACTTATAAGTAATGTGGTCACTAAGATAAATATGGAGTTGTGTCCAAACAATTGCACTAATTGTTTGGAACTCCATTTAATTTGTTAAATAAATTAAATGATATTATCTTTGCATCAATTGGACATGCCATCATGTGATTGCGCATTGCACCTTGTGTTCGTGTGATTTATGTGTTCTTTGTATTTCTTTTGGGTATCGATAGATTCCGGAGTCGAGGTTAACGGTAACTACCCCGACGAGCAGTACTACGTGCCCCGACAGCAAGGCAAGAGATAACCTAACCTTCTTGGCATTCTAGCATCCTAATGTTTTATCAACTTATTTTATCCACCATACTATTGCATGCGATTCAAATGTCTCTTTTGATCAAAATATAGAGAATCCTATGATTGCATGTTTTCCCCGAGCCAATCACATGTATCCCTACCTATGAACCCTAGTGTTGATGTGTTGGCCGGATACAGAATATAATGGTTGGTTATATGCTTAGCCATGCTTAGAAATGCTTAGTTGAAATACTAGTAATGTCCGTTATTGAATTCCATACTTATTGATGTTGATGGAATGATTCGGGCACGGTGGATAATTGTGTTGCTTAATTAAAATGCTAAGACGGCTCGGGTGAGTTGCCATCGGGGATGGTGTTTTGACTCACTCTAGCCCCTAGGTTCGAGTTCTTTACCTCTTGAACCAAGACTGAGCGTGCTTCTGGAGGTGGGGACATATGGAATCCCCTGTGACCGAATAAGTTGTGAGGGGCTTGTCAAGGGTCCTCTAGTTTGCTATTTCCATTTGCGCGTGAGTGTGCGGGTGGAAAAAGGAACGACGATGGTGGTGTTTAGGATGTGGCCGCGAGGCAGGGCGCTGGGAGCGCCGAACCTGTCCTTCTGCACACTGATGGTCCTTGAGTAAGCCTCATGCAATGTAAAGGTCTAACCGCGCCCACTCGCCGGCCTTCCCCGGAAGAGGGTCAATCAGGTGAGCCGGACGGTACCGATGGGTAAATTAGTACACCCCTGCAGGGTTAATCTTTTCGAAAAGCCGTGTCCGCGGTTATGGACAACTTGGGAATAGACGATAAGACCATAGAGAACCTTAACCTAATTGATATGGTAGCTAAAGGTTGCATAATCAACGTGTGGCACAGGTTCATTTCCTCGAGGGTGATTCGAGGGGGTGCCTTGGTGGAGATGAGGTGGTTGGTTACAAAAAGGTTCGATGAGAACCAATGATGACAAAGTTACTCTCTTATCCCCTTTATGAAAAGTATTCTGAGTAGACGACGCCTCGAGTCATTTATGTCTTTTATTGAAAATTGGCTTTATGCAAAACAAGTACACATACAGCTTTAGAGCCTCCGTCAGTCATTGGGCCTATATCGCCCTACTAAACTTGCGAATACATCGTACTCAGTCTCTCTTGTTGCCTTTATATTTGTATTTCAGAGGAGGAGGACGACACCGAGCAGCTAGGTGGGTTCTACGTGGACATCGACTAGTGGTCTGGGGTTCCCAGGTGGCAGCTTGGGACCGTTGTGGGGACCCCGGACTAGCAGTCCGAAATACCCTTGTGCCTACATCAGCGATCCCATGATCAGTGTGTCGCTGAGCACAATCAAACTGGTAATCAAAGAAAATCCATAAATACCGAAGGAATTTACTTACTTGACTGAAGTCATACTCTTCAATAGGTACTTGCAGCGGAAATCACCAAACAACGTGGAGCCCAAGTCATTCGCCTTAACCCTACAGGCAACTGACTGGGAAGCGCCCTAGTTCGCAGTGACGTCAGTTCCGTCTCCTTCTTCAAGCTGCTCTTCTTTAAAATCTGGCTAAGACAATAGCCAGGGACGAAACCATTATGAGTACAATGGGAATTGTACTCGCAAACTACCCCCGAAAGAGCATGCACTACCCTTTTCTTTTTTTTTTGTTTATAGTTTGAGTAAAACTTTGTTTGCTTTGAAAACTCTAATCTTTATTGAAAAGAGAATGATAGACTTTTGTTCAATAAAACTTTGTCTGAAAACTCTATAACTTTGGTTGAAGTAAAATAAGAGAAATTTTATAACTTTTCATAAACCTTGTATATTTTTCAAAACATCTATAGCCTTTGTTAAAGAAAACGAAAAGAAGGCTTTAGATTCTTTTTTTTTTCCATAAAACTGTCTTTGTAAAGAGTTTTCTTTTAAAACATTTTTCCCGAAAAAAATAGCTGTTTGTTAAAATAAGAAGTCCCTTTTTAAAAACGTTTTTCCTGGAAAATCACCATTTTGTTTATTTATCCAAAACTCCTCCTTTTCCCCGACCATGTCTCATCATGGTCCAATTATTTCCAACAACTCATACCAGCACATTGGCATAGTTGCATAAAACATCCTTCACATCATTTTCTCTTTCAAATCTCAAACCTTTTTCCAAAACTTGCACATCTTTGTAAAACTTTGCACATGGTCTAGTAGGGCCTCCCAACTGTCCATATCCGAGGACTCGGCTATTCGAATAGTTTTACCCTCTGCAGAGGTAGCACGCTTTTCCCACACCCATCCGGTAGCTCATCGTGTCTGCCACGTCCCGCCATACAAGGTGTATGCGAAGTTGAACCACCGGCCATAGCCTGTCCTTTGCTCATGCTAGTATAGGACCCTGCCCTACGAAATTCACCATTCCTTCGACACCTAGTACAGGATCCCCCGTCGAGGAACCTAGATGTAAGGACTCGTAGTTTTGCCCGGCGACCCAAAGGTGGACCTTCAATCCCTCAATCCATCAGATTGCCGGGACCCGGGTCAGGGGGTAGAGTCGCAATGCTCATCCCCTCACGCATAACGGAGTCGTCTCCGTCGATGAGGTGTCCCATACTAATATGAGCAAATTATATGACTACGCCCGTTCCCACATTTGGGTAGATGTGGTCGCACAGGTTATTGGCTGGTCGTCATAGTACTAAGACACAATGTGCATTTTTCATAAACATTACCGATCACCTCTTTTCCACTTCCATGCCGACCATTCGGCATTCCCCATTCTTCCAAGTACTTTGAAAAGGAGTTTTGGAATAAATCATATTTTTCCATCCTATAGTTGTACATATCTACTCTTGGCAAAATAGTTTTTCATATCTTTGTAAAAAGTTTTTTTTTTTTTAATCATCGCTACTTTTGAATACTTCAGGTGATCAAATAGATGAATATAAATGCAAGCTCAGTGAAGTAGCTTGCCTGTTTCCAGCGTAATGTCTCTGGACTTGATACTCTTGATCAAAGAAATAAACTCTGATTGCTTTCCAATAAATCCTTCCCACAGTTTACTCCGATAGCGTTGGTATCTAACGTCGTAAAAAGGAAAGATCACAATCAACATACAGTAGAGCACTCCAACAACAATCATCAAACAATTACTAACAAACAACAATCATGATGGAAAACTATTAGTTAACAAACAAGTTTGGCAATCCCTCACTACTCATGTTTAAGAATTATGATTAAAGTTGTGATTAAGCATCTTTATTCAATTAGGAAATACTTCAGACAAAAGTTAAGCTATCAAGTAATCTCTATAATTCAAAATATCTCACCAATCTAAGGTAGAAATATTACTAGACACTCAAGCTAGCACTCAACTTGAATATAACCAAGTTTAACAAGCAAGGCAATTATATTAGTCACACCAAATAATCTAATCATCAACATAAACAAGCAATATATACCATTACTAAACTACTCAATCAAGCATCACAACAACTCTAAAGCATCACACATAGCTATTGCACTCACAAAGCAACACGATTTGATTTCGATTTAATTGAATTAACCATCATTTAATTGTGTCACAATTATGGCAGAAACTAGGGTTTCATGTTTAATTACATAACTTTTGTTCTGTTGTCACAAAAATGTGAACTAAAATTCTACAGATAGCTACTGATTTATAGAAGACAATCCAATTGGATTTAATTCAATTTGAGTTACTAAACTCCCTGTATAAATGTGTTAATCCAGAATGTTGGTTTTCTTGTTTTTGCTACAACTCAAGTTAATTGTATTCAAAAATTAAATCCTTTTAGTGATAACTAGTATTGCTTAAATGTGAGCTAACAAAATTGGTTTGACCTCATTTGGATTAGTAGAGTATCAGAAACAAACAAGTTTAGGTTTTATACCTTCTGTGGCATTTTGATTATCATTATTTATTTAATAACCTAAATGGGGTGAAACCACTTTAGTTAGTTAGATAATCTCATAGGCTTTCCAGAACATTTTCATTTGCTATTTTTAGATTCCTAGATCTCAAGATATTCCTTTTCAAAGTTCTAATCAAATTTCTGACAGAGAAATTTACCTATTTTAAGTTTATCAATTAGCACATTTGTCATTTTCATTTTAAATCAGGGAATTACCCTGCATGATCATGTCCTGCATGAATGTGAAGATGGCATGTTGTACTTGCTATAACATTTTAGTTTGCTATTTTTAGGCCTCTGGATAAAATAGAAACTTGTATGGGAAATGGCTATCCCTGTTATTTCATGTGGCTGAAATATTGTATAGCCAACTTCCTCAGATTATATCTTCTGTATAAAATTTTATTTTGAGGTCACACCACTTGGTCATGTCAGTACTCTAACAATACTAACATGACATGCCACTACTAACATCCAAATAAATTTATATTAATTGATATGATCAGATCAAAAACCTAAGCAGTAATCTGTTTTCAGAAGTTTCTGAAAACAGACAGAACATAGCTACTTTGCCTCATGTTTTCATCAAGCTAGACTAATTATTTTGGAAATCTAAAAGTTGCATCTGAATCTATGTAACTTGCTATTTCTAACCATGCAAAGACTTCAAATTTTGGTGAGGCAGATTTCTTATAAAATGCATGCAAAGATGGATAATCTAAACTGTTTCCAACACTTAGCAGTTTTCTGAAAAATTAAAACGGGCGGGAATCAACCAGGGCCGTTGATCTCGCGATCGACGGCCCACGGCCATCTTCCTCAGCCCGACGGCAGAGGACGTGGGAGAGAGAGAGGGTAGCCGGGGCAGCACCTGCCGGCGGCGAGAGACTCGGGGGCGGCTTGGGGGCGACGGCGGCGGTCCTGGGCGGCGGCTAGGTGGCGGCGGCGGCGCCGGAGAGGCTTCCCAGCGGCGGCACGGCGCGGTGTCCGAACAGCTCGGGGTCGAGCTCCTCCTGCTCCTTTGCTGCTTCTAGGTGAGGGAGAGGGAGTGGTGGAGGTGGTGTGGTGCTGGGTAGAGGCCCGGGGTGGCATTTTATAGCCGGGAGCGGCTCGGGGCAGTGGGGGGGCACGGGGTGGTCCTGGCTTGCCACGGGCGGCACGGGGACGTGCGGGGCGGCGTCGTGCTGGGCAGGGGAGGCACGGGGCCGTGTCTGGGGCGTGCAAGGGGTGGAGTGGCGCACGCCGGGGCGGTCGGGCGGCTCGGGAGGATGCTGGTCGGGCGGGGTGGTGGTGGTGCAGTGCATGCACGCAGGGTGCTCGACAGTGGGTCGGCCGGCAGAGCTCCGGCAACTACGGGCAGGGGAGGGGGTCCTGGTGCGAGGGGTCGAGTTGGGGAGCATCAAGGTGGCAGGGGGCAGCTCCAGGACAAGGTGAGGTGCTGCTTTGCTGCTGGTTTGGGACAAGTTGGCATGGTGGTGGCATGTCCATGCCATGGCTGGTTAGGGCTAGGGTGTAGGGTATGGGTTGCTTGGGGATTGTCCAGAACGTGGATGGGGGTGCTGGGTGAGTGCTGGACATGAGAGAGACAAGATTAGGGCAAGTGTGGGGCTGCCATTTGATTATAGGGTAGGGGCACCATTTTTGCACTATGTGCCACTATTTGTATTTTAATGGCAAAAGAAAAAGAGAGAAACAAAGGGTGCAATTGCTGTGATAAATAGGTGTATGGGTGTTAGGGTTTAGTTTCCAAGTTGCTACCAAAAATGGAGATTCCATTTTGGGTAAAAGAAATTGTGGGAATGAAATAATATTTATTATTTCATGAGACCTTTTTATTATAGGTCCTATTATTTCATGTGACACTTGATTGTCTTCTTATTTTTATTTAGCAAGCAAACACACAACAATGAATAAAACACAAGCAATTATTCACATCACAATCAAGACCACACAATTCAAACAACATGAATTAATCTCACCATCAATTCCATAATTCACAATACTATATTATAAAAATGATCACACTCAATTATGACAAGATGTTATTTATAAAATATCCCACTCATAACTTAATAATTTTCAAAAAGTTTGAGAATGGAAATATGTGGGATTACATATTTCCCACTAGTGTTATTTTCAAATGGAGTGGAAAATAGCGTTTATAAAATGGGAGTTGCATACACATGCAAAATATAAAGGTTGATAATTTAAATAGGAGATAACATATAGGTCTCTATATTTTTGGGGAACACATAATTTTTTTGGAAATACTTTTACTTTCTCAACTAAAGGGTATTTTATTTGTTGCTGAAATCAAACATCATTGAAATGGTCTTGGGCCAAAATAAGATTACAAAAGATATATGGAATCTTCTCTTGTCATAAGGTGAGCACCAAGTTTAATATATTTTTTTCTTGGGCTGGGTCTTGGATTAATATTTACTAGTCAAACAACAAGTCATACAAGGTCAAACAGAACAATATAAAGGAAAACACAATCATTAGTGTAGTAATTTCAAAAAGTTTTTGTTGGTTCTGAATTTTGGGTCTTGTTAATTCTTATTATAATTTTGGGATGTTACAAATCCTTCCCCCCTTAAAATAAATCTCGTCCCGAGATTTGCCCGGGGGTACAGGAGAGTACGAGGGTACGGGTTTTGGGCTGGCTATACTTCCGAGATCGCTGCTTCTTCAGGGAGGTTGCCAGGTGAGATCTTGACAATTTGATGTTGCGAGGTCCTTTCTTATCGATAATTTTCTCTGATGGGTTCAGATCCTGGATGATAGGGTTGACTTGACGATCGATGCTGATGGATAGTCTTGGTTGGCTGTTTCCAGTTTCTACGAGGCTGAAGCGCAAGGAACTAATTATTACCACGTTCTTGTATACCTATTACAGGTCTTCCCCCCTTAAAAAGGGGTTTTTAATCGGTCTTGCTGAAGTTTGCAGCTGGAGTTGACTTGGAGGCATTGTTCTTCTTGAGTAGCTTGATGATCTTCATCTTGTATGTCACTCTTCGGTGCTTGGGGTTGGTGCAGATATCACTTCCTGGTATTGTCGCCTTACGAGGGTTGCAGAAAGAGACGCATGGTTTTCAGGATGCGCCGAGTTTGCGTACTTGACTCTCTCCGGTTTCTAGTTAGAAAAAGGATGTTATAAACGTCTAAATTCGTCTGGACTTGCTTGGTGGTTGATGTTGTCCACAACAGGTGCTTACGTCGTTTGATTCTTCTGGGTATTCCATTGGTTACTTGTCTTCATGCTTGCCCTTCTTCAGCTGAGCAAAAGGGGAAACTTCATTGCTGACTTCCTTGGTTCTTGAGCTTCATGAAGCGTTGGTAAGAAGTATAGTCTAGATTATCGAGCCTCTAGAGGAATCTAAAAGTCAGTACAGGGACCCTAAAGGTAAGTGGTTTGGTCTTGCTGTTTAACAAGGCTACGAGGGACAGTCGTTGCTCGTGCTTTCTTGAATCCTCCTTCGGTGTGATTGGTCGAGCCAAGTTGAAAAGGATGATTGCTCGATAGGTACGTTGATGGTGCTTGCTTCCTGGTTCAATTCTGCGCAGATGGTCTTCAGTGTTGATCGACTTCGGCCTTGATGACGGCGATCTTCTCACTACCAACTATATGTGATTCTTTCTATATTCCTCTCTTTTTTTTTTTTTCAAAACTTGTGGTTAGATAAGGCCAGTTAGTACCGTCACAAACTGGGGTTAGAGGTTAATTTAGAATTTGGTAGGTGGGCTCAAAAAGTCACTGCTTAATGGACCTTAGAAAAAGTTAGTGAAGAACCTTCACACTAGTTGTTTTCCAACAGGTACCTTTGTCTTTCTTGTTTCGACTAGTTGAGCCGGGTTGAACTAGGATTGTTGTTCGGCAGATGGCGTCAATGGCGTCCTTTCCCTGGGGTAAGCTCATGTTGACGATCTTCAAAGTTGGTTCCCTTCGGGTCAGTTGGTGGCGATCTCCCATGGATAAGTCTTGTGCTTGAGGCTTCATATAATCTTCAGAAAATCAGCGGCAGGCTAGGGTTCTTATCCATCTTTCCCAAGATTTGCGGTGATAGGTAGGAGTTAGTCGAGGTTTTTCTTTGGTTTTATTTCACGGGACAGATTTGGGTGGGTCAAACCTAACAAGGTTAGCGCAAGAGATTAAAGTGCCACTAACTGCTCGTCAGGCGGGTAGGTATATGATCCTCTTTGAAACCCATCATTACCGTTGGTCCCTGAGCTCGAATTTTCATAGAAACTCTTATGCACTCCTTGAGTTCCTCTAGTTACCCATCCTAAATGAGTCTCCTTATGTCCTTGTTTCATGTCAAGGTTTGTGGTCCTTGAAGATTAGTTGGCACTATCATGGACTTGAGTCAGTGGTTATCCTAAGGTTAGATACGATAAGTTGGTGTGGTACTCTTGTAATTTCACAAGTAAATTTCTAGCGAAGTGAGTCTCGTGTCTTCACGAGGTTGGCGTACAATTGCAGCTTCCTTCAAGATCTTGATGCACTTGCTCCAGATGGTGCATGAAGTCCATTGTCTGACTCGTCGGTTAGGTGACCAAAATCTCCGGCTATTTGGCTAAGGATCGGGGGTCTTTTGTCTCTTGCGGAATTGTCAGATCTTAACGGGAGATGGTTTAGATGAGGGGGAAAATACTTTAGAAAGATTTCCGTTGGCGGGTTTACATCCGCAACAAGGTGCAACTCTGGTGAAGAGTTAAAGAAGAGAAGTTTGAGATTACTTTGTGCTGCCGACAAGGCGTGATAGTGAACACACAAGAAAGACAACACACAAACGGAGAACTTACAAACAACACACAAGCAGATTACACACAAGCAAGGTGCACACAAGGTACGTCTAGTACCAATGGACGCCTAATACTCGTGGTAGTCGGGGTAACCAAAGTTCCTATCATGAGTTTTTCCTAGGGGTCTTTGTCGAACATGGTTGGTGGAGTCTTCATTTTATCGCCTTAGCCTTTTGCTGGAGAAATTGAGATTGTCGAAGTTGCAACTTAAGTAGAATTGTTGATGTTGAGCTGAGGTCTTCGGAGGTCTCTTGCCTTGTTGACACTGACGATCTTGGCATTTGCGAATCAACCACCTTGATGTTGAATGTCGAGGATTTGGGATGGAACCTTCTTCTCCTTCTGGCTACTGGTCAGTTAGGTCTCACTTGGGTTCATCGTCGAGTATATATGTAGGTTTTGAATAAAGGTAAGATAATAGAAGAATGCCTTTGAAAATCTTAAAATAGAGGGGTAAGACGTTGAAATATTTGAGGAGATGAGAAGAGCGAAGCCATTTTCGGACTTCTCTAGATAAAAATATATTTTGGTAGTAATATACTTTTGTCAAAAATATTTGCTTTCCTAACTAACGTCCATGCTAACTAAGGTCTCCTATAGTCAGGATTGCTCTGATACCAAGTCTGTGGGGACCCCGGACTATCAGTCCGAAATACCCTTGTGCCTACATCAGCGATCCCATGATCAGTGTGTCGCTGAGCACAATCAAACTGGTAATCAAAGAAAATCCATAAATACCGAAGGAATTTACTTACTTGACTGAAGTCATACTCTTCAATAGGTACTTGCAGCGGAAATCACCAAACAACGTGGAGCCCAAGTCATTCGCCTTAACCCTACAGGCAACTGACTGGGAAGCGCCCTAGTTCGCAGTGATGTCAGTTCCGTCTCCTTCTTCAAGCTGCTCTTCTTTAAAATCTGGCTAAGACAATAGCCAGGGACGAAACCATTATGAGTACAATGGGAATTGTACTCGCAAACTACCCCCGAAAGAGCATGCACTACCCTTTTCTTTTTTTTTGTTTATAGTTTGAGTAAAACTTTGTTTGCTTTGAAAACTCTAATCTTTATTGAAAAGAGAATGATAGACTTTTGTTCAATAAAACTTTGTCTGAAAACTCTATAACTTTGGTTGAAGTAAAATAAGAGAAATTTTATAACTTTTCATAAACCTTGTATATTTTTCAAAACATCTATAGCCTTTGTTAAAGAAAACGAAAAGAAGGCTTTAGATTCTTTTTTTTTTCCATAAAACTGTCTTTGTAAAGAGTTTTCTTTTAAAACATTTTTCCCGAAAAAAATAGCTGTTTGTTAAAATAAGAAGTCCCTTTTTAAAAACGTTTTTCCTGGAAAATCACCATTTTGTTTATTTATCCAAAACTCCTCCTTTTCCCCGACCATGTCTCATCATGGTCCAATTATTTCCAACAACTCATACCAGCACATTGGCATAGTTGCATAAAACATCCTTCACATCATTTTCTCTTTCAAATCTCAAACCTTTTTCCAAAACTTGCACATCTTTGTAAAACTTTGCACATGGTCTAGTAGGGCCTCCCAACTGTCCATATCCGAGGACTCGGCTATTCGAATAGTTTTACCCTCTGCAGAGGTAGCACGCTTTTCCCACACCCATCCGGTAGCTCATCGTGTCTGCCACGTCCCGCCATACAAGGTGTATGCGAAGTTGAACCACCGGCCATAGCCTGTCCTTTGCTCATGCTAGTATAGGACCCTGCCCTACGAAATTCACCATTCCTTCGACACCTAGTACAGGATCCCCCGTCGAGGAACCTAGATGTAAGGACTCGTAGTTTTGCCCGGCGACCCAAAGGTGGACCTTCAATCCCTCAATCCATCAGATTGCCGGGACCCGGGTCAGGGGGTAGAGTCGCAATGCTCATCCCCTCACGCATAACGGAGTCGTCTCCGTCGATGAGGTGTCCCATACTAATATGAGCAAATTATATGACTACGCCCGTTCCCACATTTGGGTAGATGTGGTCGCACAGGTTATTGGCTGGTCGTCATAGTACTAAGACACAATGTGCATTTTTCATAAACATTACCGATCACCTATTTTCCACTTCCATGCCGACCATTCGGCATTCCCCATTCTTCCAAGTACTTTGAAAAGGAGTTTTGGAATAAATCATATTTTTCCATCCTATAGTTGTACATATCTACTCTTGGCAAAATAGTTTTTCATATCTTTGTAAAAAGTTTTTTTTTTTTAATCATCGCTACTTTTGAATACTTCAGGTGATCAAATAGATGAATATAAATGCAAGCTCAGTGAAGTAGCTTGCCTGTTTCCAGCGTAATGTCTCTGGACTTGATACTCTTGATCAAAGAAATAAACTCTGATTGCTTTCCAATAAATCCTTCCCACAGTTTACTCCGATAGCGTTGGTATCTAACGTCGTAAAAAGGAAAGATCACAATCAACATACAGTAGAGCACTCCAACAACAATCATCAAACAATTACTAACAAACAACAATCATGATGGAAAACTATTAGTTAACAAACAAGTTTGGCAATCCCTCACTACTCATGTTTAAGAATTATGATTAAAGTTGTGATTAAGCATCTTTATTCAATTAGGAAATACTTCAGACAAAAGTTAAGCTATCAAGTAATCTCTATAATTCAAAATATCTCACCAATCTAAGGTAGAAATATTACTAGACACTCAAGCTAGCACTCAACTTGAATATAACCAAGTTTAACAAGCAAGGCAATTATATTAGTCACACCAAATAATCTAATCATCAACATAAACAAGCAATATATACCATTACTAAACTACTCAATCAAGCATCACAACAACTCTAAAGCATCACACATAGCTATTGCACTCACAAAGCAACACGATTTGATTTCGATTTAATTGAATTAACCATCATTTAATTGTGTCACAATTATGGCAGAAACTAGGGTTTCATGTTTAATTACATAACTTTTGTTCTGTTGTCACAAAAATGTGAACTAAAATTCTACAGATAGCTACTGATTTATAGAAGACAATCCAATTGGATTTAATTCAATTTGAGTTACTAAACTCCCTGTATAAATGTGTTAATCCAGAATGTTGGTTTTCTTGTTTTTGCTACAACTCAAGTTAATTGTATTCAAAAATTAAATCCTTTTAGTGATAACTAGTATTGCTTAAATGTGAGCTAACAAAATTGGTTTGACCTCATTTGGATTAGTAGAGTATCAGAAACAAACAAGTTTAGGTTTTATACCTTCTGTGGCATTTTGATTATCATTATTTATTTAATAACCTAAATGGGGTGAAACCACTTTAGTTAGTTAGATAATCTCATAGGCTTTCCAGAACATTTTCATTTGCTATTTTTAGATTCCTAGATCTCAAGATATTCCTTTTCAAAGTTCTAATCAAATTTCTGACAGAGAAATTTACCTATTTTAAGTTTATCAATTAGCACATTTGTCATTTTTATTTTAAATCAGGCAATTACCCTGCATGATCATGTCCTGCATCAATGTGAAGATGGCATGTTGTACTTGCTATAACATTTTAGTTTGCTATTTTTAGGCCTCTGGATAAAATAGAAACTTGTATGGGAAATGGCTATCCCTGTTATTTCATGTGGCTGAAATATTGTATAGCCAACTTCCTCAGATTATATCTTCTGTATAAAATTTTATTTTGAGGTCACACCACTTGGTCATGTCAGTACTCTAACAATACTAACATGACATGCCACTACTAACATCCAAATAAATTTATATTAATTGATATGATCAGATCAAAAACCTAAGCAGTAATCTGTTTTCAGAAGTTTCTGAAAACAGACAGAACATAGCTACTTTGCCTCATGTTTCCATCAAGCTAGACTAATTATTTTGGAAATCTAAAAGTTGCATCTGAATCTATGTAACTTGCTATTTCTAACCATGCAAAGACTTCAAATTTTGGTGAGGCAGATTTCTTATAAAATGCATGCAAAGATGGATAATCTAAACTGTTTCCAACACTTAGCAGTTTTCTGAAAAATTAAAACGGGCGGGAATCAATCAGGGCCGTTGATCTCGCGATCGACGGCCCACGGCCATCTTCCTCAGCCCGACGGCAGAGGACGTGGGAGAGAGAGAGGGTAGCCGGGGCAGCACCTGCCGGCGGCGAGAGACTCGGGGGCGGCTTGGGGGCGACGGCGGCGGTCCTGGGCGGCGGCTAGGTGGCGGCGGCGGCGCCGGAGAGGCTTCCCAGCGGCGGCACGGCGCGGTGTCCGAACAGCTCGGGGTCGAGCTCCTCCTGCTCCTTTGCTGCTTCTAGGTGAGGGAGAGGGAGTGGTGGAGGTGGTGTGGTGCTGGGTAGAGGCCCGGGGTGGCATTTTATAGCCGGGAGCGGCTCGGGGCAGTGGGGGGGCACGGGGTGGTCCTGGCTTGCCACGGGCGGCACGGGGACGTGCGGGGCGGCGTCGTGCTGGGCAGGGGAGGCACGGGGCCGTGTCTGGGGCGTGCAAGGGGTGGAGTGGCGCACGCCGGGGCGGTCGGGCGGCTCGGGAGGATGCTGGTCGGGCGGGGTGGTGGTGGTGCAGTGCATGCACGCAGGGTGCTCGACAGTGGGTCGGCCGGCAGAGCTCCGGCAACTGCGGGCAGGGGAGGGGGTCCTGGTGCGAGGGGTCGAGTTGGGGAGCATCAAGGTGGCAGGGGGCAGCTCCAGGACAAGGTAGGGTGCTGCTTTGCTGCTGGTTTGGGACAAGTTGGCATGGTGGTGGCATGTCCATGCCAGGGCTGGTTAGGGCTAGGGTGTAGGGTATGGGTTGCTTGGGGATTGTCCAGAACGTGGATGGGGGTGCTGGGTGAGTGCTGGACATGAGAGAGACAAGATTAGGGCAAGTGTGGGGCTGCCATTTGATTATAGGGTAGGGGCACCATTTTTGCACTATGTGCCACTATTTGTATTTTAATGGCAAAAGAAAAAGAGAGAAACAAAGGGTGCAATTGCTGTGATAAATAGGTGTATGGGTGTTAGGGTTTAGTTTCCAAGTTGCTACCAAAAATGGAGATTCCATTTTGGGTAAAAGAAATTGTGGGAATGAAATAATATTTATTATTTCATGAGACCTTTTTATTATAGGTCCTATTATTTCATGTGACACTTGATTGTCTTCTTATTTTTATTTAGCAAGCAAACACACAACAATGAATAAAACACAAGCAATTATTCACATCACAATCAAGACCACACAATTCAAACAACATGAATTAATCTCACCATCAATTCCATAATTCACAATACTATATTATAAAAATGATCACACTCAATTATGACAAGATGTTATTTATAAAATATCCCACTCATAACTTAATAATTTTCAAAAAGTTTGAGAATGGAAATATGTGGGATTACATATTTCCCACTAGTGTTATTTTCAAATGGAGTGGAAAATAGCGTTTATAAAATGGGAGTTGCATACACATGCAAAATATAAAGGTTGATAATTTAAATAGGAGATAACATATAGGTCTCTATATTTTTGGGGAACACATAATTTTTTTGGAAATACTTTTACTTTCTCAACTAAAGGGTATTTTATTTGTTGCTGAAATCAAACATCATTGAAATGGTCTTGGGCCAAAATAAGATTACAAAAGATATATGGAATCTTCTCTTGTCATAAGGTGAGCACCAAGTTTAACATATTTTTTTCTTGGGCTGGGTCTTGGATTAATATTTACTAGTCAAACAACAAGTCATACAAGGTCAAACAGAACAATATAAAGGAAAACACAATCATTAGTGTAGTAATTTCAAAAAGTTTTTGTTGGTTCTGAATTTTGGGTCTTGTTAATTCTTATTATAATTTTGGGATGTTACAACCGTGGAGCAAGCTGGCTGGGTTTAATTATGTGTAGACCTCTTAGGCCCTATATTTGGATCTTGTTGTGCTAGACAACACTACTTCGCTTCCGCTTGTTGAATTGATGGTCTGTGACCTTTTGATGTGTAATATTTGTATCTTTGTCATATATGAGTTGCTATATGAGTTTTGTGTCGTAGAGTCTGTGATGTGCTAGTTTGTTCCACAAGTCTCAGTCTCTTTACTATACATGCAAGCAATGTCTGAGCTTATGGCATGATCGAGGTGTTGTGTGCCGATGATGTATTCCGAGCACGCGTGCCAATGAGTTTTGGCCTGGGATTGGTAAGCCCAGTAGCCCTCAGTTGTGTAGCATGACCGGTTACACAACTTTCCACTGTATAGTTCTGGGGTCGGGGCGCTACAACAATATGAGAATTTAAATTGAGAGTTTGTTCAGCATTCACATCATCATATTTGGTTTCTTATTTGTTGCCTCCTTATTATTTCATGTGAAGCAAATATGGATGAGGGATGCCATGATGCAACTGAGATGCAAAAAGTGAAAGTTTTACTCATATTTTCAGGTACCAAAAGTGGGGCTGTTACATGAGCCTCGGTGGTGGTGGAGACAGCTGAGGGCGGAAGCCACTCCCAGCCGCACCCAAGGTCGAGGTAGCTGGGCGAGGCGGAGGTGGCCTGAACCCTGAAGGCCTTGGTGCGGATGGTGCACGAGGCACGACACTGAAGGGCACAAAGACCCTGCACTTCTTGCCCTCGGAGGAAGAGGAGCCCTGGTTGTCGGTGGGAGCTGGCCTCTTAGAAGCCTCCAGCTCCTTCCTACCCTGCTCCGTAGTGAGAGCCTGGTTGTAGAGCTCCTGGTAGGACTGGAACTTGAAGGGTAGGAGCTTGTATTGGAGGCGAGGAACGAGCCCCTTGCGGAAGAGGTATTGCTTGTCCTCATCATTTGTCACGTCCCTAGGGGCGTAACGAGAGAGGTGGTTGAACTCCCGCCCGTAAGCTTGGACGTCCATGTGTCCCTGGGTTAGATCCAGGAACTCCCTCCTCTTGAGGTCCATGACGGGCTTGGGGATGTACGCCGCACGGAAAGCGGAGCGGAAATCCTCCCAAGTGAAGACATGGCCCGCGGAAAACATTGACACATGGCTCTCCCACCAGGAGCCGGCGGCTCCATCCAGCAGGTAGGTGGCGAAGTTGACCTGTTCCGCCATCGGAACGTGCAGAGCGGCAAACTTGCGCTCAAGAGCCCGGAGCCAATCATCCGCATCAAGTGGCTCCTTAGCTTCGGTGAAGGTAGGAGGTTGGGACCGCAAAAACTCAGTGAGAGTATTGCAGTCGTTGTTCCTCCTGGCCCCTTGCTGCACCAAATGCTCGAGCAGACGCTCATTTTACAGCCGGTTTTGCTCAATGGCCATCAGGACCTCCGCCATTGAGGGTGGCGGCGGTGCATCAGGATTGCTTTGTTCCCCACGACGGGTAGGAGCCATTCTGAAGATTGGAACAATGACATAGTTAGGAAACATATCCGGCATTTAAGATAGATCAAAAGATTCCTTCCAGATATAGATATTGAAAATGGAAATAACACAGAAACAGATTTAGGCAACCACGGTTGACATCACGTCATCGTGGCGATATCAAACAGATACCACGGACTCGAGACATAACTGGACGGTAAGAACCCAAACCCCGAGAACCTAAACTTTGACACCAAGCTCAAAACAAATAGAGATAACAATCAGAGTAGAGTGAATTGGATGAGGAGTAAAAAGAATCCTAAGAAGGTTTTCACAACTCATTTTTAGGTTATAAATAATTTTCAACTAGACTCGACATTGACCAATAGAAAGGGTTTCCTACAAGCAGTACTGCTCTGATACCAACTTGTAGCGCCCCGACCCCAGAACTATACAGTGAAGCGTTCTGCAACCGGTCATGCTACACAATCGAAGGTTACTAGGTTTACCAATCCCATGCCAAAACCTTTGGCAGGTGTGCTCGGAATGGATCATCAGCACACAACACCTCGATCATGCCATAAGCTCAGACATCGCTATCACGTATAGTTAAGAGACCGAGACTTGTGGAACAACTGGCACATTGCAGACTCTACGACACAAAAGCATATAGCAACTCACTACCAGGAAAAGCATTATAGGGAGGTTGACTATCTGTGGCGCACCCTTAATTTATGCGCCACAAAAAATAATTCTGTGGCGCATGGCTGTCGATGCGCCACAGAATATCAACTTTCTGTGGCGCACTGCACGCCATGCGCCACAGAAATAGAGACTTCTGTGGCGCACCACTCCTCATGCGCCACAGAATATGCGTGGGCCCCACCTTCAATCAGTGGGCCGTGGTCCCATCTCGGCCTTTTCTGTGGCGCACCGTGGCTGGTGCGCCACAGAAATTCATCTTTCTGTGGCGCACCAAGCACGGTGCGCCACAGAAAGTCGTCTGGGAGGCGGGACTTTTGAATTTTGAAAAAGAAATTCTGTGGCGCACCGTGGCTGGTGCGCCACAGAAAGGACATTCTGTGGCGCACCAAGTTTGGTGCGCCGCAGAATTGTGAACCACTTTTTCACCCCACGCACCCCCCCCCCCCCCCCGTGGATCGCCTTTTCAGTTTTGCACCTAGTGAAAGAAAATGATAAAAAATTCAAAAAATAAAATCCTTTGACATGTAGTTAGGTTTGAGTGTCTAGTAGGTATAGAAATTTTGAAATATGAATTTTGACCTTTTTTGCAAAAACCCGTTAAAAATGTAAAACGGGCATAACTTTTGCATACGACGTCGAAAAAATGCGAATAATACCTTAAAAAAAACTAGAGAAAATTTCGGATCCGCCCTCACCGGGGTTTACCCGGTCAGCCATTCACAGAATCCTCAAATTCCAAACCAAAAAAAAGATATGGCCAACAGAAGGATTTTCCCAGCAAAATCAAAAAAAAGAAAAAAAAATTCTGTGGCGCATGGGCAGCCCATGCGCCACAGAATTGCTGGATTCAAATTTTGAATCCAGCCGGCGCCCTCTTCTCCTCTCCCTTCTCCTTTTCCCTTATCCTCCACTTCTCCTCTCCCCTTCTCCTCCCCTTCTCCTCCACTTCTCCTCTTTCCTTCTCCTCCACTTCTCCTCTCCCCTTCTCCATTTCTCCTCTCCCCTTCTCCACTTCTCCTCCATTTCTCCTCTCCTCTTCTCCTCTCCCTTTCTCCTCTCCCTTTCTCCTCTCCCTTTCTCCTCTCCTCTTCTCCTCTCCATTTCTCCTCTCCTCTTCTCCTCTCCCCTTCTCCTCCATTTCTCCGGCGAGCTCCTCCTCCTCCCCCACCACCTCCGGTGACCTTCACCTCCGACAACCTCATCCACCACATGCTGCGACCTCCCCCTCCACCCGGCGACATCCCCTCCTCCAACTCCGGCGAAATCCGATGAACTCCGGCGAAATCCGACGAACTCCGACGAACTTCGGCGAACTCCGGCGACCTCCGACGACGACCACCATCCTCCACCAACCTCCGGCGACTCCTCCTACAAAACGAAAAAAACGAAATTTCGAAAAAAAGGGCGGCCAGATCTAGATCTGGTCAGATCCAGATCTAGATCTGGCCGCCCTTTTTTTCGAAATTTCAAAAACATTCTGTGGCGCACGGTGGGGGTGGTGCGCCACAGAAATATTTCTGTGGCGCACGGTCGGTTGGTGCGCCACAGAAATATTTCTGTGGCGCACCTTGCTTGGTGCGCCACAGAATAAATTTTTTTGGCGAGAATTCTGTGGCGCACCCAGCAATTTGGCGGGTGCGCCACAGAATTGCAATTTGGTGCGCCACTGATAGCCCTTTCTGTGGTAGTGACTCATATAAGAGAAGATACAAATATTACACTTAAAAGGGATCACAGATCCAACAATTCATCAAGCGGAAGTGAGTAGTGTTGTCTAGTACAACAAGATGCAAATATGGCCTAAGAGGCCTACAAATAAACATTAACGCAATGCCAGCTTGTTCCACGGTCCCAAGCTGCCACCTGGGAACCCCGGACTACTAGTCGACGTCCACGAAGAACCTACCTAGCTGCTCGGTGTCGTCCTCCACTGAAACAAAGTCATAAAGGCTGCAAAGAGAGACTGAGTATGATGTACTCGCAAGTTTAGTAGGGCGATATAGGCCCAATGCTGACGGAGGCTCTAAAGCTGTTTAGTAGCTATTTTCCATAAAGCTAGATTTCATAAACAAAGATAGAAATGACCATGGCATCGACTACTCAGAATGTTTTCCAAAGAGGGGTAAGAGAGTAACTTTCATCTTCGGTTCTCGTCGAACCAACTTGTAGCCAAAACCACTCATCTCATCCAAAGGCACTCCCTCGAGGAAATGAACCTTTTAAACACACGTTGAGTTGCAACCTTTAGCTGCCAAATTAAGTAATTAAGGTTAAGGTTCTCTATGAGCTAATCCGCCTTTCCCAAGAGTTCGTCCATAACCGTGGACACGGCTTTTCGAAAAGATTTACCCTGCGGGGGTGTACTATTTTACCCATTGGTACCGTCCGGCTCACCTGATTGGCCCTCTTCTGGGGAAGGCCGGCGAGCGGGCGCGGTTAAACCTTTACCTCGTATGAGACTATCCAAGAGTCATCTCTGGCCACAGGGCAAGTTTACCCAGCCAATTTCAGCCCCTGCCCCATCGCCACGTCCTAAACACAAATCATCATCGACATCTTCTTTTCCACTCACACGCAAATGGAAAACCGAACTAGAGGACCCTTGGATACGCCCGCACAAGTTATTCAATTAGTAAGGCGCCCATACACCCACCAATGGCAGCACACTCAGTTCTTGGTTCTAGCTAAAAGCACTCTCAGCCTAGGCGGCAAGGATGAGGCAAAACACCATCCCCGATGGCAAATCATCCAAGCCTCTTAGCAATTTAATTATACACCACAAGTAACAATCATGTCCGAACATTCCGTCATCAATCGTCAATATGGAATTTAATCAACGGACATAACTAGAATTTGACTAAGCATGGCTAAGCATAGCTAAGCATGTATAACAACAATTAAATCTTTGTCTCAGGCCAACACATCANTGGCCGCGCCTCCAGCTATACCAACGGTCCCATGCCGTGTGGCCACCTGGTGGCCCTCTTGGGTGCCTCCTTTTGGCTCCATGGCTTGTTTACCTTATCTTGATCGCACAGATTTTTTAGTAATTTTGGGGTTCTAGAAATAGGCATCTCTTTGGTGGTATTTTTCCCTCCTTTCCTGATGTTCGGGGCTTTATTAATTTTAAGTCGGACGTTCTAACGCCTTTCATCTAAAAACATAGCTTGTAGAGCAAGGTTCTAAAAAATGATCTGTGATTTCCTTACAGAGATGTGAATGGCATTTCAAACTTATTTTGAAATGTGGCTTAAAAAAAACATATCCGAAGACATAATAATCCATGGCAGCTAGTCAATCACCCCAAAAGATATTCATTATTCTACCACCATCTTTCTCTAAGTGCACGACATACAAGAATGAAGGGTCCTCAACTTGCTTGGTTTCTACATACTCCATAGTGTTTGTGCATCTTTCAATTATAAATACTCCATGCGCTCATTTCTTAAGTAATTGTTGCAATCCATTCGCAAGAAGGGTACACCATCTTTACTATACCAGTATTCACAGAAAACATATAGTTCAGCTCGTTTAATTCCCTATGTTCTCAATTTTTTAATCATGTGGGGGTCAGCGTCTGAGAGTTGACGCTAGCATCTAAGCATGACCTCTTATCTTGACTTACTAGCTGATTGAGCATAACATTTTGAACATTCTAAATACCTTCCCGAGTTATGTTGAATTGAATACGAGCCATGCAAACCATCCTTGAAGTAGATTGTTCTTTCTTGGTTATATGTGTTAAATGTGAGTAGCCTCCACAAATTGCTACCAAACAAAAATATCTTACCCTGTGTTTGGATGTTGGAAAAACTGCTCGGAATTGAATTGGACTGCGAATTCCAAATCCAACAAGGAAAGGAATTGGGCTCCAATTCCATTTCTGTTGTTTGGTTGTGCATTGTATTTAAGGTTGGAATCAAAGTTTGGCACCCAATTCTAATTCCTGTTTGGATGTACAAACCGTGGAATTGGTTGTTTTGTGAGTTTGGACAATATAAACTTGTCTACATGTACGACAAAAAAGTATTTTTTATATTTGAATGTGTATATTTTTTACATATAATAACATTGAAATATAATGAATAAGATCATACACACGAAAATTGATATTCAACTTCCTAAATAAAACAGAGAACTTGCTCCCCACAATCTACACTAGTAAATACAATGCTAAAATTGAAATCTATGTACTCCTGAAACTACAAAAATCGATTGGCCGGTTCCTTTCTTCGTCTCCCCACTTAAAACCTGCAAACATGTAAATAGATTAAAAAAATTGATTTGGGATTGGGAAGCTATGGCAATGGAGCCTGCGAGCTCGCGTTCAGTGCACTCGGGCAAGATCCTGCAAAAATGAAACAAGGTAAAATATGAGTAGCTGGTAAAATGGCCACGGTGATGGTCAGTAGAAAATGGCCAGCAAGGAGGAAGAAAATGGCAACGATTTGGAAAAAGAGGGAGGGCAGCCATGGCCATGAATCAGAGCTTTAAGACCCGACGCCGCCCACCACGATTCACGCCCCGCCGCCACTGCCACCCGCCACGATTCACGCCTCGCCACCGCCGTTCGCACCCGCTGCCACCCGACGCAAGCCCGCCATGGCCATGAAGCACAGTTTCGATCTAGGGTTAGGGGCGGCCATGTAATGGGACGGAATGGGCTGGCGGGGACGGACAGAATCCGGAGGAGAAAGGCCGTGGAAGAGGAGTCGGGGAGGGAGAAGGAAGAGGAGGGAAGGACGGCGTACCTGCGCCGCCGCCGCCGGTCTTCAGTCGCGGGAGCCTGAGGTGAGGATGGGAGTCCTCTTTTTTCTGTCGAGAAACCAAGGGGTACGCGCGGGGGAGGACGATTCCAAGCGATTCCGACCCCGCGGGCTCGGAATTGTTGCGGAACGACTCGCGTACAAAGGGAGGCCAGCTCGGAATTGAAAAGCGATTCTGACGCCCAAATTCAGAACACACCCAAATAAGGGAATTGGGACGTCGAATTCCAGATTGCCCAATTCCGACCCCCAATTCCTACATCCAAACACAGGGTTATAGGTAAATTTTCCATATGCTTTCTGTGACGCCTTCTAATGTTAAATTTGTTAGTTTGAGTATAAGAACTTCTTATACTCAATTAAGAACTGTAGAACTAAGCCTCTTCCTCATAATAAAGCATATCCTAGCTCTTGGAATTTTTTTTCGGATGATGAATTTTGATTATCTGACATAAGGCTGTAACCATGTGTTACTCTATTTCCAGTTATTGAAAAACATCAACGCGGATGACGTATTTATGTGTCCGTGAAGAATCTTAGAGGCTCTGACCTCTAAGATTGCAAAAACATCATTGCAAATTGCTTATTTTGAATAACTTAAAACTGTTTTTGCATTTTTCAACCTCAAATAAGCTAAAATCAATAGCACGACTACCGGTTGAAATAAGTCATTGTAAATGCTTTTTGGAAGGGGCTTGATCAGGTTAAAGGTTTTTTAAATAGCCATTAGTGCTTGATAGTTTAGCAAAGAGTTATTCATGACAAATTAAACAGGTTTCGGGAGCAAGGGTTTGGGACCCACATCGTATGAGCCTTGCTTCGGTGGCCTCCCCCTTGCGTAAAAGTGAGGGGTGCCGGTCCCGGGTAGGTTCTATGTGGGTAATGGTTTGGGTTTCGGCCCGCCGTATACCCACCGTATTGTACAGCGCCTCCACCTCCCGGTCCCACGTCCCTGAATTACGTGATCCGAACTCGTTTTGAATCGGTTTCCGCGCGATCGGAGGGAACGTCGAGGCGCGATCTGAGGGAACGTCGAGGCGCGATCGGAGGGAACGTCCCGATCGGAGGACGAGTTGGACTCAGCTCCGGACCGGCCAACCGCCCTGATAGAGGGCCCTGCGCTCCGATCTGGGAGGAGCAGAAGAACCGGCGAGCGACCGCTATCACGCACAGGGCTACGCCGCTTGCCGTGCCGCGCCGCAATCACGCACAGGTCTTCGCCGCTTGCAGTGCTGCAGATTGCTGGGCGAGGTCGGTCGCCGGCGGTTCATCCTCTAGGGTTTGAGTACCCGCGGCGAGGTTGCCGGCTGTTTCCGCTCACTGCTCGTTTCCGCTAGGGTTTAAGTCGTCGGCGAACTGCTGTCCCTCCTCCGTTGTGAAGCAGCGTCATCCGTGGTGGTCGAGCTACTAAGGTAATAACCATCCCCATCTTGTTAGGTCACGTGATATTAAAGTGTCGATTTAGGCGACTATGTTCATTGTTTGAAGTCATGTAGGTAATGGCTGAGGGGCTTGGCGAGGGTAGTTCAAGTTGGATGATGGAGGAGGATACCGAGTATACGGAAGACGACGAATCTTGTTCTAGTTATGACATTGGTGATGTGGCAACCGGATCCCCAAAACCTGAAGACGATGATGGCGATGGTGGTGACGACGCTCATGATGCGGACAGTAGTACTGAGGGCAACGAGACCCCCGATGCTAGTGTAAGTGAACTTTCAATTTATGTGAAGTTGTTTTGAGTGCACGAGCAGTTATACCATAAATAATGAATTTTGTTTTCCAAATTTGTAGAATGACAATGTTGTTGATGAAGAGGCAGTGGTTGATGAAAACCAGAAGCATGACCATGAATTAGACTCTGAATTCATTAAGGAGGTATGCCTCGTGTTTTATACTTTTGTGTCATGCATTCTGGATGTAATTATAACTTACCTCCTCATTGTTTTTTGGTTTGTTCAGGTATTAGATGGCGATGAAAATACGTACGATTATTACGGAGATTCGGACTTGGAGAACGTTGAAGTTTCTACGGACTCAAACACATTAAACAATAGTGAGGTATGTCTATTGCATTTATTATTTATGTCAATCAATGAATGGCACAACTTTATGTTTAGCAGATACAATATCTTCAGCCTCACCAGTTGTTAATTGAAGTCAATTTGCAAATGCACCAACATAGGTCTCACCTAGTACATATTATCTGTCTATTAATTTCAAGTTCGAATTTTTTTGAAGTTGGTTGCTTAGTTATGCATGATAGTTTTGTGAGTGCATTTTTGCACGAGTGGCTGGTTTTGTCTCGTTTTAGAATTTCACATGATCACAAATATATCTATAGTTTACATGGGTTTGTTTTTAATCTGTAGGTGAATGTTGACGCTGTTTTCGAGATTGACTCTAATGTGGTGTCTGGCAACGATCCTGAAGATACTCGGGATACCTACTGGAAAATAATGGATATGACGTTTGTCTCTGAAGCTGCAGCTTATGTTTACTACAACAGTTATGCTAAAGAACATGGATTCAGCATTAGAAAGTGGAAGACCAAGAAGAGTAAAGGTGCTGTAAAAGAAGTACGCAGAAGGCGGTTTGTTTGTTCAAGGGAAGGCAAACGTGACGTCAATAAACTGACTATGGAGAACCGCACACGTAGGTTACGTGCTGAGTCTCGCTGCCACTGCAAAGCTGAGATGGCCGTGGCGCGTGATTTGAAGAGCGGGCGTTGGCATGTCGTCAAGTTTGTTCAGAACCACAGTCATAAGTTAGCTGCTCCAGATGAGGTACCGTTTCTATGGTCACATAGGAAGATTAAAGATTTTCAGAGAGCGGAGATATTAGCAATGGCAGCCGCAGGGATTAGAAAGCACATGATTATGACTTCCTTCATCAGCAAATACGGTCGGTACTCTAAAGTTGGATTTACAAGAAAGGATTTGTACAACCTGTGTTGCAGGGAGAAGAGGAAGCTACTTGCAGACGGTGATGCTACCGCAGCCATCGCCATGATGGAGAGTCGAAAGAAGAAGTTCCCTGACTTCTTCTTTGAGTACAACGTTGATGGTAAAGGACGGTTGAGAAGCTTGTTCGGGTGTGATGCTCAGTCCCGCCAGGACTACCAGGATTATGGGGACGTGGTGGTGTTCGACAGCACGTATAAGATGAATAGGTACGGTATGCCGTTTGTTCCATTTGTTGGTCTGAACAATCACCGTAAGACTACGGTGTTTGGGTGTGCAATATTATCGGACGAGAAGATCGCAACATATGAATGGCTGCTACGCACTTTTCTGAAGGCAATGGCTCAGCAGAAACCGAAGTCAATAATCACTGATGCGGACGCTGCGATGATCAAAGCTATTAATAATGTTTTGCCAGATGTGTGGCACCGTATATGTTCATGGCACATTGAGAAGAACATGAAAATACACCTTAGTTACAAGTCATTAAAGGAGTTTCGGTCTCTTCTATATTACAGCACCACGCCGGACATATTTGAGGAGAGATGGCACGCATTTCTTCAGAGCTGGCAGACTGATAAAACTAAAACTTGGCTGAAAAGGATGTACAGAAAGAAGGAACTATGGGCAGCGGCGTACCTCGCCAATGGATTTTGGTTAGGTATGAAAAGCAACCAAAGGAGTGAAAGTCTGAACTCGTGCCTTCATCTTCACCTAGACTACGGGATGACCCTTGTGGATCTGATTTTGCACTACGAGAATGCCATTATCCGTATACGTGAGAACGAGGCGCGAGATGACTGGATCAATTCACAGACGGACCCGGTTGTAGTGACTAATATGAAGGAAATAGAGTTTGCGGCATCAAAGGTTTTCACTCACGCAAACTTCTATATCTTGCAGGAAGAGCTTAATAAGATTGATGGGTTAGAGATTTTGAAAGGTCGATAGGAGAGTCACAGACGTTCATCGTCGGATGGAAGAATAACCATAAGAGCAAGTTTTATGTGGATTATACCCCCAGCAACTCCACGGAACCTATACATTGCAGCTGCCGAAGAATGATGCGTAAGGGGCTCCCATGCAAACACATCCTCTACATTTTGAATTATCTGAAAGTTGTTGAACTGCCAGCTTGTTTAGTTCTTCGACGATTCTCGAAAGAAGCTAGAGGTGGGTTGCCTGCGAGGCGCACGAGTGATCTTTTTGGATGGGGTTTTCGTGGAAGTGAGGAGCGAAACATACATACGGAGCTGAATGTGTTAGTGTCTCAAGCTCTTCATGTTGCATGCAATGATCGAGCAGTATACGAGCAGCTAAAGTTAAGTTTGGAGGAGGCAATCTCTAAGACAAAGGTGTATGATAATGCTCTTGGTCGTTTGGTCAACAACGAAACAGATGGAGGTACAGAAAATGTTACTCAAGTTGGTGATCCTGTGAAAGTATCGACCAAAGGAGCCCGTAAGGATAGCACGGCGGATGGGAACAACCCTATGTCCATACATGGTAGACCACTATCATTTGACGAGAAGGGAAAAACTCGTTGCGGCGCTTGCAAAGAACGAGGACACAACAAACGCAGCATAAAATGCAAATTGCACCCTAAGTAAGTATTTTTTTTTATTTTTTAAAGTACATATTGTTATTGAATATCTTTTTTAAACTTTGTTGGTAATTATTATGTATGTGTCATGTGCAGGAATATTGTACAGATGACGGTTGGAAGGCAAGAAGAGTAGAGTTGTCATGCTTTGATCATCATGTGTCACGCCCTTGCTCTGTAATTTTTTTATGACTCCGTAATTAATCGCTATAGTGTATTTTCAACACATATATAGAAGAGTTAACTAGATACATACTCTACCACTAAAACGTCTTATAAAAACGAACGGAGGGAGTAGTACCGTACGTGGAATCTGTTTTATTTCTTTATTTCCTAATACGATTCACGCATATTGATTCACGTAGGTTTGATCCATGCATGTATGCGTGTTCCTCAAGTCATTGCATGCATGTTGATTCACGTAGGTTTGATCCATGCATGCATGCGTGTTCCTCAAGTCATTGCATGCATGCATGTTGATTCACGTAGGTTTGATCCATGCATGCATGCGTGTTCCTCAAGTCATTGCATGCATGTTGATTCACGTAGGTTTGATCCATGCCAAGACAAATACGATATTATCTTAGTAAATATAATATTCAGTTCGATTCATAAAACTAGAAATACAAATTGAAAGATTTTCACGACTGGGAAACCTTCTACGGGACTAAAACCCAGAGTGTGAGATCTTATCATTTGTCAACATTAATCTTCTCAGCGAGCCTTGCTACCGTATTTTTGACCTTGTCGAGCGTATTTGTTTGCGCCAAAACGATCTGTGCAAGTGTCAATCTCCTAGAATCGTCGACTATTTTCTGCGAATAATTACAACGAGTTAAACCGACAGTATGGTGAGCATAGGAAAAATATATTACAGGTGACAACGAGTAAAACCGACCTGGTTAACTTCAGCGGTCCAATACTCTCCGTCCCAATGTTCCATACATTTCAGGACCCATAACCCACATGAGTTACTACAACATAAATAAAATAATATTAGTACACACTTAATCCAGTTGGTAATAAATCACGGACATAACGTTTAACGTGTACTCACCCATCATTTTGCACTGCTATTTCACATTCTTTAATAGGCCAATGCAAGACGTCTGGATAAGCGGCATCAACGAGACTGTTTGCCTCAGCTATGTCATCAGCAATCTTTGCCCTCTACAAAAGTAGGTTAAAATTAGTGCAAACACAAATATTAAGTACGTCAAATTTTCCAGACGAGTTTTAGCAATACCAGCGCTTCAACAATGCGTATTGATGTTCTCAGTTTGTACTTCGGGTCCAAAACTTGGAATTCACGCTTGGGTTGGTGCATGACAACGGTGATCCAATGACTATCATCAATATTAATCGGGAAATATGCCTGCAAACAAAAATAGATTGACTGGCGTAAGATAAAAAACGGGAAATCGTTTTAAAACTAGAAGGAAACCCGGCACGTTGCGGCGGGGACTTTTAGAAAAAAAACTATCATCCACTGTTTAATTTGTGTGACAGGATTATACCGCACTTTTTAATCTATGAGACATACACTACAGGAAGCAGTTCACGTACAAGCTAATCAGTCAGCTAGCTAGTGCACAAGCGAGCCATAGTCCTTGCTTCTGTTACCTTGCCAACATCATGTGCAAACTTAAAATGCAAAACAACGAAGGTACCAGAAATAGGATCGAACACCAAAGGGGAAAGAATTAAAAAGAATCGGTAGACCGTGGATATATCATATGAGCTTAAACAATGTAATCGTAACAATTATATAACAACAAGGGACAAACATGATGTTCGGTTATTGCAGTTTTAGGAAAAAATGTCATACCACAAACAACAAAGTCTACACAAACAAATGCTTGCCTCGAATGAATGGATAAATATATTACATGCATATAGAAGATTTGGCAGATTTGTATACCTTGTCTCTAATGAAATATTCGTCCGTAACTCTTTCAATTGCTCCATTCTTCGTTAGTTCGTGGTCTCTGTTGGCACTCGATTTTTTTGGTTTCTGTCCAGTCTTATGTAACCTCAAGAGAAATGTTGACTTCCATGCGTTGCATAGCTTCCAATCATTTCCAACTCGAAGACTCAAATCTCCCAGGTAAGCATCAATTACCTGCAATGAACAAAGTTATCGTAAAATACAAGTGATTTTGGTTTGATCAATTCTGAATTAGATGTAGCACTTACATCATCGGTAAGCCACCGTCTGTCTAGGATCACTTTAATCCTTCTGATAGTTAATTCCTCCCCTGCAACATTCTTGTAAATACTTTTTCTCGCATGTTGCTCCACCTTTGAGGCATTTTCAACGTATAGCACGGCTGCTTCTATCTGTTCCGCACTCAACGTCTTCGTACTATCGGGCATGCCGTCGCCATTGAATGACAAACCTGCAGGACATATTACGGGTGGTATAATAGTAAAGATTTGAACATTAAACAATTTATTACATGCATGTTATGAGAAATATGGTAATACCTTTTTTAGCCGCCGGATTTTTATCACGTTTTTTTCGCTTCTCCATAATGTAAGGAGATTGAAATTTTACTGGCACCGTACGCTTCCGCTTCACACGTTCCTGTAGGACATCACTGCCATTGGGGACGGAGGATTCAAATAAACTCATGGGCACCTCCGATGACGTAGCAGCGTGTTTAGCCACAAAATCATCAGTGACATGCCATGGATTTTCAGGTGTGCCGTCACCCTTAATTGAGTATTTCGAACCATTCTGCTTTGGTGATGTATTGTTCATCTCATCGCCAGCATCCTCCACTTTACCTTCCCCGATTTTGTCAAATGGGTTCGACGAACCACTTTCAGTCCTATAAACAAACTCCTTTTTATCTGTAGGCCCATTCCTGGTAGACCCACAGTCTTCCTCATCTTCACCATTTTCGTCCATACTATGTGTGGCAGGTTTGTACACAACACCTTTCTTATTTAAAAGTGCCAGGACTTTCTGCCACGTAAGAATGACACAAATATTTCATTAGAGACCATTACCACTAAACCATTTGATGTTGAAAAGACTAGATTAAAATGATGTTCACCTGAGCACATATATCTGGAATAAGAAGTATCTCTTTTTTCATTTCATCTACCATCCGCTTGAACATTGTCTCCACTAATATTTCCAAGGTAGGGCCATTCTTCTTCTTACTGCGTGGTGCCTTCTGATTGTCAAGATTTGACGCTTTTTTGGTTTTATCCTCCCTGAAATGCTCCGTTATGTTGTCTACTATCTGTAAATGGTTAGAAATAAATTACATGATTTATCAATTGTTAGTATAAAATCAACAGCTCAGTCAATACAGATTAATGGTAGGATTTTTAATCAAAACATGCATGCACCTACAAAGAAGACAACCAATTTGTGTTACCTTAACATTTCCACGACCCCGACCATTGTTAGCGTCATAACAATCTCTCTTTACGGCAGTAGCTTCCGTCCAGTTCCTCATTAGAGGCCGCAAGTGCAAGTACGGACCTAATGTAGGATCATCCTGCGGCTGAACCTTCTCCCAGTATAGGAACTACATAAATAAGAAGATAAATTAGACTGCAAAAAAATAAAGGTAAAGGACGGGAAAATTATTAGATGAAAAGACGAATAGTACCTGCGGAATTGCCAAATTGCCTTTTGGCCATTGTCTGATGTGTCCACCAGTTTTAACAAGGTTTATGTGTATCTTGAGTGTACTAAGTGTGAATGCATTCCAATTAATATCAGAAATACGGTCAACATCTTCTACCAATGCGTAGTATACCTTTGGGATGACCTTTGTGCCCATTGGTGCAAGAACTGTCCCAATAAGAACTAAGATGACCATACGAAGAAAGTCGTCATCTGCCTCTTTCTTCGTAACAATGTATGCAACCAACTCATCAACGACAATGTTTCCTGTAGTTTTGCTAAGAAAATGTCGTGGAATGCGTGCTTTCACATCCTCCCCTTCCTCCTCTATTATGTCATAACCACTCAACCCTTTGTTTTCTAGTCCAAGTAAGCACTCAACATCCACGGGAGTGACTGATATCTCCCCAACACTATTCTGTATTATGAATTTCTGAGATGTTTTATCAAAACCTCTAGCATATATTTGAGCAAAACAGTACGCATCTTAATGGGTGGTATTTGAGTCATGCACCGCAACGATGTACTTTCTAATTTTAATTTTTGGTCACTAGTAAGACATGACACTAAATGGCACCATTTTTCCACGTTGCAACATATCTCTCCATCCGGGTCATCCATAATCTGTAAAAAAAATACATGTAAATTGCATTAATAATTTTCATTTGCTAATTCTAATCTAGCTGAGAGTATGTGGCTGCACACACATCTAATCCAGGATATGCTCTCTATATGTCGTGAGACATTCAAGGGTGGCGTGCACTATGCATGGGCAAGCGTTCCAACATATCCTAGTTTATCTACTTCTCTGCATCATCTATGTAGCCTTTCTTTCTTTTTCTTCTGTAATTTCACGGCGGAGCAGCAAGGGACGGGAGCACCACGACGTCGCGCTGCGTCGCCCTGCTACCGAAACCCGGCGACAGCACCTAGCAACCAGGACCCGGCGACAACACCCAGCGACCTGAACCCTAGCGATGTTGGAATCGGACCTGAACCCTAGCAACCTGAACCGTAGCGACCTGAACCCTAGCGATGTTGGAATCGGACCTGAACCCTAGCAACCTGAACTTTAGCGACCTGAACCCTAGCGACCTGAAGAACGGATGAAGAACGGCCGGAGGAAGAACGGAAACACTCGAACTCTGGTCTCGCTGATGCGAGGCAGAGACTTTTACCACCGCGCCGTACTCCAGCTGTTGTAACTATACATACCCCATTCTAGATAACCAATAGCTGTAACGTTAACTGAACTTTCAGAATGCAGCTTTAGACCAGGCCACGAACTGCGAGGAGCAGGCAAGGAGCACGTCCCGGCGGCGCTGCTGCACGAATCCGAGGAGGGAACGACGCCGCGGACGAATCCGAGGAGCGAGCCGAGGATGACGGGTACGCTGCCGTGTCTGCTGTTGAAGAAACAGGACGGCGGCCGCGATGCACTCCGCGATGAGCAGCAGCACCACCGCACGCACAGCGCCATTGTTGGTCGATCCTTCGTCCCACCGAGCTTCTCTCACGAGTCCCGAGCGCGGCGCGTCGATCTGCCTGCACGCGGCCGATCGGTGGTTTCAACCATGAATCCAGAACGCGCGCAATTTCCTCCGCTCCCTCAGTTGTACATAATACCTATACCAATACGGGAGTACGACGGGCTACAACTGTATGAGGGCTACCGGGCGGGCCTACGGGCCATCAGGCCCTGCCAAATGAACAGGTATCGGACGATCCTGGCCATCTATGTGTTTCTCCAACAAAACTTTTCCCTAGGGGGGAGGCCACTGAAGCAAAAGTGCGAGATAAGTTGGAGGGTAGGACAACCATGTTTTTTAATACTGTTTGAAGTCGAACTTGTCACCTGTCTCTACCTGTCCTCGAAGGCACATGCCCAATGCAAGCAAATCAGAATTTTGAGGATGTATTTTGTTGATTGTCGCTACTGAGTCTACTTTTTTTTTTTAAGGATCTAAGTTAGACATTTGTTATTCTACTGGGTAATTTATGCATGAATATGCATATATTGGGCAGGTACTCAGGAGGTTTATCACACATATATGTTTTCTCTCGCAAGATCCTGCATCTCTAATAATCTGAATATGCATATATTGGGCAGGTACTCAGGAGGTTGATGACTGATTTGAAGGAGATGCTGAACAAGGTGTCGAGGCGTTGTGGGCTGAAGCACTCATATCACCATGAGAGTACTGCTGATGATATATGGATGCTAGACATCAGGCTGGTATGCTGAGTGTTGGAAATGTGCTGATTGAAGTTACGCGATCGCTCAACAATTGACCACAGGTCAGTCCAACTTTTGGCTCTTTTTGTTTTTGTACCATATTCATCTAAAATTTACCTGTAGTTTATCTTGTGAGTGAGTATGGCATATAGCAAGAGCATTAACATCATATTTAATTTCTAAAAGGAAAGAGAGGGAAAACACGTTATTAGAAATAAATAAAGCCATCACAAAAGTTCAGACCGTGTCTTCTATATTAGTTATTATTGAAAAGGAATAAGTACTTGTGTCCGTTGAGTTCAGAAGTAATTCTAAGTACCAGAACACAAGGAACAAAGCTAAAACTGAAGGAAAGGTATTTGCCACACGATTCATAATCAATTGTTTGAACTACTTTTGGTAGCATAATATCGTGATCAATCTTGATATTACGACGATGCACTGCTAGCTGAAGGTGAATAAAGTTGCAAGACACTATCTGTATTTCTCGTTCCGATTATTGAAAGCGCAAAGCAAATTTTCAACTAACCAAACATTATGTTCTATTCAATGCTCATCATGCAATCTAGGCTGTACTAGAGCGGAACCAATTATTCAGCGTTACCAAATTTACAAACTACTCTTTATGCTCATCATGCAATCTAGGCTATACTAGGCTGTGACAGAGTGTAGAGAAATAATTTATCTCCTCTTCATTAACCTTTATCCACGGACCCACCTGATAAATTGTTTATGATATCGGGTGCGTGATTTGGTCCATTGTTACAGTGGTACTTGGTCGCTAAACTGAGAACTGATTTAAGTAACTACTAGCCAGTAAGATTCGATGAGCTGGTAACTACTAGTATGTTAAGTTGGATAGTTAAGTTAGCACAATATAGCACAACTGAATGCTAACTATCCAACTATCTCACAGTGATGCATGGCGACAGGTTTTGTGGACCGGAGGGAGTATCAGATTTCTCTTTCATACTGATCTGGAAAAGCACTTGTTGAAATGCATAACTGGAAGCAACTGTTGGAGAAAGGTCAGCTACTTATAGTGTTGAGTTACACTACAGTATTATTTTTGTAGATCCATGATTGAATCGCTTCTTCTTGAACAGCTTCGTATAGAGCAAAGGGGACATTTTTTAATCTACTTTTGAGTTCTCTAATCTAAAGTAACTATTGCAAGTTAGTGTAAATGGTCTAGTGTATGCAGCATCTGTGTACATGGTTTTGTAGAGGATCTTGCTAAGTTTACTGCATGAACCATGTATTTAGATGCCAGCTGCTGACAAGACACATCATCATGTAGCATGATTTCCTTTCATACTGAAAAATTATGTATTCATGGTCGTATATGTGCTTTTGGCAGCCACTTGAAATGGAAATGGTTGTCAGAAACTTCTTATGAATGCTTCATGCTATGTATGAAATTTTATTGTTGTATATGTGAAATATATGTGAATTTGTATGCAATGATGGAACAGTTGTGTAATGTGTGAATATGAAGTCTGAAACTTGTATGCAACAAGGAGACATTTGTGTAATATGTAAATACCATTAGATTATATGCATACCATACTGTTTTGTGCTCTTAATTTGGGGCACTTTCTCAAAGTGCCTCAAAAGAAAAATTAGTGGCACTTTGAGAAAGTGCCTCCAAAAATTTTCAGGGGCACTTTCTTAAAGTGCCACTAATTGATTTTGTGGCATTTACAAAAGTGCCTTTAGGGTTGATCTTTTGGGGCACTTTGGAGAAGTGCCACAAAAGGTTTTAGAGACACAAGCAAAGGTGGCACTTCTCCAAAGTGCCACAATACATAATTAGGGGCATTTAGACCACATTTAGGGGCACTTTGAAGTGCCCCTAAATGTCAGCCGTGTTGTAGTGTGAAAAGGCTGAATTCTAATCAGAGAGACTCATGCAATAGAAAAGAATAGGCCTAGCGCTAACAATCGAGATTTTCTCATCAGGAACGGTTAAAACATCCGCTGTCATTGAGTCCATTCACAGCATAGACCATGTTCGGGCAACGTATAATTTTTCAGTCACCAGTGAGGATTTTGACCCATCCTTATAGGGGTTTTTTGTGCTAGTGTGAGACCACAGAGTAAGGCGGTCGAAGCTGATCTCCTCAAGCTTGAAGTTCTTCAATAGCACCCCATGCTTGCTGACTTGCCATGGCGATCCTTGAGACCACAGTCGTTATACTCTTGACCATCAAACTCTTCCATGAAGAGGTTGGTCCCCGGAGAACGAAACTCCTTCCCTTGAGAGTTACCCCACGCCGGGGTTAACATTGATTTGATCGTCGTAATATGCAGTGGATTCGGTGCCAGGACCTTCCCCACCAGCGCCCAATCCGGGCAGTTGGGGTGCTCGTCATCGTCATCCTCCAAGACAAAGGCAACAACTTTGTGGGAGGTGAAGTTTAGGTGACCCATCATCTCGACAACCTTGTCACTCGGTTTATCCGAAGATGAGCCAGATCCTTGATATGTGTCAAACGTATCTATAATTTTTGATTGATCCATCCTTGTTTTGTGCCATTGTCACATGTTTTTACTATCTTATTATATCACTTTTAGTCATTTTATTAGACTAACCTATTGACAATATGCCCAGTGTCAGTTCCCTGTTTTTGTTGTTTTCTATTTCAAAAAATCTACTTCTGAAAATATTCTCGGAATTGGATGAAATTTTACGGTGAATTTTTATTCGTCAGAAGGAAGACCTGGACCAAAGGGGACCTGGAGGGGCCACCCAGGGGCCAAGGGCGACCCCCAGCCACGGCCCCACCTGGACCCGCGGCCAGGACCCACCCCTGGGCCTGGTGGGTCCCCTCGATCCCCCTCGACGCTTATAAATTCCTATTTGCCCTCATTTTAACGGGGTGGTGATTATTTTCCACGAACTCGACCCAAAGCCGCGCCACCTCGAAACCTAATTCGGGGAGATTGTGAAGCTGTTGCCCGCACGCTGCTGGAGGGGAGATTGATCCCGGAGGGCTCTACATCGCCATGCCTTCCGCCGGGATGATATGTGAGTAGTTCCACCTTGGACTACGGGTCTATGGCAGTAACTAGATGGTTGTCTCTCTCTCACTTGTGCTTCATGTTTATGATCTTGTGAGCTGCCTAACATGATCAGGATCGACTATTGTAATGCTATATGATGTGTTTGTTGGGATCCGATAGATTATGAAGTTATGATTAGATTGTGCATGATTCTTATATGTTGATTTATGTTTTTGCATGCTCTCCGATCGTAGTTACTTTGGCCAAGTGATTGTTTGTGTCTCCAAGAGAGAGTATTTATGATAGATAGTTGGTTCATGCCCACACTTGTGCCTAGGCACGTGTGACAGAAACGTCTAAGGATGAGGGTGTGCTGTTGCGACTAGGGGTAAAACAGCGGTGTTTATATCTACGTGATTATAAATATTGCTTACTTCATGCACTTTACTTAATGCAATTGTCTGTTGCTTGCGACTTAATACCGTTGGGTGACAGGTGATGACCCACAGGTGAGGGGATCTATCGTAGTCCTTTCGATAAGTAAGAGTGTCAAACCCAACGAGGAGCAGAAGGTGTTGACAAGTGGATCTTAGCAAGGTTTCACTGCGAGCACTAAAAGGAAAATATTTAGGGAAAAAAATTGCCACACTAGTTTTTGCCCATTTTGCTTTTGCCACTCTAAATTTTGACATTTTGCTTTTGCCCTGCCAGTTCTTGGTAATACATCATTTTTTCCCCATGTGGGGCAAAATCAAAATGAAAACGGTGAAATTTGGTTTTGCTTTTGCCCCTACTCTTGTTGTTTTGGTTTCGTTTTTTGCCACTCAAAAGGGCAAAAGCAAAATGTCAAAATTAGAATGGCAAAAGCAAAATGGGCAAAAACTAGTGTGGCAAAAACAAATTTTTCCCAAATATTTATGGGTTTTTGTTATAACAAGCAAATAAAGAATCAGTAAACAAAAGATTGTAACAATTGTTGCAGCAAGTTTCCCAATCCCTTTTTGCACAAAGGATAAGCCGGTTGTGTTACTTATGATGATTAAAACGTTCATGAGGACACATGGGAATCTGCCAAGCTACTTTCATTGCAAGCCGTTGATTAATCTTAAATGTTTTGATAAGTGTTGTGTGGGTGAACCTATGCTAATACACCGCCCTTACTTGGACAAATGTATACTTTTGATTAAATCTCTTGCAAGCGTCCACAACTATAAGAACGTAATTAAGATAACAACCTAACCACAACTTTAAACTTCGAGATCCTACACTCCCTAGTGCACTAGTTTACGAATTGGGGTTCAGGTTTCTGTCACTCCGGCAACCCTACCATAGGCAAACTGTCGCAACAGTGGAACATGGGGTTCCCCTGATGCGGTCAAAGTGGGTCCATCGCACATGGGCCCACCAAGGAGGCACTCAAGGCCAAGGCACAAGACTGGCAGATGCCCCCCCCCCCATCTGCCCCACGGCATCCCAATGCGTGCGACATCGACAACCAAGGCCAAGGACTCGGGGACCCTCCGGGGCCCCCCTCGACCCGGAAGCAGGCACGGAGGTCCCGGGGACCCCGACGCCCGGCAGGAGGCCAGGCTCGCCCCCGGGAACCAACCTCCACCGCGCCAAGAGGATAAGCTTGCCAGCTCCGGCTGGAAGCTCCTAGAAGACTTGGGCGCCAAGAAGACGGAGGCGCCAAAGGGGGGCAGAGGCGGAAAAGCTGTCAGCCTCTGTCCACCCTCTCTGGAAAAGGTGGGCGATCCCACCTACCCCCTCTGAGAAGAATACTTGGACGAGAGGAGGCCACGTCGCCTCCTAAGGAGAACCCGGGGGGTTTTCCCGCCAAAACCCCTCCGGCCCCAAGGGTGCACCTGTGGTATCCCCTTAGCCTATAAAAGGAGGACCGAGACACCCAAGGGAAAGGGGGAGCAATCATAGTGGAGAAGGAGGCTAGGCTAGGTAGCGCACAAGTCCCAGAGTAGCTTAGGCGAGAGGTGATCTCCTCAGGGTCAGGATCTGCTCGTCTTCAACCTCTAGCCAACACCTCCCGGGTTCTCACCCGCGACCACCCTTGTAAGCTACACCATGGTACACCGCTCAATCCAGACATGCAGGAGTAGGGTTGTTAGCCTCCGGGCGGCCCGAACCTGGGTAAACTCTTTGTGTCTCTGTGATGCTTGCTAGTACGTAGATCTCGAGCGTCGAGGCGAAGCCCCCGGGCAGAAGACGATCTTCGGCCTCCTCTGCGCCCCCCACCGAACCTAAAAAGGGGGTATCCTTTACTCCCGGTGTCCGTGATCCAAGACACAACATCTGGCACGCTATGTAGGGGGCGCAAGTGCTGAGTTCTTATTCGCCGACTTCGAGTTCTTCGTCGGCATCTTCCAAAAGTTCTTCATCAGCTTCGTGTTCTTCGTCGAGATCTTCCTCGAGCTCTTCATCGACTTCGAGATCTTCAAGGAGGTCTGCGTCAAGTTCATCGTCGACCATGGCACCAAAGAAGAGGCCCGACGTCCAGACGTCAAAGGCGGCCTCTGATGCATCCAAAATGCATCCACTTTTCCAAGCACTTTGCCTCATAATTTGCTCCGAGATCCTTCCATATTCGAATAAAACTGCTGTTTCTGACGCTGTTTTTAGCAAAGTCTCTCCCCTGGCTATTTTTGCAGGAAATAAAATCGGGGAAAAATACCACGTCACTTTTTATGGAAAATAAGCAAAATGGACAAAAGATGGACACGAGGGGGTGCCGGAGGTCCAAAAGGGGTGGCCCCACGCGGCCCATGTACCTGGTCGCGTGGGCCCCTCCCAAATGGGCCTCGGGCACCGTCTTGCCTCCGGTCTTCGACGTATGCCTTCATATATGAGAAAAAACACTTGCCCTAGAAGGGGAGGAGCTTTCGCGAAACACACCGCTGCCACCATCACGATCTTCGTTTCGGGGGACAGATCGATCCAGGATTTCTTCTCCGGTGGAGGGATCCGGAGGCCGTCTTCACCGCCATCTTCACCGCCTTCATCTCCATCAACCATGAGCTCCCTCACCATCACCATGTGTGAGTAGTTTGCTGTAGGCATGTGAGGTGGATGGGGATTGGATGAGATTGATCATGTAATGCTACCCGTTGCTCGATAATCTTAGGGTTTATCTTGAGGATGCTATTGTATTGTGTTGATGCACTTAAGCTATGTTTAATGCTTGCTACTAGGGCCCGAGTGGCATGATTTCAGTACTGAACCTTTATGCTTCATCATATAATTGAGTTTAGTATTTACCTGCAAAGTGTATCACCTGCTGTTATGTCGAACCTGCGAACCCTAAAAGTGACGTTTGGGGAAAACAAGGGGAGATGTTCTAGTTTGAGGATCCTATGTGTTCATGGAGTGTTAATGCATTGTCCTGGTCTTCACGAAAGGGTAGACCTTAATTACCTGTAGTTCCAAGTTGGCCCCGGTGAAATGGGCAGGTAGGGTAATAGATGTTGTGCAAATTCTCTTTGTTAGTGCGCATAACTATTTAAGGAACACATACCTACATATATCGGAGTTAGAGAAAAAGACCCATTGCTAGATTTACTTTATTATATGATCAATCTCATTCATGCAACGCCCCGCTGTCACCTCATGCCTACGTTTTTAATCTCTGAGTTACACTTTCACTTTTTCGGTGAAAACTGGGAAATACTTGTTACTACTGCTGTTTTATTTCTGCTCGCTTGAATCCTTTACTGCCATCACTACTACTGCTGCAAGTTATTGATATACAGGTGTGGTTGAGAGTGACGCCTCAATTGCTAAAGTCTTATTGATATTCTTATGTTCCCATCGTGTCGAACTATAAATTTGGGGTAATACTTCCCAACGAAGACTTCAGCGATCCCCTATACTTGTGGGCATCAAGACGTTTTCTGGCGCCGTTGCCGGGGAACCTAGCTTTATTGGTAAGACAACTTGATATCATTTATTTGCTGCATTTGCTTGTTCCTAACCATGGGAAAGGAAAAGACCGCTCCGAAGGAAATTAGGCCTTCAACTACTCGTGCAGGTAGAGATTTGCCAAGTAGGCCAAACTTTTCACCTGATGTTGTTTCTGCTGTTGTTCCTAAGAAAAAAGGAAGAATTGTTTCTAGTTCACCATTGTCTAAAATGTCTACTAGTAATGAAAATGATTTAACATGTGGTAACATAGACAAAGAAGTGGCACTTGAAACACCTGAAATTACTGAAATATCTGAGTTAACTGAAACACCTGAGAATCCTGAATCTTCTATTTATAAAAATGTGGAATCTGAATTAGAAGATAGGAAATATTGTGATGATATGGAAACTTCTTCTGAGAAAGAGGATGCTATAATTAAGGCTTTCATGAGTCCAGATTATGATGAAATGGATAAACTTGCTAGCTACTTAAATTCTCCTCTTGATGACTTTTTCCCTGTTACTGATAAAATGAATGGTTCAGCTATTAAAGTTAATGACAAAGACTATGAGTTTAATATTGATCATGAACACATTGAAAGGGTTGAGAAGTCTAAGTTTTATGGGAGAGAGGATGAGTTTCCTTTCGATCACGTTGCTGATTTGCATGAATTATCTGAGTTAATTGGGAAAGGTGAAATTAACCAACGCTACCATTTCTTGAAATTGTTTCCTTTTTCTTTGGGAGGAAGTGCTAAAACTTGGTATAATTGTTTAGAACCGGGATGTATTACTAGCAAGGAAGAATGTTTGCGGATGTTCTTTGATAAGTACTTCCCTACTAATAAAATTCATGGTCTAATTCTTGAGATTACTAATTTTTCACAGAAAGAGAAGGAGGATTTACCCCAAGCTTGGGGGAGGTATGATAAGATGGTTAGGAAATGTCCTACCCATGGCCTCAAAGATAATGAAATACTTGATATATTTTACAATGGACTAACTGAAAACACCAAAGCCTATCTTGATAGTATTGCAGGTAATGTTTTCAGGGAAAGGACCGTTGATGAAGCAATTAAGCTATTGCGAACTATCTCAAAGAATTATGATGATTGGAACACAGATGAGATATTTCCGGAGAAAAAAGGAGGTATACTCAAACTGAATAAGGAGGCAATGAAAGAAGCCTCAAAGGACATTAAAGAGAAGGGAATTAAAACCTCTAATCTCAAGGAGTTATCTGAAAGAGGTGTCAAATTTCCTGATGATCAACCATGTTTCCCTATCCCAGTCAACATTATTAGCACCACAAAAGGTAATGAAAAGGTAATGTCTTTTACTGAAGAACCATATGAGAATGATTTTGCTTATCGTCATGATCCTGAAGAGCATAATATTAGAATGATGATAATGGAAAACTCTCACAAAATTAAATTTCTTCGTGAAAGTTTGCATGTTAATGTGGGAGAGGTAAAAAGAATTGTTAAACATTGTGAGATGATGAATAATCAAGTAGAACAAATGATTTCTCTTCAAAATCAACTGTATGAAAAGCTTAATGTGAAGAAGCAGGTTTGTGGAGTTAATACTAGGGGAGGTGCAAGTACTCAGGACCCTGACTATCCTGAAGACCATCCCAAGAGGAAAGAGCAAGAAGCTCTTAAGAAGAAACTTTCTGCAGGCAAATCTCCCAATGAAAACCAAGATAAAGATGATTCTGAAGAACAAGATAATGATATCTCTATTTCTGATGCTGAGACTGAAGATAATGATAATGAAGAGGAGAAATCATCCTCACCTGAAGAAGAACCACAAGAAGTTGAAAATGTTGAAGAACCTGAAGCAGCTGAGAGGGAAGACCCTTCACCATCTACTGAGAAGAACAAGAAGAAAAATCATCCAAATTCACAAAAAGGTAAAGAGAGGGATCCATGGGTACAAAGACCCATACCATATCCTCAAGAGGTAATGAAAACTTTGGATGACACTGGGTTTGAGAAGTTCCTTGAGTTGATTAAATCTTTATATTTGCAAATTCCTCTTGTTGATGCTATTAAAATTCCTCCTTATTCAAAATACATGAAAGATATTGTCACTAATAAAAGGAAGATTTCTACTGATGCTATTTCTGCTATGCTTGCTGATTACTCTTTCAAAGGGAAGGTGCCTGAAAAACGTGGAGATCCTGGTATTCCAACTATTCCTTGTCATATTAAAGAAACCTATGTGATACATGCACTATGTGATTTGGGGGCTGGTGTTAGTGTCATGCCTTTTTCTTTATATAAGAAACTTGACTTAAACAAATTAGTTCCAACTGAAGTTTCATTACAAATGGCTGATAAATCAACTGCTATACCTATTGGAATATGTGATGATGTACCCATTTCTGTTGGAGAGAATTCCTTATTTGGCCCTGCCTGAAGTTTGCCTTCCTTTTTTGGCCCTGGCAAATTTTTTCTTCCTTTCATGACCCACAAAGTTTGGTTGGTTCCTTATTTGGCCCTCTAGTACAATTTAAGCACTAAGATGACCATTTTGCCCCTGCTGCAATATGTGACGAAATTGCACTAAAAAAACTGTGATATACTAGTTGGTTATTAAAAAAAAACTAATCGGCAACCTCAGTGCTGAACTTCTGCTGATCGTGCCAACGACCCCCACTGTGGCTGGCACCGGCGCACCAGTGCAATTTTTATTTGAAAATTCCGAAATTTGAATTTTTGAGTTTCAAAAAAATCTCAAATTTATTCCGGAAATACATGTATATGCTTGGGATGTACGTGCAATGTTTCGAGCACAAACTCGTTTTATTTTGGGCTGTGAAAAAAAAACAAAAATCTGACATTATATAGGCGTATAGTGTACGTATAGTCTGTCAGAAATTTGTCTTTTTTGTATCTCCCAAAATACAATGTATTTTGGGCTGAAATTTCTGGCGTGCCTGCGGATTGTCTCTATGTTTGTGCCTATTTAATATCAGTTTTTTTGGAGTTGTGGAAATTGGAGTAATTTCCGGCATAAATTTGAGTTTTTTTCTGAAACTCAAATTCAAATTTCAAAATTTTCAAATAAAGTGTGAACTGGTGCGCTGGTGCCAGCCACATTGGGGATCGTTTTTTTAATAACCAACTAGTATATCACAACTTTTTTAGTGCAATTTCATCACATATTGCAGCAGGGGTAAAATGGTCATCTTAGTGCTTAAATTGTACTAGAGGGCCAAATAAGGAACCAACCAAACTTTGTGGGTCATGAAAGGAAGAAATAATTTACCAGGGCCAAAAAAGGAAGGCAAACTTCAGCCAGGGCCAAATAAGGAATTCTCTCTTTCTGTTGCTAATGTAATAATCCCTACAGACTTTGTTGTGTTAGACATGCCTGAGGATGATAACTTGTCTATTATCCTTGGTAGACCCTTTTTAAACACTGCAGGGGCTGTAATAGATTGTACTGAAAGCAAAGTGACATTCAACGTTAAAGGAAAGGAGCACACTATCTATTTCCCTAAGAAGAAAGCTGTTACAATGGTAAACCAAATGGTGAATTGCATTAAAAGAAATACTCTTATGATTGGAAGTATTGAAGTTCCTTTACCACCTCCTGAACCAAAATATGCTACCATAATGATTGGAACTATTCCAGTCAAATATGAGGTAACTTGAATCTCTTCCTCACATATAAAAATAAAGATCATGTGTTATATCCTTTACATATTATTAATGAGACCTGATCAACCTCATTATTAATGTGGAAATGATGCAAACTTGATCCCTATAAAGATCGTTTGCATTTTTTATTCTATATACTCAAGAATTCTTAGAATATTTGCTTGGGCATATTTAATTCAAAGTGCAGAAATTTCAGAAATCTAGTTTTTAAAAGTCTCTGTAGAAAATTTTCTCGAAAAATTCCAGAAAAATTTGGAGGTAAGTTATTTTACCAGAGGAGCTAACTGCCAAAAGGGGAGCATCAGAGGGCCACCAGGGGCCAGAAGAGAGTGCCCCACGCGGCCACAGTACTAGGCCACGTGGGACCCTCTATCTTGGGCCACAAAGGGAGTTAGGTGGCTGGCCAGTGCCCATCTCCTCCCCCTCGACAGAAAACCAGCTCCAGGTATTTTTTTCAAATTTTCCCGAGCTCTCTTCCTTCTATCCTTGGATCTTCAAGTTTAGGGCAGATTTTTCAAATCTGTTTGGTGGGATTACTCATTGGTATGTGACTCCTCCACTCATCCAATTAGTTTTTGTTCTTGTGCTTTATATATGGAGTATTTTGCTGCACTAGTTGTCACTAAATATGATTGAGAAATCCATGGATTTAGGTTTCCTAGTTGATATTGATGCATGATATTGATGTGGGGACTAGATGTGGATGGCTTAATGTTGTATTATAGTTTCACATCTTGAGTTTTGTTGAAATTTATTTATGGGCAGCAAGGTACCATGTTTAGCAAGGGCAAAGGATTGCTTGGGATGAGCTCAAGGCCCAAGAGAAGAGCATGCAAGGTCTCCCTCAACTACGATGACAATCACCTTTGGGAGGACTCCGCATTCTTTGTGGGGGAGAAGTTGAGGATTCACACCATGAGATGGCAAGACCCCCATGTTCTTCAAGAATGGGGAATGGAAGAGGACTTCAACTCCTTCGCCACAGCAACCGGGTTGCTGGCATTTGCTCAAAACCCGCAGGACACTTATGAGGAGCTCTCACAAGAGTTCCTCTCTACCTTCAGATTCGAAGGGCCTGAGACTTACAAGTACAAGAATAAAAGTAAGGCACCCTCTCCCACTTTTGTTTGCAAAGTTAGTATGAAGGGAGAGCGTCTTGTTATGTCCCTAGATGAGTTTTGCAATGCTATAGGTGTAGCAAATACGGGGAGTTGGGCAGAAACCGGTGCTGATTCAAATCCTGAACTTGTTAATTTTTGGCACTCTGTTTCTGTTGGTTCCCTTGATAAATTAATGAGGGGCAAATTTACTCACATACAGCACCCTAGTTTGAGGTACTTTGCGTTGTTCCTTGCAAGAGACAACACTTCTGCTTGCACCGGACCTATTGTTTATTTGCTAAAATGTGCGAAAGAGAACAAGGCATGTGAGTATAATTTGGGGGTCATTCTAGCTAGATCATTGCATAATGCTGTAAGTAGGAATGTCTCTGATGGAACCCCTATCTACGCTGGTGCTATTGCTACTTTGATCTATAAATACATTAAAAACGAAAGAGGATATGATGATAATATGGGAACCCTTGTAGAGAAATCCACATTACTTGATTTTGCTTTGTTATCCAACATGGGAGTGAGTGTTCCGTATGGGGGGTTTCATCTCTACACATATTTGAGTACTAATGGACAGAAAGTGTCCATTAGGCTCCCTTGTCCTGACCTCTTTGACAGGAGCACTGGAAAGTGGATCGTGAGCGAGGAGCCACCGCAGGAGAGGCACAAGCTCCACCACAGCAGGGGTACCAACCTCAAGAGATGCCACAATACCCAAGCATGGGAAGCTACCCATATGGTTACTACCCTGGAGGTGGAAGTGGTGGATATGGTTACCACCCAGGATATTAGCTTGACTGCAAGCTTGGGGGAGTGTTCCTCTCCCTCTCATTTCATTGTTTTATATCACTCTTATTTTGTTTCGGTTTCTTTCTTTCAAATTGCAAAAACACAAAAAAGATTTTATTTGTTCTTCTTGCTTATTTACTTCTGGTCATTTGCTTTATGCTTCTAATAAAAACCAAAAAGAACAAAAAGATTTTCGTTTTCTTGAATCCGATGCAAAAGTGGAGATGCAGGAATTTCTGAAATCTGCTCACTGTTTTATTTTTAATTTTTTTTCCTGCAACTCCAATTGAGCTGAAATTTTAACCACAACTGCAACTTTTCATAACCTACACACCTGTAAATTATGAAAATTTTCTGAGTTGTTTAGGTAGGGTAAAAACAGTACTGTATGCAGTGACATTTTCCGGCAGATTTGAGTTTTTAATGTGCAGTTCGAGTTGGGAGAGGAGAACAACAATGATGAGCTGATGTGCATGAAGTAGTTAAAAGGTATGACACCTTTGCTATGCTTATGAAGACTTTTTAATAACAGCAAGTGTGCACTTCTTAATTTCTTCAACATCTAGGGGACTGGTAGCAAACGTTTATCTTCTCCATGTTTAGTATGTATGATGATGCAAGTGAGATATTATTTAGGGATAATACTTGGCTATGGTTTGAATAACTGTAATTCTAAACAAAGGTCTATGCATCCCATTGTGCTTACTAAAATTGCCAACCACGGAGAAAATGAAAGAATTTTTCAAATGTTCAAAAATGAAGTCATATGCTTGACAAGCTTAGTGGTTAGGAGCTAGCTTAAATGTGCTGACACATGGAAAGCTTTTAACATTGCACTCAAATGAAAAAAATTAGTTGATATCATGTACCTTTGTCTATGGATGCCTATCATGTCGAAATAAAAGTGGAAACTAGCAAGTTTGAGGAGTGGAAATAATTGGCTAGAGAGACGCCCGGGCCGCCAATCTAAGCCATGCATCATTCATGGTGGAAATTTATGGCATATCACATTGAACATTCAGTGATGCACTTGATAATAAAAAGCTAAACCATTAGTAAATAAAAGAAGTGCTGAGATTGTTCATTGTCCGTTTGTCTTGTTGTTGGGACATGGGCTTGTCCATGTCCTGGGGCAAGAGGTACCCCGGTTGACGCTCTTAAGGATGCCTTTATTCTCGCAATGACTGAAAAAACTCGAGCTTGCCTAGCTACACAAGTTGAGTAGCACATGGTGTAGGTACTCGTATTCACGGGGCATGAGGCTTTTAACTACAAGTTTGTCAAGCATGTGAGTCATAGTAGGGAACATCAAATATTTTGATAAAAGTGAGAGCAAAGTGGTAAGCACAATGAGTTCACTAGTCAATACATGATTCAACCAAAGGCGATGCAAGAACCTTTGTTTATCTCTACAGTTAGGCAAACTCATCCAGGTATTAACACTATGTGCTATTTCTCTTGCGACATGTATAGATGCTTTAACATTGATAAGATATACCTTCGCTAGCATTTTGTTAGCTGTTGTAGACATTATGGATTGAATACTTGTTGCTCTTAAACAGTAGTACATATGCAATGCAAAGTTCTTGTCAGTGTCTTTTAATCACTTCTGCACTACGTTTGAGTTGTTTGAGGACAAACAACGAGCTAAGCTTGGGGGAGCTGATGCATCAAAAATGCATCCACTTTTCTAAGCACTTTGCCTCATAATTTTCTCCGAGATCCTTACATATTCGAATAAAACTGCTGTTTCTGACGCTGTTTTTAGCAAAGTCTCTCCCCTGGCTATTTTTGCAGGAAATAAAATCGGGAAAAAAAATACCACGTCACTTTTTATGGAAAATAAGCAAGATGGACAAAAGATGGACACGAGGGGGTGCCGGAGGGCCAAAAGGGGTGGCCCCACGCGGCCCATGTACCTGGCCGTGTGGGCCCCTCCCAAATGGGCCTCGGGCACCGTCTTGCCTCCGGTATTCGACGTATGCCTTCATATATGAGAAAAAACACTTGCCCTATAACGGGAGGAGCTTTCACGAAACACACCGCTGCCACCATCACGATCTTCGTTTCGGGGGACAGATCGATCCAGGATTTCTTCTCCGCTGGAGGGATCCGAAGGCCGTCTTCACCGCCATCTTCACCGCCTTCATCTCCATCAACCATGAGCTCCCTCACCATCACCATGTCTGAGTAGTTTGCTGTAGGCATGTGAGGTGGATGGGGATTGGATGAGATTGATCATGTAATGCTACCCGTTGCTCGATAATCTTAGGGTTTATCTTGAGGATGCTATTGTATTGTGTTGATGCACTTATGCTATGTTTAATGCTTGCTACTAGGGCCCGAGTGGCATGATTTCAGTACTGAACCTTTATGCTTCATCATATAATTGAGTTTAGTATTTACCTGCAAAGTGTATCACCTGCTGTTATGTCGAACCTGCGAACCCTAAAAGTGCCGTTTGGGGAAAACAAGGGGGAGATGTTCTAGTTTGAGGATCCTATGTGTTCATGGAGTGTTAATGCATTGTCCCGGTCTTCACGAAAGGGTAGACCTTAATTACCTGTAGTTCCAAGTTGGCCCCGGTGAAATGGGCAGGTAGGGTAATAGATGTTGTGCAAATTCTCTTTGTTAGTGCGCATAACTATTTAAGGAACACATACCTACATATATCGGAGTTAGAGAAAAAGCCCCATTGCTAGCTTTACTTTATTATATGATCAATCTCATTCATGCAACGCCCTGCTGTCACCTCATGCCTACGTTTTTAATCTCTGAGTTACACTTTCACTTTTCCGGTGAAAACTGGGAAATACTTGTTACTACTGCTGTTTTATTTCTGCTCGCTTGAATCCTTTACTGCCATCACTACTACTGCTGCAAGTTATTGATATACATGTGTGGTTGAGAGTGACGCCTCAATTGCTAAAGTCTTATTGATATTCTTGTGTTCCCATCGTGTCGAACTATAAATTTGGGGTAATACTTCCCAACGAAGACTTCAGCGATCCCCTATACTTGTGGGCATCAAGACGTTTTCTGGTGCCGTTGCCGGGAAACCTAGCTTTATTGGTAAGACAACTTGATATCATTTATTTGCTGCATTTGCTTGTTCCTAACCATGGGAAAGGAAAAGACCGCTCCGAAGGAAATTAGGCCTTCAACTACTCGTGCAGGTAGAGATTTGCCCAGTAGGCCAAACTTTTCACCTGATGCTGTTTCTGCTGTTGTTCCTAAGAAAAAAGGAAGAATTGTTTCTAGTTCACCATTGTCTAAAATGTCTACTAGTAATGAAAATGATTTAACATGTGGTAACATAGACAAAGAAGTGGCACTTGAAACACCTGAAATTACTGAAATATCTGGGTCGGGTGAACCGCAACGGCGGCCCGGCCATCTCCGTTGGTTCATCCAATACGCCCAACCTGGATCTGCGCAACGACCTCAACAACCGTCTCCACGAGGATGCACGCACCCGCATTGAGCGTCGTCGAGAGTGTCATCGGCGGGAGGATCGGGATGACGACATCGTCGAGGGCTGCCTCGCCCTTTCTCCCAAGTTTTGCCAGTTCACCTGGACCAAGAAGTTCAAGATCGACATCCTCCGCTACGATGGCACCACCAACCCCCGGGACTTACTGCAACTGTACTCGCTGGCCGCAGTGGTTACCGGGGCCGACGAAGTCATGATGGCCAATTGGTTCCCATTGGCCCTGAAGGGAGACGCTCAATCATGGCTTCTCAACCTCCCCAAGTGCTCCATCCGATCCTGGCGGGCACTAAAGGAGGCGTTCCTGGGAGCTTTCCAGGGCGGCTACCAGCGCCCGGGAGTTCCCAGCGACCTGCACGACTTCAAGCATCTTCTGGGTGAAACTCTCCGCAAGTTCATCCAACGCTTTACCCAGAAGATGAACACCATTCCCAGCATCAAGCAGGAGCTGGTGATTTAGTCCTTTCACGCCAACGTTCGACATACCTGGATGCGCGAGAAGTTGAGCACTCATCGCATCGAGACTACCCGCGAGCTATGGGAGCTTGCGGACCGCTGCGCCCGCGCAGAAGAGGGGGTCAGAGTTCCCGGGGAGGAGGAACCCGAGGACAAGGCCACCCCCGCCAAGAGCAAGAAGCGGGACTCCGGTCCCGACAAGCGCATCTTCGTCACCGAGCCTCTTCCCAAGAAGGTCAAGCCAGCCTTGACTTCTGAGGGGGATGAAGATCCATGGTGCCATGTCCACCCCGACGGCAATCACCTGCTCAAGGACTGCCGTCAAGTGAACGGCCTCGCCGCGCGGACGCAACGTCAAGGAGGCGGGACCATCCCAGGTGCCTGCTTCAACTGCGGACTTCACGGGCACTACTCCCGGAACTGTCCCACCGGTCGCCAAGGCGGTGGTGGCCGGGGATGGGGACGTGGTGGAGGACGTGGAGGAGGGCGCGGTGGTCAAGGCGGACGTGGGCCAAACAACGCGGAGTTCGCCGACAACGGGGACGCTCCGGCTCCTCAGGGCGGCAACAACGGACAATTCCAAGAAGTCAATGGTGTCGTCGGGTGCATTCACGGGGGAGCCTCCCTGCCTCCCTCCAACAGTGTCGGCAAGAGACTCGTCCGGGAGCTGAACGCGGTCGCCCCGGCGCCGTCAAAGCCCCTGGAGTGGTCTAACCAGGTCATCTCCTTCGACCCGGAAGATAACCCTGACAACACCGTCGGGGTAGGGACACTGCCCCTGGTCGTGTCGCCCATCATCCACAACTTCAAGGTCACCAAGATGCTGGTCGACGGAGGCTCCAGCCTCAACCTGCTGACGGCAAAGGTCCTGGCCACTTTGCAAATCCCTTTCTCCCGCCTGCAAGACACTGGCGTGTTTCAAGGCGTGAACGGGAACATCACATGGCCTCTGGGGAAGATCTCTCTTTCGGTCACGTTTGGTGGCCTCGAGAACTTCCGCATCGAGGAGATCGTCTTCGACATCGCTGACACGCTGCTCCCCTACAACGGCATACTCGGTCGACCCGCGCTGGCCAAGTTCATGGCCGTCTCCCATTTCGCCTACAACATGATGAAAATCCCGGCGGCTTGGGGGGTGATCAGGATCAAGGCCGACATCGACGACGCCATCTACTGCATCCAGAAGCTGAACCAGACGGTGGCCGCGACGGCGATCGACAACCCGGAGGAGGAGATGAGCCTTCCCGGGAAGGAGGATCCCGACACCTGGACCATGCACTTCGACGACTCCTACACCAAGGGACAAGGAGGTGTCGGGGTCGTCCTCACTTCACCAACTGGTGACCACCTGAAATATGTCGTCCAAATGCACTACCAAGGAAACATCTCCAACAACATGACGGAGTACGAAGGTCTGCTCGCGGGACTTCGTGCTGCCATCGGCCTCGGCATCGGCAAGATCATCGTCAAGGGTGACTCTCAGCTGGTCATCAAGCAAGTCAACAAAGAGTACACCTGTCCTCAGATGGCGCCGTACGTCGAAGAAGTGTGGAAACTTCAGCGGCGCTTCAGTAGCTTCAGAGCTGCTTGCGTGCCGCGGGAGGGAAACACATCGGTGGACGAGCTATCACAACTGGCGTCCAAGTGAGAACCGGTACCTCCCGGGATCTACATCGAGGTGCTCAAGCGACCTTCAGTCTCTCCCGAGAGGCTGAAGCCAAGTTCTTCAGCCACAAAGGAGGCTGGCAACCCTTCTACATCGACAAAACGGGTAGCCAGCCCGGAAGCTCAAGACCCGGCAGTGCCCGTGGGCGAAGAAGCTCTGCTTCCTTCTGGCCAGGAGGTACCGCTGGTGGAACAGACCCACCCGCCCTGGGCCCAGGACATCATCAAGTACATGGTGGAGCACGTCCTTCCGGAGGACGACCACGAAGCCGAGCAAGTGGCCCGACGGGCAAAGCTCTACGTCCTAGTCGACGGCGAGCTGTACCGGCGGCGCGAAAACGGAGTCAAGCTACGGTGCATATCGCAAGAACAAGGCCGAGAACTACTGAAAGACATACACGAAGGGATATGCTCAAGCCATGTGGCTTCAAGATCTTTGGCAGGGAAGGTTTTCCGCCAAGGGTTCTACTGGCCAGCGGTGCTTCATGACGCGGAGCAGCTAGTCAAGACCTGCGAAGCTTGCCAGTACTATTCCAAGAACACGCACCAGTCAGCTCAAGCGTTGCAGCCGATACCAATCTCCTGGCCGTTCGCGGTCTGGGGGCTGGACATCATCGGCAAGATACCAAAGTCTGTGGGAGGTCACGAGTACCTATTTGTGGCAATCGACAAATTCACAAAGTGGGTGGAAGCAATGCCAGTTCCACGTCAGACAGCTCAGGCCGCCATCAAGTTCATCGAAGGAATCGTCTACAGATTCGGGGTACCAAACAGAATCATCACCGACAATGGCACTTAGTTCACAAGCAAAGCCTTCCTCAACTTCTGCGAAGAAATGGGCATCAAGGTGTGTTTCGCCTCGGTGTCCTACCCAAGAAGCAACGGGCAAGTAGAGCGAGCAAATGCAGAAGTTCTCAAGGGATTGAAGACTAAAGCCTTTGACAAGTTGGAGAACAAGGGAAAAACTAGATTAATCACTTGCCAAGCGTATTGTGGTCACTCAGAACAACACCAAGCAGAGCCACTGGAGAGACACCCTTCTTCCTTGTCTACGGAGCAGAAGCTGTCCTGCCATCAGAACTCAAGTACGGATCACCCCGGGTGCTTGCATATGATGAAAAGACGCAAGAAGAGCAAAGGGTCGATGACATAAACCTGCTGGAAGAGAGTAGGTGCCGGGCCTCCTTACGGTCAGCTCGGTACCAGCAAGGACTTCGCCGATACCACAGTCGTCATGTTCGCTCTCGGGAGCTGCAACCCGGAGACATGGTACTCCGCAAGAGGCAAAGCATGCAAGGCCTGAACAAAATGTCATCAAAGTGGGAAGGACCCTTCCGGGTGACACATACCCTGAAACCCGGAACGGTGTACCTTGAAGACGAGCAAGGCCGGCCGGAAGGCAACACCTGGAACATCGAGAATCTTCGGAAATTCTACCCCTGATTACGAACATGAATCGCAAACGTCGGATCCGTTAAAGCACGCCCAGGGGGCTAGTGTTCTGTAATAGGGTGTGAGAATCGACGCCAGGAGAATAAAAGATAAATTATTTCAATTTCCGTGAGCCTCAATCCTTCCATGGAAATGTGTTATCCTTAGCAACCCGTAAGCAGGGGGCTGGTATATGCCAGTGGCAGACTGGTAGAAGCGTCGCGAGTGGCCTCGGTGGGCTAGGCACCGTCGCCTGATCATGCCGTGCTGCCGCGGAGAGGGGAATCGGGCAGTGTTGTGGTGAAACGCACCTCACCACAGAAATGTACTACCAACTGTGCTTACGGCTTGCTTCGGATAACACGCTAGCATGATAGGAAAGAGGGTCCATTCTTTTCCTACTGAAAGTTTGCTGTGTGTAGCTCCTTCCCGGAGCAGGATTGGGCGACGAGACACCAAAGGAGTTCAACACCCGGGAAGGACTGGATGGGATGGAGGCGCGACAAGAAAACAGCTAAGTTTTTGCATCAGCATCCTGCATTTAGGCATGACATCTCGCTCGGAGTCAATATACCATCGACCTGCGCATGCTTGACGGTTAATGAGAGCCTTTGCGGGGGTAGGCGACCACCCCGGTGAACGGTCCGTTTCCCTCTGGCCTAGTACCCATGGACAGTGGCGAAGGACTCCCGGAAGGTATAGTCCGACTTAGGGGGTACATCTATCGTGCGGAGGTAGAGTGCCTTGGCACCTAAGCGGCCTCCTCAGAAAACCAGACAGCGCGTGAGTGCAAAGGAAGATTTGGGAAATGACCCCGGGAGTTGAGGCTAGGGTTGCATACATCCGAATTTACATCCTGAATTATATTCTTGAATTTACATTCGGTTGTGCAACTGCTAGACCCTGTGCTACTAAGGCCAGCTTGGAGTTAGCGCTCCTTGCTGCGCACCCTTGCCTTGTTCGCGCCCGACGGGGGGCCTCTCAATTCCCGGGGATGCCTGGGATGAGAGGGAGAACCCGGAAGGATTTTTTCAGGCGTCTCCTAGCGGTCTGGTGCGTCCGGGTGCCAGACAATGGAGCAGGGAGACCACCTTGGCCGCCACCTCTCTCATGGCGTTGTCGTCCGCCTGTGACAGGGGACATGTTCGGTCAGGATCTAGACCAGGCCCAAGAGGAGCGAGGGGCCGAGAGGAGCGCAACACTGACCTGTTCGATGGCATCAAACTCCTCCCAGAGCTGGGATACCTCCGGGATCCCCGCGGTCCTCTCCTTCAAGGCCGCCAGAAGCTGAGCCCTGCGGAGCGCCCGCACCCGAGCCTCCTCCTAAGCTGCGGGACCAGAGATCATCGCCAAGCGAGAAACGCCCCTGGCGAGGGCCAGACGCGACATCACCTCATCCTCTTCTCCAGCGGCACGGGCCCCAGCTTCCCTGGGAGCCTCCGCCGCGCCCTGGTGCACGGACGCCGCCGTCGACGTCCCTGAGAAGGACATCCCTACCTCCCCCGACATAGCCCTGTGGTTTGTGAAGGGTTAGGAAGGGCAAGAAGCAAGAAACAACAAGACTAAGTGTGGCCATGGAACTGGGGGCTAGAGAGCCTTTTATAGGCCCTCTGTTCCCCACCGGCCCCCCTGACGGTTCAACTGGTGCCGTATTCAAGAGCAAGTTTTGCAGAAAGCTGTTCCCGATTGCATCTATTCAGCTCGAAGGCCAAGCGACAACAAGAGTACAAGCTTTTCGTGATCCAAAGGTCTACAATGGGGCCTACTTTTTACAAAGAAAGGTTGGCTCCTACGCAAGCAAGGAGCATCCCCGCGCCACGGAAGGCACTACTTCCAGAAGTACGAAGACGAGGCCGCCAAGAAGGAGGTCAAGGACATCTTCAGGGGGCGCTGCCGCGGTGCCGCCCCCGCACCTTCAGGGAAGCGGGCTCCTCTCAGCCTTGATGCTGAGGGAGTCCTCTTCATCTTCATCATCGTCCTCCTCGTCGTAGCTGCTGCTGCGACTGCTGATGTCGCTCTCCGCACAGCAATCCTCGCGCCCTCCGTCGCCACGGAAGATCTTCACGGAGAGCGTCTCATCCCCGTCATACTCGAACGACAGGTACTGCCCCCGGGTAAGGCGATGGGAGCGCACGAACACTTTCCATCCCTTCCCCAGGAGCATGGAGCCGGCGACGGTGTTCTCCACTTCGACCCAGGAGGGGCCGTTGGGACAACCCTCGACCTGAAACCAGAAGCCGGTGGGCCAGCCGTCGTCCGTGTCTACCACCGCAATGAAGGAGTCCGGCAGATGAAGCCGATCGCGTAGACTTCTATCCAGATCCACGACGAACTCGAACGGAGGGAAGCCGGTGTGGGTCGTCCTCCTCGAGGAAGGGCCCGGCGAATCTTCCGCTCCGCGACCTCCACGACCTCGGCTTTCGCGACCGCGGCCACGACCGCGCCTCGCTCGGCCTCGGGGAGCAAATCTTCCGCGACTACCGGACGCCCCCTCTGCTCCTGCTGAGGACGAGCGCAAGCGACCAGCTCCTCTCTTAGCCCCCACCATTGACGCGCTCACCTCTGAGGAAGGGTGGGGTTGAAGAAGGAATGAAGACGAATGAAGATCCTGAGGGGCATCCCTGCCTTTAAGAAGGCTCGGATGCGCCCTCAGCGGCCGTCTCCTCGCTTTCTCCGTTACCGAGAATCGAGGAGGCTGGCGCAATTACTCTAACGGGTGGATAACTTTGAGACCTGTGGGACGCGCGCCTCTGTAGTGCGCGGATCAGGCGGATGTGACAAGACGATCAAGACCTGATGACGGGGACCCACTTTGACTCTTTTTGGTCATAGCCCCGGCGGCAGAAGGGCGTGGCCGCCGGGACTATGCCCGGGGGCTACTGTCGCAGCAGTGGAACATGGGGTTCCCCTGATGCGGTCAAAGTGGGTCCATTGCACATGGGCCCACCAAGGAGGCACTCAAGGACAAGGCACAAGACTGGCAGATGGGCCCCCCCATCTGCCCCACGGCGTCCCGACGCATGCGACATCGACAACCAAGGCCAAGGACTCGGGGACCCTCCGGGGCCCCCCTCGACCCGGAAGCAGGCACGGAGGTCCCGGGGACCCCTACGCCCGGCAGGAGGCCAGGCTCGCCCCCGAGAACCAACCTCCACAGCGCCAAGAGGATAAGCTTGCCAGCTCCGGCTGGAAGCTCCTAGAAGACTTGGGTGCCAAGAAGACGGAGGCGCCAAAGGGGGGCAGAGGCGGAAAAGCTGTCAGCCTCAGTCCACCCTCTCTGGAAAAGGTGGGCGATCCCACCTACCCCCTCTGAGAAGATTACTTGGATGAGAGGAGGCCACGTCGCCTCCTAAGGAGAACCCGGAGGGGTTTTCCCGCCAAAACCCCTCCGGCCCTAAGGGTGCACCTGTGGTATCCCCTTAGCCTATAAAAGGAGGACCGAGGCACCAAAGGGAAAGGGGGAGCAATCATAGTGGAGAAGGAGGCAAGGCTAGGTAGCGCACAAGTCCCAGAGTAGCTTAGGCGAGAGGTGATCTCCTCAGGGTCAGGATCTGCTCGTCTTCAACCTCTAGCCAACACCTCCCGGGTTCTCACCCGCGACCACCCTTGTAAGCTACACCGTGATACACCGCTCAATCCAGACATGCAGGAGTAGGGTTGTTAGCCTCCGGGCGGCCCGAACCTGGGTAAACTCATTGTGTCTCTGTGATGCTTGCTAGTACGTAGATCTCGAGCGTCGAGGCGAAGCCCCCGGGCAGAAGACGATCTTCGGCCTCCTCTGCACCCCCCACCGAACCTAAAAAGGGGGTATCCTTTACTCCCGGTGTCCGTGATCCAAGACACGACACAAACTAAATACACCATGCATTCCCCTAGGCTCTTAAAAGGTGAAGTATCATGTAGTCGGCGTTCACACAATACCACTATAGGAATAACACCACAACATGATTCATCAAACAATTAAATATTACTTAACATTATGCAATTACTAGCAACTAGGCTTTCCCCATGTCCTTAAGAACCAAACGAACTACTCACAAGACATCATATAGATCATGATTAGAGGTGGTATGAATATGGGTAACAATCTGATCATAACGATAATTCACCGATAAAATTCACAAGCATCAATTATAAACAATAATCAACACCCGGGGAGTGATCCCAATAAACTAACAAGTCACAACTTCAAAAGCTACAGCGAGATGAGATGTGGCGATGGAGGTGCTGGTGGTGGAGATGAGGTTGATGACGATCCCGATGATGCCCGGCATGATGGTGATGATGATGGCGGCGATTTCCCCCGGCAGATTTCTCCCTGCCGGAGCCTTCTTCTTTCTGTCTAGCTTCCACCTCGCAGAGGCGGCGGAAAAATTATTCGTGGATGCCCCCGACGTTTTTAGGTCAAAGGGAAGTAATACGCCGAAGGGGTGCCGGAGGGGGGCCACATGGGCTAGGGGCAGGTCCCAGCCATGACCCTAGGTGGGCCCGCGGCCAGGGGTCGCCCCTACCCCTGGTGGATTGCCTCCGTGCCTCCTTGTGGCTCCGTGACTTATTTCCCAAAACATTAATCTCCGTATTTTTTTGGAATTTTCTGAGCTTCGCAGGTCAGGTGTCTTGGCAGGTACTTTTCCAGTTGTTTCCGGTCTCCGGCAGACGAATCCCCCATAAATGCAAAACATGGAAAATAAGATAAAATAACATAAGTAATGTATCATAATATGAAATATATCAATGGATAAAGACAAATTATGATGTAAAATAATGATGCGAAATGGACGTATTTGCTCCCTAAAGCTTAGACTCCGCTTGTCTCCAAGCGAAAACTAAGATCAGTAAACATGACCACAAGTTTATGGAGTGAAGTGTCGATAATAAAGAATACGAACATGAAGCATCAGCATTTACTTACCCAGCACGAAGAGATTCTAAACAACAACCTATTCTCATAAAGCTTCTCGAGAACAAGTGATACAGTAATAACATGTTAAGGTGTAATAGAATAAAAACTTATTGAGTAACGACAAATGATGCTTTCAGTTAAGAAACAATCGGTCTTATCAAACTCATATTTCAAGAAGGGTCCATTAGATGTTTCAACTATCAAGTCATCTTTCCATCAGTTGCAAATCATCGAAGCTGTAGTCCTGTGATAAAAGCATTAGAACTGACATGATAGGAAAATGAATATCTGCAATGAAACATGATAGTGAAGGGGTTAGTGTGCAGAAAACAAAAAAATTCCTAGCAACGCGAATGATAAACTAGCCAAGATCTATCACTATGTAGACATAAAGTAACGGAGGGCTCCGGTGTTCGTACCTCTTGAAGACCGAAAGCGTTATGTTCAAAGAACGTTGTCGATGGAGTCGTACGACGCCAACCTCAAGGTCGTGGAGTCGTACCGGCGACGAGTGATGTAGTGGGAAGCACCTCCGTAGTTCTACACATGTACGGTGTAGCGACGATCCCCGGGCTCCGGTCCAGCGGCAGCAGCGGAGGATGAAGAGCTTGACTGAAGCACCATTATCATGGCAGTGGGATATGGTGGAGAAACCCCTCTACCAAACGTAGCTCAGAAATACGGAAACACGCTCGTGGTGAGAGAGAGAGAAATTGGGATGGCCTCAAAGGGAGAGGGGGCACCTCCTTATATAGGAGGAAGGGGGAGGCCAACCCCCTTGGCTTAGCCATGTGGGACTATTCCCACATGGTTCGGCCGGCCATAGGGGGCAGCCGGCCACCCCATGGGCCCCATTCGGTTGGGCCCATATGGGGTGCGGCCGGCCCCTCCTTCCTTGGGGCGCGGCCCCTACTTGGGCCTCACCTTTCGGGTGAGGCCCATTTAGGTGGGTTGCCCTTTTAATATTAAATTATATACTATTTAATTAGTAATTACTTTAATTAATATTAAATACATATAATTTAATATCTCTTGCATCGAAACTCTTTTCGTTGCCCTCCGATCTCCATCGGACTCTTCTCCCTTATTCCGACACTCCTTCGGAACCTCCAATCTCCATCGGATAAATCTCAGAACGATTCCTGAATTGGTCTCTCTAATTTCTTCGGTGCCAAAGCTATTCCTAAGCATCGTCTAACCTTAAGTGTGACACCCTACGGTTCGGGATCACTCCAGACATGATCGAGACTCCTCTCCGATCAATGACCAACAGCGGGATCTAGAAACCCATGATGGCCCCTGTGCGTTCCGCGAAGTTCTTTGTTGCTTGAACCTTATTGTTGTTCACCAATTCCTTTTGTCACACGATATCAAGTTTGTCTGAGATCCCATCTCGTTACTCGACAAACTCATTTACTCGTCTCCATGATATTACATCTCCGTGACCTAGTCACATGCTTGCAAGACTTTGATGTAATATCACTGAGTGTGCCCATTGATATTTGTCTGTCACGCGGATGGACAAATCCCGCTTTTGATGCATACGCCTCAACATATTACTTTCTGAAACCTGATAGACACCTTTATGATCACCATGTTACGGTGTGACGGTTGATGCAGTCAAAGCCTCCTTACAGAACAGTGATTAAATATGATCTCACGGTTTAAGGATTCGGTTACTACTACGTTTCTATTTAAGTTATCACAATGCCGGTATTCGTGACAGATCTTATTGGGCTAACTTACTTTGGGTGGATGTCCATCATGTCATTCCGAATGACACAACTCCATTGTCAATTGACATAAATGCCCATGATCAGGAAACCTTGATCATCAGTTGACAAATGGACTAGTCAAGTAGAGGCTACTAGGACCTGGTTGTTTTACATCACACGGGTATTAATGTTTCCGCTTAATACAGTTATAGCATGACATAAAACTTATTATGAACACTTTGAGATATGATAATAAAAACTCTTTATTAATTGCCTCTTGGGCATATCTTCAACAGTCTCCCACTTGCACTAGAATACAATTAATCTAGTTTACATCTGGTAAGAATCTAACACCAATAGCTCCTTGGTATTGATCATGATTCTCTTGTGGAAGAGGCTTAGTCAACGGATCTGCCACATTCAGATCTGTGTGTACTTTGCAAATCTTAATCTCTTCTTCCTTGATATACTGCCTTATCACATGGAAGTGTCGGAGTATGTGCTTTGGAGTGGAGTGAGACCTTGGTTCCTTAGCATTAGCAATCGCCCCTGTGTTGTCACAGTAGATGTTGACAGGGTCTTGCATGCCAGGAAACAATCCTAGTTCGATGACGAACTTCCTGAGCCAGATAGTTTCATTCGCAGCTTCTGCAGCGACAATGTACTCCGACTCCATTGTAGATTGGGCTACGGTGGATTGCTTTCCACTTCTCCAGCTCACAGCACCACCATTTACCAGAAACACATATCCCGTTTGAGACTTAGAATCATTCGGATAAGTGTCAAAACTTGCATCAATGTAACCCTTTACGCCAAGTTTCTTCTTCACAGTTACTGTAGACTAACATCATATCTCTTGTTCTCTTGAGATATTTTAGGATGTTCTTTATAGTTGTCTAGTGGTCCATACCAGGATTACTTTGGAAGCGACTCGTCAGACTTAGAGCCAGAGCTACATCGGGTTGGGTACTTAGCATCGCGTCCATGATAGACCCTATGGTCGAGGCATAGGGGATGTTCACCATCATTTCCTTATCATTAGCCGATACTGGGCATTGAGTCAAACTCAATGGTTTACCTTTTATCACGGGCAAGAACCCCTTCTTGTCCTGATCCATTTTGAACCTCTTCAAAATCTTATCTAGGTAGTTCCCCTGACTTAACGCTAATAGGCGCCTTGATATATCACGATAGATTTGAATGCCTAATACATATGCAGCTTCTCCCAAATCTTTCATTGAAAATTTACTATTCAAGTAATCCTTTACACTCTTTAGAAGATTTACATCATTCCCCTTGATTAATATGTCATCTACATATAGGACTAGAAATGCCACTAAGCTCCCACTCAGTTTTTTTATAAATGCAGGTTTCTTCTACATTTTGGACAAATCCAAAAGCTTTGATCACCTCATCAAAGATAAGATTCCATCTCCTAGATGCTTGCTTCAATCCATAGATGGATCGTTGAAGCTTGCATACTTTACTAGCACCTTCTGGATCGACAAAACCTTCCGGTTGCACCATGTACAACTCTTCCTTAATATTTCCATTTAGGAACGCGGTTTTGACATCCATCTGCCATATCTCGTAATCGAAATATGCAGCCACTACTAGTAGAATCCGAATAGATCACTTAAGCATTGCTACGGGCGAGAACATCTCATCGTAGTAAACTCCTTAATTTTGTCGAAAACCCTTTGCGACAAGTTGAGCCTTGTAAATGGTGACATTTCTGTCAGCGTCAGTCTTTTTCTTGAAGATCCATTTATTCTCGACAGGCTTCCGGCCTTCGGGAATATCCACCTAGGTCCACACTTGGTCATCATACATGGATCCTATTTCGGATTTCATGGCTTCGAGCCATTTCTCGGACCCAGGGCCTTCCATCGCCTCCTTGTAGGTTGCAGGTTCATCTTGTTCAACCAACATGATGCGATCACCATACCATTCAGGGGTGGTACGTGGTCGGGTCAACCTGCGAGTGCGGGGTAGAGTAGACTCGTCGACGTGATCACCATCATTTGCTGCCACTCCACTAGTGGATGATGGCTCTGGAACATCTTCCGTTGCGCCACTCGGTATTTCGAGTTCGGGATCAACAATTTCGTTGAGCTCTATCCTCCTTCCACTAACACCTTTGGCGAGAAACTCCTCCAGAAAGGTACCGTTTTTAGCGACAAACGTTTTTGCCCTCGGTTTTGTTGTAGAAGGTATATCCGATAGTTTCCTTCGGATATCCTACAAAGATGCATTTTTTCCGATTTTGGTTCGAGTTTATCGGGTTGTAGTTTCTTAACATAAGCCTCACAACCCCAAACCTTCAGAAACGACAACTTAGGCTTCTTGCCGTGCCATATCTCATATGGTGTCGTCTCAACGGACTTGGATGGTGCCCTATTCAATATAAACGCGGCAGTTTCTAATGCGTGACCCCAAACTGACAAGGGTAGATAGATGAGGGACATCATGGACCGCACGCTATCCAGTAGGGTGCGATTACGTCGCTCAGACACACCATTACGATGTAGTGTTCCAGCTGGCGTAAGTTGTGGTACAAATTACAATGCCACATGCCTTGAGATGCGTGTCAAACTCAAAATTCAAATATTCACCTCCTCGATCTGATCGAAGATGCTTAATTTTCTTGTTGAGCTGATTTTCCACTTCACTCTGAAATGCTTTGAACTTTTCAAAAGTCTCAGATTTATGTTTCATTAAGTAAATATATCTATATCTACTCAAATCATCGGTGAAGGTTACGAAGTAACGATAACCATTGCGTGTCGATACACTCATCGGTCCGCACACATCAGTATGTATGATTCACAACAAGTCCGACGCCCGCTCCATAACACCGGAGAACGGGGTCTTGGTCATTTTGCCTAGAAGGCACGACTCGCACGTGTCAAGAGATTCAAAATCTAATGACTCCAAAAGTCCATCAGAATGGGGTTTCTTCATGCGCTTTATGCCTATGTGACCAAGACGGCAATGCCACATATACATGGTATTATCGTCACTACGCCTATATCTCTTGGCTTCAATGTTATGCATGTGAGTACTACAATCAAGATTCAATATGAATAAACCATTGCGCATCAGTGCATGACCATAAAATATATTATTCATCGAAATAGTACAACCGTTTGGTACTGACTTAAATGAATAATTGTCTTGTAGGAGGCAAGACCCTGGTATAATGTTCATACTCAATGCGGGCACATAGTAGCATTTATTCAACACTAAAATTAATCCTGACGGTAGATGCAGAGGTAGAGTGCCGACGGCCATGACGTCAACCATGTTGCCGTTGCCGACGCGCATCGTCACCTCGTCCTTCTCCAAGTCCCGCTTATCCCGCAACTCCTCCCGTGAGTTACAAATATGAGCAACCGAACCGGTATCAAATACCCATGTGTTACTCCGAGCACTTGTAAGATAAACATCTATAACATGTATATCGTATATACCTTTGTCCTTGTCGACGATCTTTCCAGCCTTCTTGTCAGCTAAGTACTTGGGGCAGTTGCGCTTCCAATGGCCATCCCCTGTGCAGTAGAAACACTCAACGCCTGACTTGGGGCCAGACTTGGGCGCCTTGGAGGTGGAGGCGGATAAGTTTTCGTCCCTCTCCTTTCTCCATTTCTTGCCCTTTGCCCTACCACCGGACATTTTTAAGTCGATGGTTTTGTTGACCATCAACACGACGTGCTCCTTCTTGATTTCCACCTCAGCAGTTTTGAGCATGACCAATATCTTAGAGAGAGTCTTTGTCATTCCTTGCATGTTGTAATTAGATACAAATGCTTTGTAGCTAGGAGGCAACGATTGCAGCACCCTATCAATCGCCAGCTCATCTGGAATTTTGCAATCCAGATCATTTAGGCATTGAACGTAGCCAGACATCTTGACCACGTGCTCGCTCACATTGTTATGCTCTTCCATCCTATCTGAAAAGAACAATTCTGAGGCCTCGTACCTTTCAGCTTTGGCTTGGGGTGCATAAACAGCCTTGAGTTCAGTGATTATCTCATAAGCACCTTTCTTCTCAAAGTGTTTTTTGCAAATCAGCCTCCATGGCATAGAGCATGCCACCCTGGACTAAGGAGGAATCATACAACTTGAATTGATAAGCTTTCTTATCATCCTCAGAGGTGCCTTCTGCCGGAGCGTCTCCTACTACCGACTCAAGTACATAGGTCATCTGGTGAGGGGCTAAGAGAATCCTCAAGGTACGGAACCAGGACATGAAATTTGTCCCACTGGTCTTAAGCTTTTCTTTCTCAAGAAATGGACCTAGGTTGAAGGTGGAGCGAGCCATCTACAATGGTATTTGCAAAGTTTATAAGACTGTGTTCATAATATGAGTTCAAGTTTTATCTATATAAAATATACGAGAACTCCCACTCAAAAAGACATCCCTCAACGTCCTTTTAGTGATCACATGACCCCCGTCTACCAATACTACCCCCGATCGTCACGGCTGATAGTATGGCTTCAAAGGTAGACCTCTCCATGTCAATAACATCTCCATGTGACTCGTGCTCGACCTTTCGGTCTCCTGTGCTCCGAGGCCATGTCTGTACATGCTAGGCTCGCCAATCCAACCTTAGTATGTGGTTGTGCATATATGTCTTACACCCACCGTATGCAAACGCAGATATGTTTGATACCCGATCGTCATGGCCTGCCTCCATAACGGCGAACTTTCTTGGTGGTGCATACTAAGGGAGAACATAATATTGGTATTTCTTTTGAGGGATCACCTGTATTGCTACCGCCTTATATCTAATACAAACAATATAGGTAGCACACAACATCTATTAACATCTAATGTAATATGTGTGACATGATCTGGTCTCCCGCGCCATGATCTCCATCGTGCAGCCCGACGCCGCACCAGGCCTCCATGCCTCCACGCCAGCAATAAAATATATTGCTAAATACTTACCGTTACCATATCATATCACGCGCCCCTGATAAATAAAGTTAGACGCCTCTACTTTATCTTTTGCAAATTTTATGTGGTTGAGGGGCTTTCGCAAAAATAACCGCCTTCTAACTTACGAACCTGCAACCACAACACCGATAAAAAATTGTCTCTATTACACCCCTTTCAGGGCCCTCCGTTGAAGATGCCATACTACCAGTGTACACCCGCCAGCCGCATATATGGTGCAAGCCATATGTTAAGTGCGGAACCAGTCTCGCGTAAGAGTACGCGTAAGGTCGGTCCGGGCCGCTTCATCAAGCAATTCAATAGTATGAACAAATGCACGCGAGAGGGTAAGAATTATATGATCGAGTGCCGACATATTTCTATGTGTTCTAATTCGTACTCTATATCTACGCATAGATCGGCTCTGATACCATTGAAGAGGTTCGTGTGCAGAAAACAAAATATTTCCTGGCAACGCGAATGATAAACTAGCCAAGATCTATTACTATGTAGACATAAAGTAACGGAGGGCTCCGGTGTTCGTACCTCTTGAAGACCGAAAGCGTTACGTTCAAAGAACGTTGTCGATGGAGTCGTACGACGCTGACCTCAAGGTCGTGGAGTCGTACCAGCGACGGGTGCTACAGTGGGCAGCACCTCTGTAGTTCTACACACGTACGGTGTAGCGATGATCCCCGGGCTCCGGTACAGCGGCAGCAACAGAGGATGAAGAGCTTGACCGAAGCACCACTATCACGGCGGTGGGATTGAAGGGGTCGCAGCATAGAAAACAAAAAAAATTCCTACGCAACAAACGGAATAAACCCCAAAGATCTAGATCTACTAGATGAAGATAGTGAAGGTGAGATCCAATCTCTTACCCTTGAAGATCGAACAAACGCGTTTTGTCGGTGCAGGGGTTGGCTAGTCGATCCCCGCAACTAGACTTGTCTAGTCGCGAGGAGATGTATTATCCTCGAGATCCAATCCGATGAAGTGCTGCAACGGGCAACACCTCCGCGATATCCACACGTACAGCTCGATGAAGACGTCTACTCCTTGATCCCGCAAGCGAGGTAGACGTGGCCTTGATGATCTCAGCAACATGACGGTGTGGTGGTGATGATGACGATCTCCACAAGCAGGGCTTCGCCAAGCCAAGCAAGAGGAGAGGAAGAGGAGGAGGTGGCGCAGCCCCTAGGGCTAGGGTGGTGTGGCAGCTCGAGGTGGAGGAGATGGTGGCGCAGGGTTTAGGTGGTGGCCGGCGGCTAGGAGGTGGAGGCCGGCGGCTAGGGTTTAGGTGGAGGAGGTGGTGCGGCTTGGGGTGCTTGGGGCGGCAGCCTCTAGGGTGTGCCGCACCCCTCCCCACTCAACCTTTATATAGGTGGAGGGGGAGCCCTAGGGCCGGCCGGCCAAAGGGTGGCTTGGCCCCCAAGCCGAGTCCCCCTAGGACTCCTCCTAGGGTTCGGCCGGCTCCCCTCCTAGGGCCACACGGATTGGCCCATGTTGGCCTTGGGTGGTGCGGCACACCCATGTGGTGGCTGCACCCCCTTTGGTCCATGTGGGCCCCCATACAATATGTGGGTCCCACTTCTAGACCCCTCTAGAACATTCTGGAACCTTCCGATACCCTATACAAATTTCCCGGAACTTTTCCGATACCTCCGGAAACCACTTTCCATATATGAATCTTATTCTCTGGACCCCTCCGGAACTCCTCGTGACGTCCGGGATCCCATCCGAGACTCCGAATCACCATTCGTTCGTTTCATCATTTAATTCATCGCAAAACCTAATTTCATCGGAGCGTTAAGTGTGTGACCCTACGGGTTCGGGAATGCATAGACATGATCATATCAATAATTAATAGCGGGACTGGGATGCCCATATTAATTCCTATACACTCAGCGAAACTCTTTTCTCGACTGAACCACGATGCCGGAGATTCAATCAATCTCATATACGATTCCCTTTGTCTCACGATATTTTACTTGCCCGAGATTTAATCGCCGACATCCCCATGTCTAGTTTTATCTCGTTACCGGCAAGTTCTCTTTACTCGTCCATAATATAGGATCCCAGTGATTACATCCTAATCACATGTCTGCAGACTTTTGATGCTATATTACTGAGAAGGCCTGGAGATATCTTTTCCGTCACATGGAGGGACAAATCCCACTCTTGATTCATATCACCCAACAACCCACCGTCGGAGATACCTGAAAGCCACCTTTATAATCACCCAGTTACGAAGTGACGTTTGATGTCCACAAAGTATTCCTCCGGTGAACGGGAGTGATATAATCTCATGGTCTAAGGAAACTATACTTGGCATTTTAAAGTGTTGACAACAAAACTTTTGTGACACGATTAATTGTAACTCTTTATTATTTGGGTCATGTCCATCAAGTCATTCGCCCAATGACGTGACTCCGTTATCAAGTGAATATAACAAGTCCATAGTTAGGAAACTCTAACTATCTCTTGATCAACGAACTAGTCCTGTAGAGGCTCACTAGGGACTCCTGGTGTTTATATTCCACACATGTATTATGTTTCCATTTAATGCAATTATAGCATGGATAATAAACTATTATCATAAACATGAATATGCTAATAAACCATTTTATTATTGCCTCTAGGGCATATTCCCAACAGTCTCCCACTTGCACTAGAGTCAATAATCTAGTTTACATTTTTCTCGATCCAACACCCATAGAGTCTCACTCATGAAGTCTCAGTGCTGATCATGTTTGCTTGTGGAAGAGGTTCCGTCCGTGCTCTGTACTATACAGTTCTCTATGTCCTTTGCAAAATTGTAACTGTCACCTAATTTGACATTACTTTATCATCACATGATAAACTTCCTATCATCCCATGATAAAACTCATTATCATATAATGTATATAATATGTTTGGTTATAGAGTGAGATGCTCGTATCCCTTTATGCCTACATGGCGTATGATCAGTCAAAAGGACTTTCACATAGCACGTGCATCCGGAACTCACTCAATCTTGAAACAACTTTCTCAAACCAAAATATTATATCTTATTTTAATCCTTGAATTAATCATATCCTCCTATATGTTGTAGACTTTAAAAAATCGACAGTGTACCATGTCACTTCGATATTTCCGATCATGCTTTCGCTACGCTTCTGATTTTAAGAGATCTCCAATTTAGTTTGGCTTTATGACTTCAACCAAGTCTACCACTTTCTAAATTCATCTCAATTTCATGAAAAAATGACTCCTCATTTAACATGTTCTTCCAACTAAGAACTTGGGTCACATATCGTCAAATACAAACACAATGGTTCTTATATGTTTAGACCTATGAACCATTCATAGTGAATACCAACATATCCTCCAACCATCAATTTTGTACTAAGTTACGAACTCAATGTTTCACCTATTCCTTACAAGGAGATGAACCATTCTTCTCTTGTTTTATTTTTGAACTCCTTCAAAAACTTGTTTAGGTTAAACATCCTGACTTTAATGTTTATCAAACATATCTATCCGCCATAGAAACATCCATCTCCATGGATATTTGACATTCAAACTAACTTCACAAGTTATGCATTGGTCCATGACAATATTTACAACATTTATGAAAATCTCCATTTCATTCAATCAAGATGTTGTAAACTTGTCGTGGTGGGTAGCACGGCATATCCATCAGAGACGGAAAAGAGTGTGGGGCAGGCGACGATCGGATGCTCGCGCGGGATTGGGCAACAAACATGCAAACACACGCTAGTTACCCAGGTTCGGGGCCCTCCTGGTGGAGGTAACACCCCTACGTCCTGCTCTTCTTGCTTGTATTACTTGATCACAGATTCAGGTTACAAAGGTTGCTCCTGGAGCTGTAGTGCGGTGGTGCCGGCTTGAGTTGCCTAGCCGGCTGGGGGTGGAAGAAGGTGATCTACGTGTCTCTGCGTGTGTCTCTCTAGAATCCGAACGTCCCCGCGCAGGAGGCCCCTGCACGCCTTATATAGGCAGCGTCTAGGGTTTTGGGTTACAGGGAGATTACATGTTTACCCCTATGACATCACTACGATCTGGAGCCGGCTGGAGCTATCTCATCATTACGTTGTAACGGTAACGCCCGACAGGGGCTGGATGATCCGGGCCTACCAGTACGGACCGGTCGGTGGGTAGAGGCCGGCTTGAGCCTAATCGGCCGTCCGCCTCCGGGTAGATGAAGCAGCTTACTTCATCCGGCTGGCTCCAGGCGGCACGCCGCAGCCGGCACTTGCGTAGCCGGCCCATGTAGTTCTTTGAAGAAATGGACCTCTTAGGGATATCCGGGGTTCATATCCCCGACACTAGCCCCCGAGATCGTGGAGTCTTGCCGGCTTGACGGGTAGACTTCTCGAGCTTCAAGGTTTTGTTTGTGTCGCTGTAGTTGAAGTCGTCCGGCTCGAAGTTTGCCGGATAAGGCGATGGCGGCCGAGGGCGGCTCGTCCGGCTTGGGGTAGCCGGTCTCCGGTAGTTTTGATGTCTTGGGGATCGTGGGTCGTGACATACGTCAGCCACGTATTGCCGCCTGGTCGCGATGGTGGTGTTCTGCCCGATGTCAGGGGCACGTCGTTTCGGTCTTCGACGGACTGGATCGTCTGCGGCAACTGCCTGTTAGTGGGTTCGTCTGCGGATGGTGCGGCCTGCTCGCGCCCCACGTGGCGCGCTGAGCGGTGCGGTTCCGCCTGCCCCGCTTTTGAAGGGGGAAAGAGGGGGAAGGTTCAGAGTTATCGTTCCCCTCTCCCGCTTCGTCTTCTTCGCCGGTTCTTGCTCCTCTCGCTCCTTGCCGATTTTTCCATCTCGCCATTTCTGCTTCCGCCTCTCCCATCACGGGCAACAGATCTTCCATGGCGGGCACGGGTGCTTGGATGGGCTCCATCATCGATGATGAGTTCCTTCTGAAGCTTCACCGGAATGGGTCCCTGGGGAAGATGGGCGATGTGGAGGCTCGCGCCCCTCCCCCAGGAGAGACCTCGCCGAGGCCCAGACCGGGCGAATTCGTCATGTTCTACACGCATGTGGAGCGGGGATTGGGGCTTCCTGTCAGCTCGTTCTTCAATGAATTCCTACACTTTTATGGGCTGCAGCCTCACCATCTGGGGGCAAACTGCATCACGCAGCTGTCCTGCTTCGTCACGCTGTGCGAAGCGTATTTGGGCGTTTGGCCCAGCATGGAGCTCTTCGGCATGTTCTTCTTTTTGCGGTCCCAGGTGACCGCTGGGCAGCAGCGCGACTGCGGCAGCGTCTCCATCAGCGCGAAGGGCACGCCGCTTCCCAAGATCCATCTGCCCGAATCTATCAAGAAGTGGCAGAATACGTACTTTTATGTTCGAAACGCTACTGAGGTTGACCGAGTCGGCCTCCCAGCATTCACCGACTCACGTCCGGCGGACAGATCTTGGAGCCGGAAACCGGTGGTCGATGTGAATCTGCAGGGCACCTTGTTCGCCCGCCTGGAGCAACTGGTAGCGGACGGCTTGACGTCTAGGGACCTGACCCTGGCCTGGACAACAAGGCGGATGTACCCGCTGCAGGAGCGCTCGCACAAGATGTGCTTCTATTCTGGCATCCGGGATCCCACTCGAGCCTCCATGAATATCCCGAAGCAGGAGAGATTATGCGAGTGGGTTTCCCGTCTCATTACCGACAAGATTGAGGAGGATTGGGACTTCGGGCTCGATCCCTTCAACCGCTCGGATCAAGCTCCTGAGGTTAGCTTTTTCCCTTCTCATTCTGCTTTCAATTCCTTTTCCGGCTGCCGCCTGATCCAGCCGGCTCGTCGCATAGCTTTGTGAGCTCCAGATGGTTGAAGATTTTGAAGTAGTCTTCGAGCCTGATATCCAGGGTCCCCTTTCCGCGGAGCTGACGGCCATGCTGGAGGAGGAGAGTGCCGCCGAGGAGCAGGCGGGTGAAGGTGCGAACACTGCCGCTAGAGGCGAATCCGGCGACGATGCCCGTGTCGCCACGGAAACACGCGGCGATACCACCGAGTCGTCTGGTGGAGATGCTGATACCGGCGGCGATGATGAGGGTGATGACGACGCTGCTCGGACTGCAACGAGCCCGGTCCCCGCCGCCGGCCCTAACTCCGACTCGGCAGCCTACAGGGACGAGGATCTCGAGCACGACGATCCGCCCTCGGTTTCGTCGTCCCGTGGTAAGTCTTCTGAGCCCGGGATCGCCGGGCAGGCTGACGATGTCGTGCGTGTGGTAGTAGATCTCTCCACTGGCTCTGAACCGGACTCAGAGGGTTCTTCCTCCGTGCCAGCCTCCAAGCCGGCGATATCCACCCGCCGGACCAAGGAATTGGAGGCGGCGGCGCGGAAGAAGGTGGTTGTTACTCGGCGGATCGTGAAGGAGAGGCGGTCGAAGTCGGCCGCCGATGTCGATGCGAATACCGTGCCGCCCAAGCGGAAGGGCGCATTTGAGAAGCGAGGCGTGCTGCCCGCCAAAAAGTTGGCTTCGACGTCTTCCCGGCCTACCACGGCCGGCCTGTCGCCAGCCGGAAGACCGAAGGCGGAGACGCCTGAGACCGAGGCCAGGGCGGACGAGATCATGGCCGATATCCGGGCTGAGGTCGATGCCAAGATGGCAGAGGAGGAGGCCCTGACTGGTGGGGCCAAAGACGAGGTGATTGGTCGCGCTTCCAGCGGTGATTTTATTTATGATTTGAACCCGGGCGATTTGGAGAGGGAGTTTTATGCTCAAACGACGCAGGCTGTTTTGGCTTTGGAGACAACTGACATTGGAATGACCATGGAGCAGCTGCTGGCCTCGAGGGAGGACGAGGAGAGGACGAAGGCGGCGGACGTGGAGAGGGCAGAACCCGCCGCCGACAAGACCCGCGCCCAGGTGGTTAATCTTTCTCCTCCTATTGTTCTTGGTTATGACTCGGGTATCGAGGATATGCAGAAAGCTGTTTACGCGGAGCTGGCGCAGGCGGATTCAATCCGGGCGTCGATGGATGCCCAGGCGGCTGCAAAGCAGCCAGCGGCTGCCAAGGCGGCCGAGGAGAAAGTGGGAGCAAGCGCGGATGCCAGCAATACCGCGAAGGCCTCTGCTGGGGCCGAGGTGGTGCCGGCCCGTGCGGAGCGGCCGGTCGAAGACTCTGTCATTCCGGCGAAAGGCGGCGATGTGCCCTCCGGAGGCGTGAAGCGCCTGTCCGACGCCGTGCCCTCTCCCCCGCCAAAGCGTTTGAAGAGGAGGACGGTCAAGGCGCTGGGCTCATGCGTTGGGTAAGTCCTTGTCTTGTGGTAGGAGTTTTGCGGCTTGAGCTTAGCGGTGACGCTTTCTTCGTTTTGCAGAGCGCCGCTCCCAATAATGGAGACGGCACCTGTCGTTGTAGCGGAGTCGGCCTCGGTGCCTGTCACCGAGGCCCCTGTGGCGCAGGCGGCCAGCCCACCTCCCGAGGCGGGGACGATGGAGGCGGACAGCCGAGTGCTGGTGGAGGCGGCCCCCCTTGTGGTCGATTTCAACCCTCCGGCTTCAGGAGGTGATGCCGAGGCGCCAGTGAGTGCTTTCCAGGTGGTTCCCCAGCCCGGCGCCGGGGCTGGGTATCTCGCCTTCCCCACTCCTTCTTTGACCGTGGCCGATACAGCCAAGGATAAGGCCATCGCGGAAGCGACGGCTTCGCTCCCCGACCCTCGCCAATCAACTTTGGTGTCTTCTCCACCGTACTCCGGACCGGTGCCGGCTCGGCCCGATGCGTCGGGGAGATTTCCCCTTGCCGAACTGGTGGAGCGGGTGGCCCGGGAGAACTTGGCCAACGTAACATTGCTCCGCTCCTCCATAGAGCAAGGCTTTGCCGAGGCGGCTAGGGAGGCGGCATTGCTCAGGCGGGAGCTTGAGGCGGCTAAAGGTTTGACTTCCTTTTTCCTTCTGCATTCTGTCTTGCCGTTCTGCCGTTTTCTCTTGCATGTCTTGGCTTGACGGTGATTTGATCTCCACAGGTGACACCACCTCCCGTGCCGGCTTGGAGACGCGGCTGAAGGAGAAGGACGCTGCCCTGACCTTGGCCAAGACGGATCTCCAGACGGCGGAGAAGGTATTAGAAGAGCGCCGCCTCGAGGTCGTCCGGCTGGGCGAGGAGACGGCGAGACTGCGGGAGTCCGAGCGTCGGAAGCAGAGCGAGGTTGAGTCTCTCCGCGGGGATGCGACCGAGTTGAGGGATCTGCTGAAGGCTTCCGTCGAGAACAGCGACAAGATCGTCCAGGAGGCCAAGGCGCGCGAGCTTGAGCAGGAGCAGCTGGTGAGCGGCTTGGTCAAGGAAGTTGAGCGCGTAAACGAGCTGATCCTCGGTAAGTGAGGTCTCCTTTCTCCTTGGTTTCTTGCTTTGGGTCTTCTATTCGGCCTCATTGGTTTGAAATGCAGGCCTCTATCCCGAGGTGGATGCGCAACTCCGAAAAGATGCTGCCTCGGCTCACTCCCGACCGGAATCTTCTGGTGCTGTTGCTGGGTCTGCTCCGACTACCGCCTCTCGTCTTCTGCGGTTCAGCCAGGAATTCAAGCGGCTAAAGGAAGCGGCTGAGGGCGTGCTTGAGAACTTATGGCCGGACTCTTCCTTGCCCACTGCTCTCCCCGACTTATGCGCCCGGCTCGAAGGAGCGCCTGCCGGCATCAATGATCAAGTGGAGATGGCGGCGCGCGGAGGTGCCGACATGGCCCTGGCCGTGGTGAAGTCATGGTACCCGGGCGTGCTGATGAGTAGGCTAATGGACGGCTTCCGCGCCGGGACATCCTTCGTGGACTTGCGTCCAGAAATTGCCGAGGCCTCCGAGCGGATTGCCGAGGCGGTTGACCTGACGAAGCTGGTACCTGCCGAGCCGTCTTCGGCGCCACAACCGGCTGAAGATGCTGGAGCCGGCGACGCTGCTGCCGCTACCGACGCCGCTACCGTTTGATTCGCTCGTCTCCCCGGAATGCCGGGTGTAACTGTTGTTCTGTGCCATTAACTGTCCTGCCACATTAGCCGCCTTGTTATCTTGGACACCTTTGAAGGTTATCATGTAAAAATTCGCTATTCTGCTTCTTGCCGTGATCTGTTATCATAAGTGTCGTTTCCTCTGTGGCTGTTGGGCCTTTGTACTGGAATTCATCTTTGTTTTGGTGATGATAATCACCATGCCCAGCCCCCGAATTTTGGGCCGGCTTGAGCATCTAGCTGGGTCGAAATTTCACGTTTCCTGCCTATCACTTATCTTCTGTCGTCGTTATATCGTGCAGCCCCCGAGTCCGTGACTTGGGGTGTTTTAGATATGCGTCCGGGTCTGCGGAGCCGGCTTGCCGGCTGCGCAGCCCCCGGGAATCTTTATGCCGGCTGACGGCTTCGCAGCCCCCGAGTCCGTGACTCGGGGTGATTTTTATTTTCGTCCGGGTCTGGGCAGCCGGCTTGCCGGGTGCGCAGCCCCCGGGAATCTTTATGCCGGCTGACGGCTTCGCAGCCCCCGAGTCCGTGACTCGGGGTGATTTTTATTTTCGTCCGGGTCTGGGCAGCCGCCTTGGCGGGTGCGCAGCCCCCGGGAATCTTTATGCCGGCTTGCGGCTTCGCAGCCCCCGAGTCCGTGACTCGGGGTGATTTTTATTTTCGTCCGGGTCTGGGCAGCCGGCTTGCCGGGTGCGCAGCCCCCGGGAATCTTTATGCCGGCTTGCGGCTTCGCAGCCCCGAGTCCGTGACTCGGGGTGATTTTTATTTTCGTCCGGGTCTGGGCAGCCGGCTTGCCGGGTGCGCAGCCCCCGGGAATCTTTATGCCGGCTTGCGGCTTCGCAGCCCCCGAGTCCGTGACTCGGGGTGATTTTTATTTTCGTCCGGGTCTGGGCAGCCGGCTTGCCGGGTGCGCAGCCCCCGGGAATCTTTATGCCGGCTGACGGCTTCGCAGCCCCCGGGAATCTTTTTGCCGGCTTGGCCTTGCCTCCTTGGCTTCTGTGCGTGGACCCGGTTGCAGTTGCTGAAAGGTCCCGTCAACTGAGTTTCATTACCACGTGTTGATCATGGGATCGTGGGTGACGGTTGGGTCTCCCACGTTGTCTCCTGTTTCTGCTATAAATCTTGACCGTTTTCTTTCTCCTTCTTCACTCGCGCTTCCTTGCTCCCTTTTCGCCTTCCTCTTCTTGTTTCCTCGCATCCCCGCCATGGTGAAGTCCGAGCCTTTGGATGTTGTCGCTGAGGAGACCATCGCTGCGCCTCCAGCGAAACGTCCGCGCGGCCGTCCCCCCAAGAGTGGCGGTCGAGGGCGGGGGAAGGCGGTCGCCTCCGCTGCCGCCGGTAGCAGCGCTGGTCGCGGCAAGGGCGGCGGTCGTGCTGGCTTGAGGAGTGCGGGTGCCGTTGGTGGCGGCGTTAGCATCGGCATCGGTCGTGCCAAGAACCTCCTTGTTCTTCACGACTCGTCGAGCGAGGAGGAAGCCACCCCTGTTCTTCCCCCTCCGGGTTTTGACCCGATTCCTAAATATGCTCCCTCTGCTGTCACCGACAGCGAGGAAGAGAGCGCGGAGTTGTCCTCCGCCTCTTCTGACTCCCTGGAGAATCCGCGGCGCCCGGCCTGGGGTGTGTTCCCTATCGGGGAGTTCCTCTTGATCCTGCATTCGCCAATTACTGGGCCGGTGCAGAGGCTTCCCGACGCCTTCGCCGACGCACTGCCGGGCGTTGGCCACTTCAAGTTCAAGCTCTTCCGTGAGGGTGCTTCCCAGGGTCCCTGGAATGCAACCGTCCGGTTCACCTCCCAGGTGGAGGGTAATGCTGTTGTCAACAGGGTGGAGTTTGTCAGGGGTTGGGACGAGTTCGCTGACTTCTACGAGCTCGAAGCCGGCTTCATTCTCTGCTTCCGTCTTCGGCGTGACAAGGGCGTCTTCTTCGTGAAGGTGTTCGACGGCACCCTCTGCATCAAGCACTGGGTTGGCAAGAAGATAGGTGGATCCGGGAAGGCGACGGTTGCCGCTTAGGGAGCTCTGCCGGCTCGACCTTGTAGTTGCGCGGGGAAGGTCCGCCTGTGGACTTCCCTCTTTTGTTTTCTTGTTTAGCCTTTATCTGTAATGCCTTGCCCTTGTTTAATGCTACTTGCTCTTGTTCCTGTACTTGTTTGCTTGTGCGCAATTTTCATTTCTTGCTCGTCGGGCCTGTGTCCGGCTTGGGCTCTCGAAGCCGGTTGGCGGCGTTTTCGCGCGTGAAATGAAATGACGAAGCGATTAGTTTGCTATTATGATCATGGAGTATACTTTTACTGTGCTTATCTCAATTTCACCCTCGCCTGTAGCCTTTCCCGCCACCGTTCATGTGCACTTCACCGTCTAGCGGGATCATGCACACTACTACAACGCTGGGATCCGGTTTGTTAGGCCAGAGTTTTCTCAGCCGGTAACGACTTCTATTTCTTATGTCTTTCGCATACACTCAGCCTCCAGCTTATTCTCTTGCCGGCCTTAACCGGATTCGAAGAGTTAGCCGTTTAGCGTTGTGTAGTTAATCATCCGTAATCGGAGAAGCGGTTGCCGACTGCCGGCTTGGCCGAGTTTGCAGAAGAACGTTATCTCAGCCGGCAGGACTTCCCTTTATGCGTTTTTCACGTTGTTGGCCCCCTCCAGCTTGTTCTCTTGCCGGCCTTAACCGGATTCGAAGAGTTAGCCGTTTAGGGGTTAGTCACGCTACACGGCCGCTAAAGGCAAGCTTGCCGGCTGCCGGAAGAGCCGGGAAGAAAATTGCGGAAAAAGTTGCGAAAAACTGCTCATGTGTTCATCATTCTCGTTTCTTTTATTGATAGCATGGGTGATACATACATTGTTCTCTCTCAAGTGTAGAATCGACGCAGGAGTGACGCGTTCCATGGCCTCTCCGTTTCATCGCCTTCCTTGTCCATCGTGTCCTTCTTGTGCTCGCGGGCGTCGATGAGGTAGTAAGCATCGTTGATGAGCGCTTTACTGACGATGAATGGTCCTTCCCACGGTGATGACAACTTGTGCATGTTTTTGGTGTCCTGGATGAGCCGGAGCACGAGGTCGCCTTCGCGAAAGTGGACGTGCTTGATGCGCCGACTGTGATAATTGCGTAGTTGCTGCTGGTACATCGCCGACCTTGATTCGGCAAGCTGGCGTGCTTCCTCGAGCAGGTCCATTCCATCTTCATAAGCTTGCTTAGCTTGCGCTTCCGTGTACAGCACGATCCGGGGTGCGTCGTGTTCGATGTCCGTTGCATGACGGCCTCAGCCCCATGGACGAGGAAGAAGGGGGTGAAGCCGGTTGAGCGATTCGGCGTCGTCCTTAGGCTCCAGAGGACGGAAGGTAGCTCTTCTTCCCACGCGCCGGCTGCCCGCTCGAGCGGTTCGAGCAGCCGAGGTTTGATGCCGGATAAGATGAGGCCGTTTGCCCGCTCGACCTGCCCGTTCGACTGCGGGTGCGCGACGGAGGCCACGTCGAGCCGGATGCCGGTCCTGCCGCAGAACTTGGCGAATTCTCCCTTGACGAAGTTTGTCCCGTTGTCCGTGATGATGCTGTTGGGGTAGCCGAAGCGGTAGATGATGCTTTTGAAGAACTTGACTGCTGTAGGTCCGTCCAGTTTCTTGATTGGCTTGGCTTCAATCCATTTCGTGAACTTGTCGACCGCTACCAGCAGGTGTGTCATGCCTCCACTGGATCTCCTCAGTGGTCCAACCATGTCGAGCCCCCAGACGGCAAATGGCCAGGTGATAGGAATTGTCTTGAGTGCCGAAGCCGGCGTGTGCTTCTGCGTTGCAAATCGTTGGCAGCCGTTGCAGAGCCGGACCAGTTGGTTCGCGTCTGCCAACGCAGTCGGCCAGTAAAACCCGTGCCTGAACGCCTTAGCCACAATTGCCCTTGAGGATGCGTGATGGCCGCATTCGCCTTGATGGATCTCCCTTAGGATCCTGATCCCTTCTTCTTGGCTCACGCAGCGTTGGAACATTCCGGATACGCTGCGCTTGTATAGCTCGTTGTTGATGATGGTGTAAGCACTTGCCCGGCGTTTGATTTGCCTGGCGATGAGCTCGTCCGCCGGGAGTTCGTTGTTGGCGAGGTAGGCGAGGAAGGGTTGGGTCCATGGTGGCGCCGCTTCTATGACGAGGACCTCGGCGGATTCCGCCTCGCCTGGAGCCGGCCCAGCCGACTCCGTGTCCGGCGGCATCCGGATGGAATCGGAGCCGGGACACGGCGTGATGGATGGTTTGTAGAGCTTCTCGAGGGCGACGCCGGGTGGGATTTCCTCGCGAAGAGAGCCAATGTTTGCCAGGGTGTCGGCTTGCCTCGTTGTTGGAGCGGTGGATGTGGTNCGCATACACTCAGCCTCCAGCTTATTCTCTTGCCGGCCTTAACCGGATTCGAAGAGTTAGCCGTTTAGCGTTGTGTAGTTAATCATCCGTATCGGAGAAGCGGTTGCCGACTGCCGGCTTGGCCGAGTTTGCAGAAGAACGTTATTTCAGCCGGCAGGACTTCCCTTTATGCGTTTTTCACGTTGTTGGCCCCCTCCAGCTTGTTCTCTTGCCGGCCTTAACCGGATTCGAAGAGTTAGCCGTTTAGGGGTTAGTCACGCTACACGGCCGCTAAAGGCAAGCTTGCCGGCTGCCGGAAGAGCCGTGAAGAAAATGCAGAAAAAGTTGCGAAAAACTGCTCATGTGTTCATCATTCTCGTTTCTTTTATTGATAGCATAGGTGATACATACATTGTACTTTCTCAAGTGTAGAATCGACGCAAGAGTGACGCGTTCCATGGCCTTTCCGTTTCATCGCCTTCCTTGTCCATCGTGTCCTTCTTGTGCTCGCGGGCGTCGATGAGGTAGTAGGCATCGTTGATGAGCGCTTTGCTGACGATGAATGGTCCTTCCCACGGCGATGACAACTTGTGCATGTTTTTGGTGTCCTGGATGAGCCGGAGCACGAGGTCGCCTTCGCGAAAATGGACGTGCTTGATGCGCCGACTGTGGTAGTTGCGTAGTTGCTGCTGGTACATCGCCGACCTTGATTCGGCAAGCTGGCGTGCTTCCTCGAGCAGGTCCATTCCATCTTCGTAGGCTTGCTTAGCTTGCGCTTCCGTGTACAGCACGATCCGGGGTGCGTCGTGCTCGATGTCTGTTGGCATGACGGCCTCAGCCCCATGGACGAGGAAGAAGGGGGTGAAGCCGGTTGAGGGATTCGGCGTCGTCCTTAGGCTCCAGAGGACGGAAGGTAGCTCTTCTTCCCACGCGCCGGCTGCCCGCTCGAGCGGTTCGAGCAGCCGAGGTTTGATGCCGGATAGGATGAGGCCGTTTGCTCGCTCGACTTGCCCGTTCGACTGCGGGTGCGCGACGGAGGCCACGTCGAGCCGGATGCCGGTCCTGCCGCAGAACTTGGCGAATTCTCCCTTGACGAAGTTTGTCCCGTTGTCCGTGATGATGCTGTTGGGGTAGCCGAAGCGGTAGATGATGCTTTTGAAGAACTTGACTGCTGTTGGTCCATCCAGTTTCTTGATCGGCTTGGCTTCAATCCATTTCGTGAACTTGTCGACCGCTACCAACAGGTGTGTCATTCCTCCACTGGATCTCCTCAGTGGTCCGACCATGTCGAGCCCCCAGACGGCGAACGGCCAGGTGATAGGAATTGTCTTGAGTGCCGAAGCCGGCGTGTGCTTCTGCGTTGCGAATCGTTGGCAGCCGTTGCAGAGCCGGACCAGTTGGTTCGCGTCTGCCAACGCAGTCGGCCAGTAAAACCCGTGCCTGAACGCCTTAGCCACAATTGCCCTTGAGGATGCGTGATGGCCGCATTCGCCTTGATGGATCTCCTTGAGGATCCTGATTCCTTCTTCTTGGCTCACGCAACGTTGGAACATTCCGGATACGCTGCGCTTGTATAGCTCGTTGTTGATGATGGTGTAAGCGCTTGCCCGACGTTTGATTTGCCTGGCGATGAGCTCGTCCGCCGGGAGCTCGTTGTTGGCGAGGTAGGCGAGGAAGGGTTGGGTCCATGGTGGAGCCGCTTCGATGACGAGGACCTCGACGGGCTCCGTCTCGCCTGGAGCCGGCCCAGCCGACTCCGTGTCCGGCGGCATCCGGATGGAATCGGAGCCGGGACACGGCGTGATGGATGGTTTGTAGAGCTTCTCGAGGGCGACGCCGGGTGGGATTTCCTCGCGAAGAGAGCCAATGTTCGCCAGGGGTGTCGGCCGCCTCGTTGTTGGAGCGGTGGATGTGGTGGAACTCGCATCCTTCGAAGTATCCCGCGAGCTGCTGGACGAAGAAGCGATAGGCGGCCATGTTGGGGTCCTTGGCGTCCCAATGACCAGTGGTCTGCTGGACCACCAAGTCGGAGTCGCCGTAGCAGAGGATTCGCTTGATGTTCATAGCCTTGGCAAGCTTGAGGCCGTGTGCGAGGGCTTCATACTCGGCTACGTTGTTGGACGCCGTGAAGTGGATCTGTAGAACGTATTCGAGTCGGCCCCCCTTGGGCGAGGTGAGGACGACTCCGGCGCCGAGTCCCCAGTATCTTTTGGAGCCGTCGAAATGCTCGCCGGAGCCGGGTGGCGGCGGTACGTGGTCCGTCTCCGTCCAATCGGCAAGAAAGTCCGCCAGCTCCTGCGACTTGATCGCTGTTCTCTTGTCGTACTCGACTCCGTGCGCCGTCAGGTTGATCGCCCATTTCGCAACCCTGCCGGTTGCGTCCTTGTTGCCTATGATCTCGGCAAGCGGTGCGTCGCTTATCACTTTGATCGGGTGCTCTTGAAAGTAATGTTTCAGCTTCTTCGTTGCCATGTACACGCCGTATACGAGCTTCTGGTAATGCGGGTAGTTTTGCTTTGACTGTGAGAGCACCTCGCTGAGGTAGTAGACTGGCCGCTGAACCGGCCGCTGCTTGCCGGGTTCGTCTCGTTCCACCACTAGGACCACGCTGACGACTCGATTGGAGGCGGCGATGTACATGAGCATGGGCTCCTTTGGAGTCGGAGGTGCTAGGACTGGGGTGGTGGTCATCGCCCGCTTGAGTTCCTTGAAGGCGGCGTCGGCCGCGTTGCTCCAGACGAACTTGTCCGTTTTCTTCAGTAAGTGGTAGAGCGGGAGAGCCTTCTCCCCGAGCCGGCTGATGAAACGGCTAAGGGAAGCTAGGCAACCGGCAAACTTCTGAATGTCCTTGACGCTTCTCGGTTGTCGCATGTTGTCGATGGCGGCGATTTTCTCCGGGTTGGCCTCGATCCCTCGTGCCGACACAAGGTAGCCGAGTAGCTGTCCGGCTGGAACGCCAAACACGCATTTCTCCGGGTTGAGCTTCATCTGGAAGCGGCGGAGGTTGTCGAAGGTTTGCTTGAGGTCGAGGAGGAGGGTTTGCTTCTCCTTGGTCTTGATGACGACGTCGTCGACGTAAGCGTGCGCGTTGCGACCGATTTGGTCGTGCAGGCATTTCTGCATGCAGCGCTGGTATGTTGCTCCCGCGTTCTTCAAGCCGAACGGCATGGTGGTGTAGCAGTACGGGCCGTATGGGGTGATGAAGGCGGTCTTGAGCTGGTCGTCCGGATTCAACGGAATTTGGTGGTAGCCGGAGTAGGCGTCGAGGAGGGAGAGGAGGTCGCAGCCGGCCGTGGAGTCGATCACTTGGTCGATGCGCGGCAATGCGAAGGGGTCTTTAGGGCAAGCCTTGTTGAGGTGGGTGTAGTCGATACACATCCGCCATTTCTTGTTCTTCTTTTCCACCATCACCGGATTGGCTAGCCACTCCGTGTGTTGCACTTCTTTGATGAACCCGGCCGCGAGTAGCCGGGCTATTTCTTCTCCTATAAGCTGTCTTCTTCCTTCCGCGAAACGTCGCAGGGACTGTTTTACCGGCTTGGCGTCTGGCCGGACGTGGAGAGAGTGCTCGGCGAGTTCCCTCGGCACACCAGGCATGTCCTTGGGGGACCACGCGAAGATGTCCCGGTTCTCACGGAGGAACTCGACGAGCGCGCTTTCCTATTTGGGGTCCAGGCTCGCCCCCACGGAGACGAACTTGGACTTGTCGTTGTCGTCGAAGTAGATCTTCTTTGTGTCCCGGGCCGCCTGGAAGTTCGATTCGCCAGCCGGTTTGGCCGACTCCGGAATCTCCAGCTTTTCCTCGCTAGCCTTGCGCTTGAATTGCTTCATCTCCTCATTGCAGACCATGGTCTCGGCCACCTTCGCGCTATCGGAGGCGCATGCGATGGAGCGTTTATAGTCTCCGGCGACGGTGATGATCCCGCGTGGGCCTGGTAGCTTCATCTTGAGGTAAGCGTAGTGGGGTACCGCCATGAACTTGGCGAGCGCCGGCCGCCCGAGGATGGCGTGGTAGGCGCTGGAGTGGTTGACCACCTCGAAGGAGATGGTCTCGCGGCGATGGTTGCTCTTGGTGCCGAATAAGACGTCCAGCCGGATGAGGCCCATGGATGAGCCGGCTCGCCCCGGCACGATGCCGTGGAAGACCGTCCGGCTCGGCGTCAAGCTGGACTCGGAGACGCCCAGCTTTTCCAGCGTGTCACGGTAGAGGATGTTGATGCTGCTGCCTCCGTCGATGAGGACGCGCGAGAAGGTGCAAGCGCGCTTGGTGGAGATGATCATGGGCTCCAGGACTAGAGCATAGCCGCCTGGGTTGGGCATCAGTTCCGGGTGGTCGCGGCGGTCCCACGTGATCGGCTCCTGCGACCAGTTGAGGTACTGGGGGACAGGTGGAACCACCGCGTTTACTTCCTTGAACCGTTCGCGCCGGCTTCGCTTGTCGTCGCGCTCGCTGACGAATACGATGTAGGCGGCATCCGGATTCTGGTAGCCGTCTGGACCCCTTGGAGGCGGAGCCGGAAGGCGCTCCCTTTCTTCTTCGCGTTGGCGATCATCGCGATTCCTGTCTTCGCGTCGTCTGTCGTCGCGTCCTCGATCATCCCGTCCGGCTTCATCCCGAGGCGGAGGCGGGTTTCGCCGCTCGTACGGTGGCGGCCTTGGGCGTCCAAGGGTGCATTGCCTGACGGTGTGGTTTGCTGGCCGGTCGCCATGGTTCCGGCACGGTTGATCGAGCATGTAGTCGTAGTTGTTCCTTGCCCTTGTCCGGCGCATGTCGCCGCTCGTCCTCATGCGGCGGTTGTCGAAGCCTCCTGCCGGCCTTCCTTCGGTCGTAGCGACGACCTTGGACTCGACGCGATCGTCTGCGGATTTGCGTTTGCCGGCCGCGTCGGAATCACGCCGGGTCGATTTTCCTCCTTCTTGGTTCTCCGTCCGGCTGCGGCGTGCAGCCGGCTCCGTCGTGATGATTCTTCCGGCTTCGTCGAGTCGGATCGGGTTGGTCATGCCCGCGTCGGCGGTGGCGTACTCGTCGGCGATTGCCATGAGTTCCGCCATGGTCTTCGGGCTCTTCCTCAGGAGCCGATGCTTGAGCAGCGTCTGATCTCGGCACCCTTGGATGAAGTACTGGACGGCCTGGAGTTCGAGTACTCCTTCGCAGGAGTTGCGAAGGCTTGTCCACCGGGTGAGGTAGGCTCGGTCCGACTCGCCGTCCTTCTGCTTGCACAGCGCGAGCAGCTGCGCGTTGCCAGGGCGCAAGTAGGTGCCGGTGAAATTGCGGTTGAACACTTCCTCGAAGTCCAGCCAGCTGTTGACGCTCTCCTTCGGAAGGCTGTTGAGCCAAGTCCGTGCCGATCCCTGGAGCATGAGTGGCACGTAGCGCACGGCTACCCGCTTGTTGCCGCCTGCGATGTTGACCGCCGTGACGTAGTCGGCGAGCCAGTATTCCGGCTTCGCGGTGCCGTTGTACTTGGGTGTGTCCCTGGGGAGAGTGAATCCCTTCGGGAATCGCTCGCTCCGGATGCGGGGTCCGAAACAGCGATGAGCAGCGATGTCCTCTTCCTCGATGATGCTTGACAGCTTGAGCACGTCGATGCGGTGGCGTGCGTCGTCGCTGGTTTCAGGTCCTAGCGGCCCCAGGCGTTCGTCGATGGTGACCTTGTGGCCGACTCGCTCCTTGACGTTCCGTCCGGCTCGAGGCTCGCTCCGGTTGCCGTCTTCGCGTCGTCCAGCCGGATCACGGCCGTGATCACGAGGATGCGAGCTCGCGCTCCCCTCGCGATGAACTCGTGGTTGCTTGTCCTTCGCCCTTCCGCGGCTCGTGGATGACGCCTCTGCTCCTTGCTTAGACTTGCCGGCTGCATCGTAGCCTGGAGGCGGCTCATGATGCCCCTTGCTCGCCGTTGCCTCCGTTTCTCGCTGCTGCCGGTTGGCCGTGTTGATGAGTTGTCGAACCCGGCGCATTTGTTGATGTAGTTCTTCGCCTTGGAGATAGGGTAGCTCGGCGGCTGCTGCTTCCGCCGCCCTCATGTTTTGCGTTGGACAACTGTACTCGGGGAAGCTGAGGTCGGTGAGCTCATGCGCCTGGCCGGCACGGTTCATGGCGCCACCCAAATCTCCTCCTTTGCGCCTAACTTCATTCAGCTTCTCCGCGTTGCGGTCCGCCTGCTCGATGCCGTGTGCGGAATTGTACTCGCGAATTGTGGCGCTGAGCCGGCGTTGTGTCGACGCGAGGTTTAGCGCCTTGTCGTAGATCTGCTGCCGCATCCTCTCGAGTTCAGCCGCCGCCTTGACTGGATCAGCACTCGGCGCGATGGGGGTGCTCAGCAGCTCGAAGTCGGCCTCCAGGTTGCGCTGGTAGCGCGAAGGTTCGCCAGCTTCATGAACAGTAGTGGTGACGGGGCCTCCTGCCGCCGCGTGCTCGACCATGTGCACCTCGGCGTAGACGTTGAGCTTGGTGACGTCGCGGTCTGCGTCGCCGGAGTTGAGGTAGCCGAAGGCGGAGTCGTCGTTGCAGGCGCTGGCGTCAAAGATCGAAGGAGCCAAGCTCGAGTAGACCACCTCCGGGTACTCCTGAGCGGCGACGGCGACGTAGACGTGGAAATCGCCAAGGGTGACGACCGCTCCTCCGCTGGCGACGTCCACGTCGGCGAAGCTGTTGGTGTTGTCGAGGACGCAGCCGACGGAGCCGATGGAGAGCACGAGGCCGGAGACGATCCGCCGACCATCCACAGTTCGGGATCCCGCACAGAACGTGACTCCGTTCGCCGCGAGCCCCACGGTGGGCGCCAAATGTCGTGGTGGGTAGCACGGCATATCCATCAGAGACGGAAAAGAGTGTGGGGCAGGCGACGATCGGATGCTCGCGCGGGATTGGGCAACAAACATGCAAACACACGCTAGTTACCCAGGTTCGGGGCCCTCCTGGTGGAGGTAACACCCCTACGTCCTGCTCTTCTTGTTCTTATTGATTGATCACAAATCGGGCTACAAAGTTTGCTCCTGGAGCTGTATTGCGGTGGTGCCGGCTTGAGCTGTCAAGCCGGCTGGAGGTGGATGATGATCTACGTATCTCTGTGTGTGTCCCTCCGAGTGTCTGCTTGCTTCTACTTGCTTATCGCACATGCCTCGCGCAGGAGGCCCCTGCATGCCTTATATAGGCAGCATCTAGGGTTTTGGGGTTACAGGGAGATTACATGTTTACCCCTATGACATCACTACTTTGGAGCCGGCTGGAGCTATCTCATCATTACGTTGTAACGGTAACGCCCGACAGGGGCTGGATGATCCGGGCCTACCAGTACGGACCGCTCGGTGGGTAGAGGCCGGCTTGAGTCTAATCGGCCGTCCGCCTCCGGGTAGATGAAGCAGCTCGCTTCATCCGGCTGGCTCCAAGCGGCACGCTGCAGCCGGCACCTGCGTAGCCGGCCCATGTAGTTCTTGAAGAAATGGACCTCCTAGGGGTATCCGGGGTTCATATCCCCGACAGAAACGGTGCCCGCAGGCGTCACTCTGGTTAGCATCAGCTGCCACCGAGCAGGGTTTTCACCCCGGCCATGGACCGTGATCCCCGATGTGTTGTTCAACTGAAGACGAAGGGTGAGGTTGCAAGCGTCGGCACGACCTACCAATATAGTAAGGAGATAGAAGACGAAGAAGGACGTTGATCCCGCTGGCTTCCCGCCAACTAGAATGGCTCGGGAAGGAGCCCCCCACCCATGTCGGCCGACCACCGTTGCAGCTAGACTCACAGCAACATGCCGGATCTGGAGCTCCCACACGCCGACACCTCGCCCCGCGGAAGCAGCCCGCACATACCCACTTAGTCCCAGATCGGGCCCAGCCGCCATGCGTGACAACGGGCAGCAAGATGCACACCTCGTGCAACATCCTCCATCGCATGCCCTCTGCACCACCACCACGCACCCTCCCAATGCCGCCACATTCCATTGCGCCGTCCTGGACCACCGCCGCGCCCAGGCCGACAACGTTGAAGGCGCCGCACACGAGAGAGACCCCGCTTCCGTCTGGCGGCGGCGTGAGGTTCGCCCGACAGCGTCCTTCGCTGGAGGCAGAGGAGGGGGAGGCGAAGGCGTCCGCCTGGCGGCGGCTAGAGTTAGCCTCCGGTGCCGCTCGACGGGGAGGGGGGGCAACACGCTAGGAGACGGGGTCGTCTTTTTTCTAGTATAGCCTCATTGTCTCGATTTAGTCGCCTACGACAACCCGGTTCATCGGCTGGAAAAGCATCCTTGTATGGAAAGGTGCTCTACCAGATATTGGTATGGCGGTTGTTCGCCTCCTTTTCCGGCGTTGTCATGGTGGCGCCGGAGGAATATGATGGACGATTCGACAAGGCACAAGATTCCTTGTTTTTAGATCAAAGGCACAAAAGTGCCCAGCTTTAAATTAATAAAGCCCTGAACAGCAGAGTTTTACATGATGCTGATGAACAGCTTACAAGCAACTAGGACACCAGCAAACAGAGGATACAAAAGCAAAGAGAAGAACATCTGGAGTCATCGATGCCTTCCACCGTGAACGAAGCACCACGGAGCAGCGAAAGAAGATCTTGAGGTGAGAGGCGAGCCATCGCCTAGTCGTTCTCTTCCATGATCGGAGAGGGACCCCTGCCCCCTCGCCCCGGCTCGAAGGGCGCCGTACCGCCGTCATTGGACAAACTCACTCTGAGTAGAGAAGGAGCCAGGAACCAGACTGCCAAACAGGCTAGAAGCTGAGCCCAACCGTTTGCTATATCGAGCATGCCTTGAGAGTCCTTGCCATCATCCACAGACCCACCCACGAAGAGACTAAGCTGCAGGGAGAGGACGCCGATGCTTCTTTGCAGGGATGGTCCAAGATTCCTCAAGGGTGAAATTGTAATTTACTTTTTGAGGGGTTCTTTGTGCAAAGTTGCTTGACACGTTATATTTATCTTGAGTGGTGACAATATGTTAATCTGTGTACACGGATTGTTTAAAGAAATAGGAGTATGTGGTTACTTCAAAAAGAAGAAAAAAAACAGACTCTTCAAGCGTGCGTGTACGGTGTACCGCATGTTTGGAAAAGCCAGGCTGACCCCAGCCCAGTGTGAGTCGCAAAAGGAAAAAGAAAGAATCCAGCCCAGAGTCGGACTCCACCCTGTTGTGCTTGGCTTAGCCACCGTGGCAGGCTGCCTGTATCCACCAATTTCAACTTGGAGACGAAATCGGACTCCCGCGACGCGCAGCTCGATTGTCCGATAAAAGCTCCCGCCCTTCGCCGTTCGTTTCCTTCCTTCGCTACGCTCTCTTCCTTCCCGCATCTCAACTCTCCTCCACCGTACCCTAGCGCGCAACCAGCGATCGAGCGAGATGGCCTCGTCGGAGGGGAGCGCACACGCGAAGTGGAGGAGGTTCTTCAGCGGCGCCGGTGGTGCCGATATCTTCGACATCATCGACGCTGCCGTCGCGGTCGCAGCCCTAGACCACCCCGCCGAGCTCGAGGAGAGGCGCGAACGGATCGCGCAGAGGCTCTACACCGGAGGCATCCTCTCCTGTGGTGGCGGCGACATCAACACGGATTCGATTTCCACGCTGACGAAGGGACGCCAGTCCATGGCCGTGAGCAAGAAGGACGACAGGGCGTCAGCGAGCTCCGCGGAGAAGGCCACGACGCCGGTCAAGAACGAACTCGCGCGCAAGAACTGCTCGGTTCGTCCACACTCGACGAAGCTTCCGATCGCCGCTGCTGACAGGGACAAGGCACCGGCGCAGCCATCGGCGCAGAGCATGGAGGCGATGCTGGCGACGGCGAAGCGCAGGCTGAAAGAGGGATACGACGAATACAAGGACACGAAGCGGCAGCGCGGGACCCAGGAGATCGAGGCGCCGGAGATGGCGAGGCAGCGGCGGAAGAATCAGCACATGATCATCCGGCGGCGCAACGAGGTCCGGTGCGCGGCCACCATGGGCGAGAGGCGCGCCCTGATATCTACTCTCCGGGCTAGCTGGGCTTAGTTAGATCGCTCCGTAGTCCTTATTCCAACAAGAACAAGATCTTGTACCTAGTTTTGTTTTAGCCTGTGTATCAGTGCATACCGCGATGTTTTTTTTTCTCTATATCTTGATCTGTACGAACTGATGTATCCATGACAAGATGTTGTAGCCGCAAGTTGTATAAAGAGAAACTGATGTTATGATTTCCATCTGTATGAATTTCTAATGTTATGTGAATCGACTACCAGTAAACGTGTAAATTTACCTAGGAAAGGCAAACGATTCATTACTGGCAACGTAGCCATCAGGAAGCTAGTCTCAAAGGTGTTGTCTAATAGACTTAAGATCATCCTTCCGGAGCTCATTTCTGACAATCAGAGCGCCTTCGTAGCGGGGAGGTTAATAACTGACAATATCTTGTTAGCTTATGAGGCTTCGCATTTTCTGGAAAATAAGAAGAAAGGGGGGGAGAGCTACGTTGCAGTCAAGGCTGATATGAGTAAAGCTTATGACCGCATTGAGTGAAATTTTCTGCGACAAATGATGCTACAGATGGGGTTTAGCCAAGCGTGGATGAATGTGGTGATGCGATGTGTGACAATGGTCTCATATCGAATTAATGTCAATGGGCACGCCGCGGAAAAATTTACACTGACGTGGGGTCTACGCCAGGGCGACCCACTGTCACCATATCTCTTTGTCATTTGTGCGGAGAGACTGTCGCATTGTTGCGTGAGGCTGAAAGACATGGAAGGTTGAGTGGCCTTAAGATCTGCCCAATAGCTCCGAGTTTAACCCACCTTTTCTTTGTTCATGATTCGGTAAATCTGTTGAAAGCTCGACGGGAGGAAGTAAGGAAGCTTATGAGCTAAAGGAAATTCTACAGCTATATGAAAACTGCTCAGGTCAATGCATCAACATTGAGAAGTCTTCCTTGTTGTCTAGTGCAAATGCAAAACAACATGTGAAGGAAAGTGTGAAGGCTCAACTAGGGATCCATAGTGAAAATTGGAATGATAAATACCTTGGTATGCCGGTGTATGTTGGTAGGTCCAAAAAGAAAACGTTCGCATATATAAAGGATAAAATTTGGAAAGCTGTCCAAGGTTGGAAGGAGAAGCTCTTGTCAAGAGCAGGAAAGGAAATTTTAATTAAAGCCATGGCGCAAGCGATCCCAACCTTTATTATGTCGTGCTTCTATCTAACAAAAAGTTTCTGTGACGAGCTAAGTGCAATGATCGAAAGTACTGGTGGAGCCAACATGAGAAGGACAACAAGATGCACTGGATTAGTTGGAGAAGTTGATCTGACCAAAGGGCCAAGGAGGCATGGGGTTCCGAGATATTCATGGGTTCAACGTGGCCATGCTCTTGAGGCAAGTGTTGAGGTTTATTCAAAACCCTAACAGTTTATGTGCAATAATCCTGAAGGCTAAGTATTTTCCTGACTGTGATATTATGGAAGCGGAACCAATGGAGAACATGTCATACACTTGGAGGAGTGTTCTTCATGGAGTCGATTTGGTGAGGGAATGTATTATTTGGCGGATTGGGGATGGAGAGGACGTCCATATATGGAGCGATCTGTGGATACCTAGAGCCTGGTCTAGGAAGGTTATAACACCTCGAGGAGATAACATACTGAGCAAGGTATCATAGTTGATCAATCCAATCACTGGACAATGGGATTAACAACTCGTTACTGAAACTTTTTCGGAGGAGGAGGAAAAACTGATCCTGAATATGCCTTTGCGAGAAGGAGTGGTGGATTTCGGTTCATGGCATTTCGATCCTCGAGGCATGCATTCAGTTCGTAATGCCTATTGTTGAAATAGATATGCATAGAGCAGGCACTGATTATGAGAGCAGTATACAATAACCAGAGCTTCTTGGGGGTCGGGGATCAAACAAACGGTGGAGGATTTGGAAACTGTCCTGCCCAAACAAGATCAAGCACTTCTGGTGGAGATGTGCACATAATTCACTGGCTATAAGGAACAATCTTATCAGATGTGGAGTTAAAATTGAAGAACCAAACTGCATCTTCTGTTAGCGGATGCAGGAAGATGGAGGACACCTGTTTGTCAAGTGCAAGGAGGTTAAACCACTCTGGCGCACCTTGGGATATGAACACATTCGAATTTATCTAGAGGAGTGTGGCAGTCTTGAGAAAGTAATGGATATAATTTGGGATTGCCAGAGGAACAAAGGATACAAATCATTACTATGTGGTGGCTTTGGTGGCAGGAGCGAAATAAAGTTAGAGAAGGAAATATACCTTCAGAGACACCAGATTTAGCTCATTGGGTGAGATGTGCTTCGACAGAATCCTAGTTGCTTTGGCAAAATGAAGTGTGGATCCAGGCAAACTACTGGAGTATGGAAACCACCACCTGATGGCGTAATTAAATTCAATATTGATGGTGCTTTTGTAGCAGGCCAGGCATATGATGGCTGGGGAGTCGTGGCCTGGACCTTGAAGGGTGAAGTCGTAGCAGCACGAGCTGGCTGTTCTGATGCAGTACATGATGCATTCACAGCTGAATTACGAGCTATGGAGGAAGCGTTCACAACCTTTCTGCAGAGCTAGGGGTGATTCGAGTTGTTTTTGAGATGGATGCACAACTCTTTGCCATGGCTTTGAACAATAACAAAGCATATTTCTCAAGCGAGGCCTTCATTATTGAAGATCTCAAGATCCAGAGTAGGACCTGGTTCTCCTCATGTTCGATCATCTTTAATGGACGTTCTACAAACATTGTTGCTCATGATTTAGCTCAGGCGGGTATCAAGCTTACTGTTAATTCCTGTGAATGTTGGGAATGTGAGGTGTCTGCGTGCGCCAGTATGTCTGTAATGGGTGATTCTGCCCAGAATGTTTCGTAATAAAGCTATGTGCTTTCCCTAAAAAAACGTAGCCATCATGAACCTCGGATTAACGTACCACCCCTCATACGCCTAGAGGGAGTCGGCGAGAAGAAGGCAGAATCCAGGCGGTCTTGGGGAAGGTGACGACTATGGTACATCCACCATGGTGTACATTGCGCCCCGGAGGCCTTCACCTTGGGTATCAACCAACACCGGGGGCAACCATCATCTCCCATCCTAGCCGAAGTGACCCCACCTCTAGTAGCCAAGACAATGTCTTCAAGAAGAGAGCGACACCCTAATCGGACCTAGTGTTTCCCCCGGCACCCGAGAAGAGGGACACATTCCGGGCCATGGCCACGCCTCCAGGAAGGAAACGGTCCCCGCAGGCGTCACTCTGGTTAGCATCAGCTGCCGCCGAGAAGGGTTTTCACCCCGACCATGGACCGTGATCCCCGATGTGTTGTTCAACTGAAGACGAAGGGTGAGGTTGCAAGGGTCGGCACGACCTACCACTACAGTAAGGAGAGGAGAGACAACGGTCTCACCGACATAAAAGAAGGACGTTGATCCCCACTGGCTTCCCACCAGCTAGCATGGCTCGGGAAGGAGCCCCCCACCCATGTCGGCCGACCACCGCTGCAGCTAGACCGACAACAGCATGCCGGATCTGGAGCTCCCACGCACCGACACCGCGCCGCGTGGCAGCAGCCCGCACATACCCACTTAGTCCCAGATCGGGCCTAGCCGCCATGCATGCGCGACAATGGGTAGCAAGATGCACACCTCGTGCAGCATCCTCCATCGCGTGCCCTCTGCACCACCACCACGCACCCTCCCAACGTCGCCACATTCCATTGCGTTGTCCTGGACCACCGCCACTGCCCAGGCCGACAACATTGAAGGCGCCACACACGAGAGAAACCCCGCTTCCGTCTGGCGGCGGCATGAGGTTCGCCCGACAGCGTCCTCCGCTGGAAGCAGAGGAGAGGGAGGGGGAGGTGTCCGCCTGGCGGCGGCTAGAGTTAGCCTCCGGTGCCGCTCGACGGGGGGCAACACGCGAGGAGACGGGGTCGTCTTTTTTCTCGTATAGCCTCATTGTCTCGATTTCGTCGCCTACGACGACCCGGTTCATCGGCTGGAAAAGCATCCTTGTATGGAAAAGGTGCTCTCCCAGATATTGGTATGGCGGTTGTTCGCCGCCTTTTCCGACGTTGTCATGGTAGCGCCGGAGGACTATGATGGACGATTCGACGAGGCACAAGATTCCTCAAGGGTGAAATTGTAATTTACTTGTTGAGGGGTTCTTTGTGCAAAGTTGATTGACACGTTATATTTATCTTGAGTGGTGACAATATGTTAATCTGTGTACACGGATTGTGTAAAGAAATAGGAGTATGTGGTTACTTCAAAAAGAAGAAGAAAAAAAAGACTCTTCAAGCGTGCGTGTACCGCATGTTTGGAAAAGCCAGGCTGACCCCAGCCCAGTGTGACTGTGTGAGTCGCAAAAGGAAAAAAAGAACCCAGCCCAGAGTCGGACTCCACCCTGTTGTGCTTGGCTTAGCCACCGTGGCTAGGCTGCCTGTATCCACCGATTTCAACTTGGAGACGAAATCGGACTCGCCGCGACGCGCAGCTCAATTGTCCGATAAAAGCTCCCGCCCTTCGCCGTTCGTTTCCTTCCTTCGCTACGCTCTCTTCCTTCCCGCATCTCAACTCTCCTCCACCGTACCCTAGCGCGCAACCAGCGATCGAGCGAGATGGCCTCGTCGGAGGGGAGCGCACACGCGAAGTGGAGGAGGTTCTTCAGCGGCGCCGGTGGTGCCGATATCTTCGACATCATCGACGCCGCCGTCGCGGTCGCAGCCCTAGACCACCCCGCCGAGCTCGAGGAGAGGCGCGAACGGATCGCGCAGAGGCTCTACACCGGAGGCATCCTCTCCTGTGGTGGCGGCGACATCAACACGGATTCGATTTCCACGCTGACGAAGGGACGCCAGTCCATGGCCGTGAGCAAGAAGGACGACAGGGCGTCAGCGAGCTCCGCGGAGAAGGCCACGACGCCGGTCAAGAACGAACTCGCGCGCAAGAACTGCTCGGTTCGTCCACAGAGCATGGAGGTGATGCTGGCGACGGCGAAGCGCAGGCTGAAAGAGGGATACGAGGAATACAATGACACGAAGCGGCAGCGCGGGATCAAGGAGATCGAGGCGCCGGAGATGGCGAGGCAGCGGCGGAAGAATCATCAGGTGATCATCCCGCGGCGCGACGAGGTCCGGTGCGCGGCCACCATGGGCGAGAGGCGCGCCCTGATGTCTACTCGCCGGGCTAGCTGGGCTTAGTTAGATCGCTCCGTAGTCCTTATTCCAACGAGAACAAGATCTTCTATCTCGTTTAGTTTTAGCCTGTGTATCAGTGCATCGTACCGTGATGGATGTTTTTTTTTCTATCTGGTTCTGTACGAGCTGATGTATCCATGACAAGATGTTTCAACCGGAAGTTGTATAAAGAGAAAATGGTGTTATGATTTCCATCTGTATGAATTGATAATGTTATGTGAATTGACGACTAGGAAACATGTGAATTTATAGTTTTATACCTAGGAAAGGTAAACGATTTATTACTGGCAATGGGGCAATAGATAACTCTTATCTATCTTTTCCATGATACATTTAACAGTAGAATACTGGCAAAACAAACATATTTCATTTATCTCTTCGACCACAATGATAATCTTAGCACGAGTTTGCTTGAAACTGTGAAACATATCATATCTCTGAAGAAAATATACCAATACGCTTTCACCAGACAACCATGAGTTCATCTCTATACAAGGCCATCGATGATCATCAGAGGTCTTGCCCTTTAGTATTTTGCCAAGATAACAGTATTCATATAATCCAGTCTACATGTTCAGAAAACAAGATTGGTAACTGCGAAAGCTCAGCTAGCTAGGTGCTACCAGTGAAACTTAAACTGCTCCCTATGAACTACAACCCAGTCTCCCCATCCCACAGAAATTGGGAAGACATGTGAGAACCTGGTTAACCAGCAAAGCACTATTTGATCGATGAACAAGATAGGCTAGCTTCTCAGATCATGTATTTCACCAGTAGCCCTATTCTATTCTTTAGTATTCTATTCTCTCGTCTTCTTTACAAAGATCTCCACGTTGCCACTTTGCCTTTTCACCACATGAGGTGAAAGCTGCACATTCTAATGTGCATGATTCCTATGTACACAAAAAATGATCAATAGTAAAAGCTCGAGTTCTTCTGTCTCGGTGCATCCTTGCAGAGAATCGACCTAACTTCCATTATTGACCTAGGCGGCTCCAGATCCTTTTGTTGAAGAGTATTACCAAGCAGCTGTTGCATCTGTGATGCAAATGTATCGTCGAGAACCTGCAGCATGACATGTTATATCACCACCGCAGCAGAGGAGCAACGGTGACAGGAAGACATTCAAGAATTGGAGCAGTAAAATGGGGACCATAGGGAAACGAACTTACAGACACTGCGACTCTTGCGCCTTTGTACCAGGCCTTGTTTTCTTTGCGATTTTCCAAGAAACTCAAGACATCCTAAACCAAGATTAATTAGTAATTCATATGATAAGAGAAGAACAATGGTGCTACTGATCTTTCAGATACCTTCCCCATACGGTCCCAAAGGCCTCGGCAGATGGCTACAAACACATGAACTTCGGAGACTTTGTGTGCATGATTTATTGCCTCAGTTAACTGATCCTTCAAATCCTGCATCCTGCTGCGGATATCAGACTCCATGACCAATTCTTTTGAATCCTGGATGATCTTCTTGAGTTTTGTGGTGTTCTGCATGCGGGTCTGCACATAAAAATACCAAATATTATAACCTACTTACCTACGTGACCCACACATTATCCAAGTGACAGTAAAAACTTCCCACAAAAAACTGAAAGTAAAACCAAAGTCCAGGACTAGATATTCCAAATTGCTGCAAGCTGAAAACATTGTGTCAAAGGCTACCAGGACTTACTATTATATCAACATTAATTCACCAAAAGTATTCCTCAATGCAATCGCCATATCATATAGCAACCAGCATAAAATACTAATTAACATTTGCAATACAATAATACCATCAAGATGTAAATCAAGTTTGTTAAAAAGATTAAACAACGGAAGCGCGTGTGGTTTCAATTTTGCAGATCAACTGTGGAACTAGCCGCACGGAATGAAAATGTATGCAGAAGGGCAACAGAATATGGAAGAGTTGCGTAGCAAAATCACTCACATTTTCAGAGAGCTTCTCAACAACTGCTTGCATGTAGTTCCGGAATTTTGCTCTCAATGTTACAGTGACCTCACTGAGCCTTTCACCAATGGCTGTTGTATTTCCTCCATGAGGTATACAGGAACTCCATGACCTCAGATGGCTCTCAATCCGTGGCCGCAAAACATCCAATAGTCTTTTCATTGTATTCAAGAGGATCCCAAGCTGAAAGCAGAAAGGGGTCAGATATTGAAAAACTGAAATTCTAAAAAATGTGCATGCGTAGCAAAACTCACATCTTCAGGTACAATATATGGGCACGTCGAATTGCGCTTTGTTAGCTTTTGTACATATTTGAGGCCAAATTTCTTTGGGGCGATACAATCCTTAAGTGGAGCCAAAATATCCGCATACTGCCTTTCAAGGGAGTCGATCACCGCTTTCTCAACATCTGCAATAGCCTTTTTTACAACATTCCCAATCGCACAAGGTTAGTTGGATTCCATTCTGATGCAAACAAAATCAATTAAAGGGTCTGAGGGTGAATCCACACATACATTTTCAAGAACAAATATGTACTCTGGCCATCGGCAAATGATAACCTCATATTCTGTCAATGTATTCTTCAGCAAATCATACATCTCATCGACAAAAGGTGTTGTCATATGCTGAGTCCTAACACCTGACCATTTAATCTGTAATCGGCGAAGTTATTGCAGGATGAGATCCAAATATAAAATATTGAAAAGCTGGGTGCACCCATATATAGATATAGTACAGTACGGCAAGCCAATACTTTCCAGAATAAAGAGTGAACATGGATGATGGCCTCAACTACAATGTCATTCAAGTTAAAAGAGCCATCAGAATTGCAAACACTGAAACTAACTGTATGGCAAGCATTTATCTCCAGACACGGACACCTTTCGACTGATACTTGTCACATTTGTGCATGTGCATGCATGGGCACTAACAAAACTTTCAATATTACAAGTTATTGTCGACCAGTTGTTTTAGGTAATGGATCAGACTCCTGCAGAAGAAGTGTACAAACCCATAACCTTCATCTGATTGCTCGAGTTGTTTTAGTTATTACCCAGTGGTTCGGCTACAACCAAGCCAATGTCATTCAAGACGCAACAAAGAAAAATAGAAGAGAAAGAAATACAGGACTCAAAAGTTGGCTACCAACAACAGCAGATTGGTCATTAATCGATTTTTAATCATTTATCTATGGAAAATTTGTGCCAATTATTTATCATATCAATCAGCCAAAGCAAATAAAAGAGAATTAGTTACCTTATCCAGCCTGCAATTTTCCAGCAGTGCTCTCCGTTTGTCTTCAATCCATAATACAATGTACAAGTGGAACAACTCTTTTGCATCAACACCAGCTTTAATAGGGCTAGGGGGATAAATTAAAACGTCAGTCTTGCATATACAAGACACAAGTGTAAGAACAGAACCCAGTTAACAAGGATACTTACCAAATGTTCCAGCTAGCAAGATCCTTCTGAAAATCTGCAGTAGCAATCACCAAATCTGCAACAGGAGATGAAGGGCCAGTGGGAGGGCATGCAACAAGGAACGAGCGTAATCTATTTGAGAGCTCCACACTATAGATGGAGGCTGTCAAATTGGGTAGGTCGACAAAACTGTGGAAACAGAAGAGAGAAAGAGATTGGAATAATCCATTGAGACGAAATAAAGCAAAGTTAACAGAATCATTTTACAGTGAATGATTCGCATCGATCATACAGAGAACTGTGTCTAAAAAATGCACATCAGGCCGGTACCTGGGCAGTATGTGATGGTTATGAATTTCAATGTCTGTAAAAATTTCATTGCGCAAATTATGGCACAATGATTTCATCTTCTGGTAAGCCGTTGTGAAGGACACCAAGTCCATCTTTATGCCTTCAGAATTTCCTGCCACAAATTCATCAGTTTCAAGCATGTGCCTCCTCGATCGCTTCCTGGCAGCAGCCTGGACATATGCAAAACTTAATAAGTAACAGCTTCTTGAAACCAAGATAGCATACATTTACAAAACTGTCTGAAGAATTACCTGGAAGTAACCACACAGTCTCAGTTGCGCCTCTGGAGATAGCACATCATGTAGTAGACTGTACAGCTTTATAGCTGGCTCCAAAGCTGACGCGGCCAATCCAGTTGGAGGCCTAAAGTTTTCGACCAGTCCAGAGGCCATTGACTCATCAAGGCACTTGTAATTCTCAAATACCATTGCTAAAGTCTGCTCGATTTGTTCCTCAACTTCCCCAAGTATTCGATTCTAATGAAGCAATTAGTCACACAATCATGTTGAGATCTCAGGAGCAAGTTTAGACAAGTAAAAATTAAGAGGCCAAAGAGCCGGAAGGATCTTACCGATTTCAGCTAACTATTAACTTTATTATGCATCAACAGTAACAATACTATACTCCAAATTTAAGAAATTTGCTATCTTTTGAGAGAAAAATGATGTCCCATTTTGATGGAAAAGGAGCAAATACCTCTTGGTGGCTCAATGTAGCAGTACCATGGCTCTTCATTAGTACTGGCAGCAAGAGTTCATGCACCAGATTCAGCCAATCAGCGGTAGGGGTTGCAATATCCACAATATAAGAAAGGTACCTGTAGGAAGACTGATAAATAGCAGCTCGCCGAAGGATGTAAAGTAATTCGAAAGAAAAGAAAACATTTGAGGCAAACCCAACAAGTATCAAAAAACATGCTTAGTCACAAAAGGTAAGTCAAATCACACTGAACACAGAAATCATGCAAAAGGACTGAAACAATAGCACAGGCAATAATGAACAGGCCAAAGAAGATAGAAAGAGTTGGGACTACTGTAACCAAGTACCTCAACTTAGTGTAAGCATCTGAAACCCCATAGTATGCTGCAAATTCTGTCAGCAACCATTTCCAAGAACCTTGCAAGACAAGATTTCTTTGCTGAATGTGCTGTGCTTTCATTGCAACTTCCAAAGCAATATCATAAGCCACAGTCTCTGCCACAGAGCCATACTAGAAAAAAATAAGAAGGTATGAGTATAAAGTTAAGAAATTGGTCAACATGTTTAAACCACGACACAATCAATCACTTTATCATCAAGAAATGTATATATTCAATCAGTTCTTTAATGATTGATATCGTGATAAATATGCTTCCCTGGGCACCTATATTGAAATCAATAATATTCCTCGGTACGAGGATATTCCGGAGAACCTTTTACTTCGCTGACACAGGTAATCTTAATGCACTAAACCCAAAACTAATCTTTAAAATATATGATAAGTTGGTATAGCCATGCATACCTTTGTGTTGTTTTCATCCGCAGCAGTTGCATATTGGACATACAGATGTATGCGGCCCACAAGTTCATGCTCAGGCTCCCGGTATATAGACCACCAGCGAAGTTTGTCAGCCTAAAGAAGAAAATTTAGAAGTTTTCTGGGGAACATCAACCGAACAAAATGTATTAACTGGTACATAGTATGTCAAGAGCCACCAAACTATGGAAATCTACAAGAATCTTTTCTTTAACGAACTTCCAAGAATGCAACAAAATAGCAAGGAAAATCTTACTGGTTCCTAAAAAAGAAGTTTGTCAGCCTAAAGAAGAAAATTTAAAACTTTTCTGGGGAACATCAATCGAACAAAAGGTATAACTGATACGTAGATATGTCAAGAGCCACCAAACTATAGAAATCTACAAGAATCATTTTCTTTAACGAACTTTCAAGACAGCAACAAAATAGCAAGGGAAATCTTACAGGTTCCTCTGCCATTGTAGCAACTTGAGCAACAACACGGCCACAGGGTTTTCCTTTGGAATCGGATACATCAATGATCAAATCGTCTCCCAGGCTATCCGGAAAGCTGAAATGTCCAGAGAAAGACATTCAGCTTCAAACTAATAATTTCATAATATTCATAAGTTGTTCTCACAAGAATATTTCTCAGTAAATATAAAACACACTAATTGGTCGGCTACTTCATCATATACGAAGAATAAAGAGTGGCATATATATTATCAAATAACATGCTATTATAGAAATTATCTTGTACGTACAAAACATGTGTTTCTCCAGATCCTGGCTGCATTGGTACCACTCCATCTTCAGGTGAACTTTTAAGCCTCAGTTTGCACGAATATGTCTCTGAGAACAGAACAAGATGAGGTCAGGTCAAGCGGCTGCACGTTATGAAAGAAATAAAGCACATTTACCTTGTTGTATTTCATCTGCTGAACTGCTGCGAAGGGTAGTCACGCCAACTTTTAGCACACCAGATACCTGCTTTATATATTGAGCACTTGCTTGCATGTATGCTAAGCTATGCTTCGAGAATGAACTATTAGGAGGTAGATGCGATGATACTTGAACTCTCCTAACTGACTCCCACCCAGATGTGATTGACGATTGTACGTTGGACAGGCGGTGCCTAACTGAATCGAACTTCACCACTGGCAATGATGAAAAACTGCAACCAGAAGGCATGTCTACAGACATACGAACTTTGCGAACTGCAATAAATTACATTATGTTATCATTTAACATCAGGGCAATTTCTGAGAGTAGTTTACAGAACATGTAAAGAGAAATGCTTAGCAGATAGAATGATCTGCCACACTATTAGAAGTCCTCGCCAAACAGCAAGCAGGAAAGTCAAAAGAATTGGCATGCATTTGGGAAGTGTACCTTGTACTTTCATTTTGCCGATTGTTTTCTTCGGTTTTGATGCAGCGCCTTCAGTAACTAGTTCCGATGCCCGTTTTGTCATGAGCTCCTCTTCAGATCGCAGCAGCACATCTTGCAAGCTAAATGAAACATGCCAGAAGATGAACTTAACCTAGGTGTATAGTTATGTTTGTACTGTAACATGTAAAAAAGTAGTCTAATGACATGCCTGAACAAGTAACTTGCACTATACACTAATTCAAACCAATGAATGATATGCTTACACAACATATTTGCTTCAGCAGTCCAGCTTAGAACAAGACGAGTTTTGAAGCATTAAAGGAGGAGATACCAGTGTGTATAACTTGAAGGCATTGTGAGCTTGTGGCCATTTTTGTGTGTGTGATAATACTAGGCAACAAGACACTGATGAGATCTATAATTCTTGGAGAAATGGCAGTATCCTAGTTCAGAGCATGTATAAAAGGTTGAATGATTGGTGTTCACAAAGAAAGAAGCTATTTTGGCTGATTCTATGTCTTGTAATCTTTACAATTTGCATCAACGGAAGGACACTGAGCTTTCATTGGAACAAATTGACTTAAGCTTGAGCATGGTTTTGGTTCCAGGATGGATTGAATCTATTGCCACCAGAAGAACGGGTGAAGATAGCTGACATAGATTGATTAGGCATGCTAGGAGCCTAGGAGGCCAGGATGGATCCGCACAGGCACACCAGCTAAGACACAGTGTCCCAATAGATAGCTTCTATCCAATTCAACTCTGATTAGTGCAATGCAATTTTATCCTTAACTAAAATAGCTATTGTGAAGAACTATAACATTTCCACCATTGCTGATGGTAACTAAAAGCAGTAAGAAAGGCGCAGCTAGAATATTTCATGACATCTTTACAGTTACTTGGTTTTGACGAGCATGAAATAATTCAACCATAACTCACCTAAATGTATCTCTCAACAACGTGCATTCATTTTCGAGAAAAACTGGAGCTTCCATACAGCCTCTAGCCCATGCATGAAGACACAGGCGAACACAAGCATCATATGCAAGCACAGAATACCATGGCCCTTGCAAACTGTTTTTTATTGAACATGTTAGTAACGATATATGGGGAGCAGCGATTTGGCTCCCGGGCTAAAAAAATTTGAAAAACTTTTCAAAAAATTCCGAAAAAAATCATGCACGTACCTGAGTATGCTCCGCACCACCGTGACAAATTTCGCATCGAAATGACACCGTATGCTCCCTGTGCAAAAATGACAAAATTCTGACAGAAATTCAAAATTTTGGATCTCATTTTCTGTCAGAATTTTGTCATTTTTGCACAGGGAGCATACGATGTCATTTCGATGCGAAATTTGTCACGGTGGTGCGGAGCATACTCAGGTACGTGCATGATTTTTTTCGGAATTTTTCGAAAAGTTTTCAAATTTTGAAAAATCGAAAAGCAAACCGGGTGCAGGTGCACCCGGGTGCCAAGTGAATATCCGCGATATATGGAATAGTAAACAAAATATTATCTAATGTGTACTCTACATACCTGGCATGAAACGTGGGGACCCGAAGAGGAATTGAACTAGATGGCCTGCTGCTGTGCCTTCCATTCAAAGTGCTCCTACATTGTAGAACAATTAGTCAGAATGGCACGCCAACAGAACAACTAATTTCTGAATGATGGTTCGATCAAGGTTATAGAAGCTACCTATCAGTCTTTTCAGGCAAGTTAGCTCTCAGAATACCATCATCAGGTTCCTCTTTTTTCACAGGTGAACCATCCGATACACTTGCATTTGCACAATTTCTGGTGTCACGGTGAGGAGCTGGTGAAGGTTCCTGACTGTAATCGTTTATTGGTGGTGCACTGGGGACATCAGATAATCCACCCTGCACATGGGCATTCGATTCTGCATCAGTCAAATCTACATACTCCATTATGTAGAAATGGTAGCATAAGTTCACATCTACTCAAGAAAGCAGGGCAACAGACGACCCTTCCAACTTATGGGGCAAAATGACCCACACAAGAAACAAATTTCGCCAGTAACTTTGGTTACTAGGTTACATCATCGATTAGATATTTAGAACCAGTAACAATACTATTATGATGCAGTTGAGGAACTGATTTCTTCTTGCATTTTCCAAAGAAGAGTGAATATCCAGTTCATAATGGTAAACAAAATCAAGTTTCTCCTATAAACTGGGACAAAAAATAGATTGGCCGGATCATTATCCAAGTGAACTAAATGCAGAAGCATGTTAAGCAGATACCGGCAACCTGATTTGTGTGTCTTAACAGTAGGTTCTAGAGAAGGTTTGTTGTTGATTCTCAGAAAAAAATAGAGAAGGTTTGTTCAATGAGCAGAACATTTGTTGTAATATCTCTACGTTGAGCGATTTTTATGCCTAGTGCACGTGCAAAGCCTATTTACCACGGCCATAGTGACCATCATGTCATATCTAAATTTGATACGGAAGAGAATGAAGCAGGAGCTAACCAAAATGAGAATGCTTTATCAATTAGCGCAGAAAACTAACCCTTTTGGGAGAGGATTCTCGAGCAGGGACATGAGCAGAATAGTGCTCGGGCTCGTAATTCCTCGAGTTCGAAGGCTTGTTAGCTGCCATGCGAGCCTTCGGAACCGCATTGCTCGCCTCTCTTCTGGCTGGGCCAGTATAGGAGTACTCGGACGCATACCCACCCTTCGAAGCCACGCCGTTGCTCCGCCCCACCGCCTGGCTCGAGAACTCGGAGCTGCCTGCAGAGTCGGAGTACTCCTCTTCCTCCACGTACGCAGCAGCAGCAGCACGCGCCTGCTGCTGAGGCCGGCGCGGCTGCTGCGGCTTTGGCCCTGGGCAGCGCCGTGTCCCTGGAGGAGCTGAGATCCGAGTACCCGTCGCTGGAGTAGTAGCTCTGGTGGCCGCCGGGCACGTTGGCGTAGCGGTAGAGGGGCACGGCGGTGCGGCGCGGGAGGAGGTCGTCGACGCGGCGGGGCGAGGAGTCGACGGAGTACCTGCCGCTGCAGACCTCCACCTCCTCCTCGGCGTCCGAGGACTCGTCCATGTCGGAGGCCGAGGAGGCGCCGCTGGTGCGCAGCGGCACGGACGCGCGGGGCAGGTGCCCGCTCCTGAACTTCTCCGGCGGCGGCATCCCGAGTCCGCCGCCGCCGGCCGCGCCGCGCACGGCCCGCAGCGCGTCCATCCGGTCGTGGCTGTGCAGCGCCCCCGCGCCGTTGCCCTGCCACATTCGCAACCAACCAACAAAGCAGAGCACGCGTCAGAGACGGACGGGAGGTGAGCTGCCTCCGCGGCAGGTCGATCTCAGCTAGCTAGGGTTCAGTTGAGGGGAAGCGCAGCGGCGGCGGCGAGTTCACTCACCTCCCGCACCCACTTGAGCGCGTCTCGATCCAGCCCCTCGGTGAACATCATGGAGGGCATGCAAATCCCAGCTCTGCAACGCGCAAATCCAGACGAACGAACATCAAATGCAGCACCCCGGAAATCCCGCAGAAGAAAAAAAAAATCCCTCGGAAAATGCAGATTCGAGCACGGGGATTTCGACGGGCTCGGGAGCCGAATCGGCAGGGAAAAGGGGATTGAAACTGCTTACTTACTCCGGAAGCCAAATCGGAGAACCTCGCGGAATTTCCGGTGCGAGTGACGCGAGCGCCGGGTGTTTGAAACTCCGCTGCAGCAGCAGCAGCAGCGAGAGAGCGAAAGAGAGAGGAGAGCGACAGCGATGGGAGGAGCCTCCGGGAAAGCGAAAGCGAAACCGAGCGGGGGAGAAAGGAGGAGGAGGAGGAGGAGGCGGAGGACAGGGACAAGAGGGAGTTTATTGCCTAGCAAAGCAGCCTATGTCATGTCACCGTGAAACTAAAACCCGTGGAGTTTATTCGAAAAATTCCATTAAATAACGTGACGGAGATGCTTTGTTTTGCAGTTACGCCCCTGGGCTGAGGCCGCGCCGTTTTTGGAAGGTAATGGTGGGTGATCTTCACGTGACCGACGCCTCCGTCCGTCGCACGTAAATCCGGCGCCAAATCGCCGTATATAAGGAAACTATCTACCTCCCGAGGTTAAAAATGACACATACTATCCGATAGAACGGCATCGTATCTCTTCCTCCGATCTCTCGTATACCCGGCCGTATCTCTCTTTTATTTTATTTTTCCCCTGTCATGGCGCCGTACCCGTACGTGCCATGAATCGGAAAGGAATGCTCATTCCGTGCGGCGTGTAATTTCTGCAGTAGGTAGGGTCTTATCAGCAAAAAAAACAAAGCTTTCCGTTTCCTGGAAGCGTGTACGTGTGAGAGAGCCAGCCCAACGGGAGGGCGCGGGCGCAGCGGTGGCCGGCGTTGACGGCGTCCGTCCGTCCGTCAGTCATGGCGTGGCGTGGGTGGGCTCCACCTCCCTCGTAACGGTCGAGCGACGTGGTGGGAAGTGGTGGACGAGGGCGACGACCCGGTGACGGACACTGGAGTGGACCGATGCCGTCCAGTTTCTACGGAGGCGGCGACGTGGACGCGATCCGGGACGTCGGTTCGCGTGGGCGGTGGCATGTGCGCGGTGGGGGGGGGGCCCGCGCTGCCGGGCTTCTTTTTCGAACGGCGTGGTCCGGGGGTGCATGGGAATTTCCTGAAAGGACGGGTCTGCCCCTGGTGGTTCCGAGAAATTGCGGAGGAAAGGGCGAGGACCGTGCCACTGATGGAGTGGAGTGACGCTTCCAGCTTTCGGCCGGCGTGTTCAGGCCTTTTGCCGTGACGGGGACGACGTGCGTACGGGCGGGGACGAGATGATGGCCCCGCGGGGAGCATGTGGCCAAAGCCACGATCATGGATGCTCCGCTCCGACCATTGTCATTTTGTGTTTCCCTTTTTTGAACGGTAGATTAGATAGATACACTATACATTGATTATAAACTATCTTTTCTCATTAATAACTACACTTGTATCGTATTTTGCTTTCCTACTAGGTTGGTTACAAAGTCATTGTTAAATAGGGTTGTAAAAGAGTACCCTGAGTAGGCTTGATCGGAACCGAGTTAGAATACGTCAATGCTTCGGTCAAGCCGAGCTCGAGCAAAAATTATGTTTCCGCATCGCATACTCGTTCGGTCGAGCCTACCTAGACTTTATCGAACTTATTCTGTTTTATCCGAAAAAGGGCATAATGTCGACCTCTGCATTGACGCACACACCATCTTTATTAAAATAGTTTAAAGGTTCAAAGTGTAGTACTCTCTCCGTCCCAAAAAGGATGTCACAAATTTGTCCAAATTTGAATGTATATAGACACTTGGATCCTATTAGCATGCCGCCAATCAGCCCGGTTAAAGGGGTCCTGAGCGACCATCAGTCTCCGTGTGCATCCAATATTCATAAAAGCCTGCTGGTCCTGCTGGAGATATACCCAAAACATTATCCAGTGTGTAGCCATGTGGAGAATCTGCAAACACTTTCAATTTGTTAAAAACCAAATCTACCAACTTATTCTATTTATAGATGAGTGAACATCAATCTTCTTTGGTAAGTGTACCGAGCTAATTTGTCGAGACGAGCTTGAGTCTTGGTAAATTTCTTTCGAGCAGAGCTGAACTGTCAACTCTCATTCCTCCATTACTTGCATTCTGAAGTAAAAAAAAAAAATCTGATCCTTTATTCGTTTCCCGTATTTGCTCCTGGCTGGGTCCGTCGGTTAGCACGTCGTCGTCACGAGTCATTTTCCTCCAGCGGCGAGAGGATACAAAAAGAACGCACAACAGTGTGCCATACAAACATGCACCCAGGTGTCTTCCAATCATCACCGAACACATTTCCCTGGATGCATGGAACTGTAGATGCCATTTTGAGCAAGTTTGCAGTGCAACATTTTCCTTTCGGCCGCGCAGAAAAGTGAGCGAGCAGCCGGGCCGTTTGGTCGGGGTAGACGAGAGAGAGAAATGCTGCAGGATTTGGTGGTTCATCGCCGGCACCAGAGCGTCTCACATGGAACGTGCTGCGAGCGCGAGCTGGACCCACGGAAAGGTTGCGCGCGTTCACAGCGACAACACGTACGTAACTGCCGGTCAATTACCTTAATAATTTCTTCCTTATTCGGCAGCTCGTTAATTTCTTCATTAGTACTAGTACAACTGCCACTGTATTCTGACAGCCGTTTGACCTGCGGGTCGGCGGCGTGGTTTACCGTGCGGTGTGAACATCACGTGGGGAGCCGAGCTGCCAAGGCATCTTCCTCGCGAGATCCGCTTGCTTCGGTGGCAAGGAATGTCAGTCAGGTCGGGGATCGGCGACCGGAGGTCCTTCTTCTTCCAGCCGCATTGCCATTTTCTGCCGGGACACCTCTTTTGTTAATAATGGCAAGTGGGGCTGCCTGCGGTGCAGATGCAGACGAGGATCAAAGGTCCATGTAACATGGCAATTGCTTGTCGCGCGCTGCACGATTTTCCTGAAAACAATACAAGCTGGAGCCGGTGCGTCTCTTCGCGTGGATGGATGGATTGCTGCATCGCAAATTGGCAAAAAGCCGGTATTTGGTACGCTGATAGTAGAGTAATTTATCATGGGCGCGCACGGTGGCGAACATGCGCAGAGGTAGAGCTAATCAAAACTTTAATTCGAAAACCGGGGCTCGGCCCTGCCCCTACCTAGGACGTGATTGCGCCGTGACATTACTTATTCCCTCGGTCGAGCGAGTCATCACCAGATTTGCGCACTTTTGTTGTTGGATCTCATAACCAGAAATATCCCCCCCCCCCCCCACCTCTTCAAACTATATTATATAAATAAAACGGTATAAAAACATGATAGTACATTAAATTGTCTAAAGGAATATGCTAAATTCACTTTGTTATAGTCGACATACTAAATTTATTCGACATGAAATATCCATGTATTAACAAATATTAACGTCGACAAATAAATGATTAGAAATATAATAGGATGTGGAGTTTGTATGTAGATTAATAAATATTAGTGGAGATGACATGGACAATTGATTGGCTAATAAAATGTATGATGTGGATAGCTTGCATGTTGAGATAGAAAAATCATAAATACATTTAGTGGGGTTTTGCTTTACAAGATGTACAGATAGATTTCGTTTGCGGGAAAGTGGGTATTTTATGGATTTTTTTTTACTTAAAGGTTCCTGATTTACTAATGTACAGTCTGTACTATAATTTTTTGGGGGGAAATATTAGCAACGTAATGCAGAAGCCTGAAAGAACTATGGAATTGTGGGATTTGTTTTATGGGAGATGTGATTTTGATTACATGCCTTTCTTAGAGGATTTACTACCATGCTCACGTGTGGAATAAGCACAATTCTGACCACAACATTTGAGGCTAGGGTATCAGGGAACCACCACCTCTAACGAAAATCACATAATACAATCAACATTAGGGCAGGTGTGTAACACATAATTGAATGCACGATTTGCTCAGTTTAATCGATGGCCATGGATCAGCGATATGTGTACGACCTCAGCGAGTCCGGTGGTCGGAGTAGCCTCACACATGTTGGCATGAGGGTTTGAGTTGTGGTGCAGTGGTTTGTGGGTGACGCGAGCGGCATGACGTGGGCGACGATCACCACGCCCTCCCCTTGTTTCTCTCCACCTCAGAAGCACCCCGATCTACCCACTGCGATGCCTGACCACCAAATCAACGACCCTAGCACCCCATGATGCTCCTCAACCCGCTCATCGACTGAAGCCCACCATGGTTGCAAGCATGGAGTCCATGGCTTCAACCCGACACCGAGGCATCCTCCCTTGAGTGTGTTGTGACGCCGCAACTTCGTCCCACTCTTTGACAACGGCGACCGAGCAACGGGTCGTTGGTGGCGCTCGAAACCCGTGTGCTTCCCTTGTGTCCCAGTCTCATGACAGTCGATGAGTTGGGGGGGGGGGGGGGGGGGGGAGAGACGAGAGACTAACATGTGGGATCCGACCCACCTGCCCAAATTTTTTTTTGTATTTTTGTTAGAGGTGGTGATTTTATTTTTGCGATTAAGGGAAGAGGTGGTGATTCCCTGACACCCCTAGGCTCTCGAATGTGATTTTTTTTTTCATTTCCTCATTATAACGCCACGACACCTACGTTTTGGTAAGGATTAAGTATAGGTTTCACCCCCAAATCTATCACATTGGACACAATTCATCCTAAACTTAAAATTGGGAGTTTTCAAACCCTCAAATCCATAAAACCGGATAAATCACCCCCTAAGCTGGTTTTGGACAATCTGAGTGGTTTTTGCTGATGACGTGGTGCTGATGTGGCGTTGCTGCCGTTATGTCCTAACCGGAGCCGTTGGTTTGCGCGTGGGCCCACCTATCATAGCGGGTGGTAGTTATCTTCTTCCACGTGCAACTCTTCCTCTTTGCTCTCGGAGCAGGACGCCGCCGCCTGGGGCCGGATCTCCGCGATGAACTGTAGGGTTTCAACCTCCTGGACTTGCTGAAGAGGAGGGTATGGCGGACGCGGATACTCGCCGTGCAATGGACGCCGCTATGGTCCGGTAAGCAGCGATTTCTCCTGCGGCATTCCTCTTTTTTCCCCGATCATGGCGGAGAAGGATTCCTCAGAGTTTCCTAAGTAATTCAATTGTAGATCTACATCGCTGAGAAAACAAATTCCTCATCGGCTCAGAAATTAAATCCACATCGATCGTCTCTCCTCGAGATTTCACCGGGGCTCCAACCATGGAGAGACCGCCGCTGTCCAAAATCGGCCAAGATAAAGACAGAATCAACACGCTCCCGGACGAGCTCCTCCTCAGAATCCTCGAACGCCTCGACGTGCGTGAGGCGGTCCGCGCCGGCGCTGTCTCGACGCGGTGGCGGCACCTTTCCCACCAGCTCTCGCGCTTGGAGCTCAACGTCCGGGCCTTCAAGGGCGCCACGACACTCGAGACCATGGACGCGTTCACAGGTGCGTTGTGCAGGACGCGTTCCGGCAGCTGACTGCAAGAGCAGTCGTGCCGTCAAGACCCTCCGGCTCCGATTCTACTTGTCGGCCCCTTACCTGAGATACATCGGCCACGCCCGGGTCGGGACGGGGCGAGTGGGGAGTGACGACCGGCGGTCCGTACAGGGCAAAGAAATAGGGGATACAATGGAGAGCGACTGACATGTGACAGTTAGTCTGCCACGTCAGCCAGCCACGTTAGCGCGCCAAAACAGCCCAAATTGACCCAATACCACTTAAATTGGTCCAAAACCACCCAAATTGAGTGGTGGGGTGATTTATCCGGTTTTTGTGGATTTGAGGGTTTGAAAACTCGCAATTTTAAGTTTAGGGATAATTGTGTTCAATGTGATAGATTTGGGGTGAATACTATGTAACAACAAATGCTTGGCCGAGGCCCAAACAACTCTAGGCACAAGGCCACGTCGAGCGTGTCAAATTCTGCTCCAGTCTTCCCAACGAAAAGGAGACAAGAAAAAAAAAAAATCTAAAATCTTCCTCTGCTGCGGCGAGCCCACGAAATCCAACAGCTGCCATACGGCGACATGCGAGGTGCGACGGGCCGACGGCCATCCCCGGAAAGAAAGGAAACCCGGGAAGCGGGAATAGACTCCGGCAGGATCCCGCGGCGAGCGGAGGAATCCACGTGAGGTCAGCGAGGGTAGGGAATGTTGTGGGAGTGGGAGGACGGCGAGGAGGTCCCCGTCGATTTCTACTTCATCTCCCTCCTCTCCAAGCCCAAGGTGAAGCCGAACCCCCAACCCGCCTCGTGCGAGGGGGCCCGCGGTCGCCGGCACCGTAGCTAGCTCGGCGGTCCAGTTAGTTCTTTGGAGCGGGGTCCACTCCATTTCTGTCGGCCCACCACCCTCCCTTCCGCATCACATGGTCGCCGCCTCTGCCGCCGGCAGCGGCTTCCGGCTGGGCCAGCGCGTGCACGCGGCGGGCGACCCGCGCCGGACCGGGACCGTGCGCTACCTGGGCCCCGTGGACGGCCACGCCGGCGACTGGGTGGGCGTCGACTGGGACGTCGGCGCCGGCGGCCGCCACGACGGCTCGCTCGCCGGCCGCCGCTACTTCGCCGCCGCGGGCGACCGCTCCGCCTCCTTCGCGCGCCCCGCCGCGCTCGGCACCGGATCCCGCTCCCCGACGCGCTCCGGCTCCGCTACCGCGTCGACGACTTCACCAGGGAGGAACAAGGTGCGTGCGTCAAGGCAGAACATTTCATCTTATGCGAGAACCTCCTCGCTTCAGGGGCTACACATATTTTAGAAATAAGCTTGGCACTTCTCTGCCTAGAAATTTCAGCGAAGGTCTCGATAGATATATCTTGTTGTAGTAGATCGATGATTTTTTTTTGATAAAGGGCTTTATTACTTAAAAGGTTTAAGCATTACACCCGGCCGCACACAGCCCGACAGATACAAATAAAAGAGCTAAAAACATAGGCCTCGTTACAAATCATGAGATCGTGCATTCCGTCTATGGAGGTGGTCCGATGCGAAGATCACTACGCCACCCATGTTGAGTAAAAATGTCCCTCGCCGTAGTCTCCAGTCGCGCAGAAACCTCCATAAAGAGGTCTCGAAACTCCACGCGTTGTAACATGGACCACGAACGGAGCAAACTTGTGCACCGGTATATTACCTGCAAGAGAGAAACATTTTTATCATTAAAAACCTTGTCATTCCTACAAAGCCAAAGCGACAAGACAACAGTCATTGCTCCCACCCTTATTATAGTTCTAAACTTGTGATCAATTCCATGCAACCAGTTTTTGAAAATATCCGCAACCGATTTAGGAGGATACAAACTAGAAGCAGTAGATCGATGATGACACCTCCATACATATCACGCGCACTCTGTTGTGTTTCAGATGAAATGTACGTGTTCTCGACGAGCAAGAAGCACGTGTCGGTGGAGCTGGTCGGGACGCACAAGGTCCGGGATAAGCTGAAGAACTTCGATGAGTTGCTGTGCGCGTCCGTTTCCTTCATGGGAGTGAGCTCCACCGGATCACCGGAGGAGCTGCAAGGTTTGGTTCCAAGTAAGTATTGATTTCATAGTTCTTACTGTTATCTTCTTTTGAGGCAGGACCATGTATCCTGCTTTGTTCATGAATGTTCCATATGTAGCACATTCAGTGCCTTTCTGCATGGAAGATAGTGGAATGGACTTATTCTGTTGACAAAACGTAAAACTAAATGGACCCATAATTGTCCTCACTTTGAACTAAGACCCTTATTTTGGTTCTCAACGTCTTCTTCAACTGAAATTACATTGTTTGAAAGCGGTCTACATTTCCTAAATTCCATCAGGTAGTACGAAAGCATCAGAACTGATAATTTTACTAATTTATTTGAGACTTGGAGCTAGTCCACACAAAGTCTAATAATCCCAAGTTTTCATGAGTGTTGATAATTGTTTTGCTTGTTTCAGATCTCAAACAACTTGATTTAACTGGAAATCTGTTTTCTCAGTGGCAAGTATGTACCCTTCCTTTTGCGAGTACACTTTCACATATTTGAAATTAGTATTTTGATTCAATCATTAACTAGTATGGACCTAAGATTTGCAACTTAATAAATTGAAACAGGCACAGAAAAGCCATACCTGTTTGTTTTGTCATTCTATTTGACCTTATAAATTGGAGCATGCTATATCACGAGGAATGCAGCAATTTGGTGGTCTCATGTGGTGCTGCTAAATTTCACCACTCATAAGCTTGGAGATTTTATTAATTCATATATAACAAACATGTGTATTTAGCTCTGCTGTCACCTGCGAGTAAGTACTGCCTAGCAATATCCTTGTGTTAATGCTGTCCATTTTCATTGTTAACCCATGTCATCATCACCCAATATGTTGTTTACATCAGTTCAAAGCACCTTTAGAACCTTTACCAAGTTGACCACACATGTTCAGTAACTTGTTTGATGTCTCAACCGGTCATTCTCTTCTACCTATGGTATCTTGGGGCCAATGGTAATGCCATGTTTTCTCTGGTGTGTGCCTAAACAGTTTATATTTTTGTCAGGATATCTTCTCTCTTTGTCAAGCTCTGCCATCTCTGGGAGTTCTTGATTTGACAAACAATATCATGGAGAATAACATTGTAGAAAGTTCATTGCTGAAGAATATACGTGTTCTGGTTCTCAACAACTGCGGTGTAACATGGGAACTGGTATACTGCTCGCTTGCCACTTGAAGTATTATCAGACTATCAGTCGGTATCAAATCACACTATAAGTTGATGTTGACTTATGTGGAACAGGTTGAAAAGATTAAAGTACCATTTGCATGCATCAATGAAGTCCATCTAATATGGAACAAGCTAAACATAATCACGGTAGCATCTCTTCTCGTATCTCTGTTTTCATGTTCTATGTCTATTGCACTTGTTCTTCTTCTTTTCATCTGTACCCAAAGAAAGGACAAAAACACTTAATAATTTTTTCCGAAGCTCTCCAGTGGTATATTGCAAAAATGCCATTTTTAATGGATAACTATCCCCAATGATTGCAGCTTATAGCTTTATTGCTTCAGCTAAGTTTACAGTAGTAAAAAATATTTAATAACTAACCAAATTTTGCGATCATCTCCAGACTCCAGTTGGAGAATTTGTGCAAGGTTTCAATACACTGCAGCTCTTAAATTTAGAAGACAATCACATTGATTCATGGGATGAAATTGTGAAACTTTCTTATTTAAGAAGGTATAAAACTATAAATGTAAAATTGAAGTTTTTGTGCTCAAGTGAGTGCTACTTCCGCATTTGATTTGGATCCTAAGTTGCAGCTTGGAACAGCTTCATCTGAATAAGAACAGGATAAAGCATGTAACATATCCGTCTAATCTGCCTTCATCAGGGCCTCTTGTTGATGAAGATGTTCCACCTTTTGAAAAGCTGCAAGTCCTTCTGTTAGGTATATTTTGTATCCTGATTTTTGCTGTCTTCCCCATATTCGAGACAACAAAGATTACATGATAATACCTTCAAGTAGATATGGACTTGTGCTAACGGTGACATTCAAATGCCTCAGGATCCAATGAAATAGAGGACTTTCCTTCTGTGGATTCACTTAACCTTTTTCCTAGCTTAATGGTGAGCTGGTTTCCAAGGATTTATCCACTGTTTTCATTTTTTTCATATTGCTGCATAATTAATTATTGCTTGACATGGCTGAAATTTACTATTCTGAAAGGACGTCAGGATATCTGACAATCCTATAGCTGATCCTGCCAAGGGTGGTGTTCCTCGTTTTGTGCTTGTTGCTCGACTAGGAAAAGCTAAAATACTAAATGGCAGTGAGGTATTTTCTGTTTATCTTGGTGTTTCTTCGGCATATATGGTTTGGAAATGCATTACATCCTTAGTATTTTTCACCATGTTTAGGTAAGTCCGCGTGAAAGGAGGGAAGCCGAAATAAGGTCAGTTAATCCCATTTGGCCCTGTAAACTATTACCTTCTGTGTGACATATAAATCATGTATGGCTGGCTTGTCATTACCAATTGAGTTCCCTGGGTAATTGGCTTGCGATTCTAATTAGATGTATGACATATATGTTTTTCTCTTTGCTAAATGTAAAAACATCCTCGTTATTTGTTACCCATTCTCAAGTATTTTTTTGAAATAAATATAGTTTGTCTGCTTTCTTTGAAAGTGGCCTTACTGTTCTGGTACTTCTAATGCAAAATTGTAGATATGTTCGCCTGGTTATGGGGAAAAAGGAATTGAATGACCCAGAAGTGATCAAACAGCTACACCCTAGGTAATTTGGTAAAGGTCCTCTCTTCTTTTGTGAATCAATACTGGCAGTACAAACCCTACGGAGGAAATAGTCCATTGATTTGATACTCCTTCTTTTTTCTTCAAAGAGCAAATTCAGTTACTTAAATTGTGTTGCCATGTTTGTTTCAGAATAAAGGTGTTTCTGTATCACCATAATGCATCAACCTCGACACAATGCAACTTATTTAGTCAACTGTAGCCTACCAGATTATGTGACAAGGATAAATTTATGGGTTTACTTGTTATCCAATTAGGACTGGACTGTTAGCTTCGTTGTTGACATGACCTTTTGTTTGTTGTTTTCTGTATCAATTTGGATTTACTTCTGATATTAACTATAAGATAGTATATAATGTCAATACAGGTTTGCTGAACTGAAAGCTTTACATGGCATCGAAGATGAGAAGCCAACTTCTAGGACATTAGGCCCGCAAAAGATGGCTTCTGGGCTTACAAGTAATGCTCTTGAACTTTAACATAACTGATGAACTGGATAATAATATGACTAATTGTTTAGCATGAATGAACTGAAAATGTTCTACTCTGCATGCAGGTATCACCTTGAAATGTGTAGGGCCGTCTATGGGTGAAAAGCAACCGTTGACAAAGAAATTGCCTTCTACAACTACTGTAAGTAGTTGGTACCACTTAGCTATCCTTATTTTTGGCTCCTTCAGATTCAATATTTTTAACTGCCAAAGTTTGTGTGTAGGTTGGAAAGCTGAAATCTTTGTGCGAGAGCTTCTTTAAACTGAAGGACATCAAACTGAGATTGTTTCTTGAGGAAGAGGTATGCCATATATCGGTTATGCACAGAAGTCCAATTAAGAAAAGAAATACTGCTTGGGTGTCCCCAAAAAGAATTTTCTTATGAATATTGAACATGACAACATTGGAAGTACTCCCTCCATTCCAAATTAACTGAAGTTTATAGCTTTTTCCAAGTCAGAACATCTTTCAGTTTGATCATTGCTTATGTGTTTTAGCAGGGATGCCCACTACCCCAACTACTCGAGGAAGAGATGGCTTCGCTCGTGGAACTCGGGATAGTCACAGGAGCAACCATTATTGTTGACGAAGAAAGCTAGCCCGAAGGAAGAATATATATGTATTTGCGTGCACGGGCACCACACTAGTATTACTTTGAGAGAAATCAGTCCTCTTGTTCATGAAACTTGAAAGCTATATGTTTGGTTGCCTGGTACGGAGTATTATTCAGCAGATGTGACGATGATAGAACCAAGATGCTGGATTTTGTTGTCCATAGCCCATGCTAAGTAGCGGTCTACTCTCTCCGGCACCGATTAAATGGTGTTATTGTTTTACGTGTGTTCTCTGACCATCCAATTTGAACAATAAATCTTGTTTTTTTTTTTTGTGATTTTTGTTAGAGGTGGTGATTCCTTGATGCCCTAGCCTCTCAAAAATGATTTTTTTTTTCATTTCCTCATTATAACGCCACGGCACCTACGTTTTGGAAACAACAAATGCTGGGCCGAGGCCCAAAAACTCTAAGGCGAGGCCACGTCCAGCGTGTCAAATTCTGCTCCAGTCTTCCCAACGAAAAGGAGACATCGAAAAAAAATCTAGAACCTTCCTTGGCTGCGGCGAGCCCACGAAATCCAACACCTGCCGCCAGACTGCGACGGCCATCCCCGGGAAGGAACCCAAGAATCGACTCCGGCAGGATCCTGCGGCGAGCGGAGGAATCCGCGCGCGGTCGGCGAGGGAAGGAATCCGCGCGCGGTCGGCGAGGGAAGGGAATGTTGTGGGAGTGGGAGGACGGCGAGGAGGCGGCGCGGCCGAGCGAGGAGGTCCCCGTCGACTTCGACTTCATCTCCCTCCTCTCCAAGCCCAAGGTGAAGCCGAACCCCCAACCCGCCTCGTGCTTACGGGGAAATTTGCTGGCGATTGAAAGTTCCCTGTTCTCGTGCTTAACGGGGAAATTTGCGCAGGATTACTACAAGATATTGGAGGTCGGTTACGATGCCTCGGAGGAGACAATCAGGTCGAGCTTCATCCGTCTTGCACTGGTCAGTGTTCGCTCCAACCCACTAATCTACCTCTAGTGGGTGGTTTGATTACCGCGATGCAAATTTCTTACCTGAAGCTGTATAATGTTAACAATTTCTATGTCAATAAAGAAATTTGGTCCTAGAAATACTGCTCGATTTCCTGCAAATGCTCTTGCTTCTAGGTTTCTCCTATAGAGTCTGTATTTTGTGTCGATGTGTGATTTCCACCCTTCTCCTGTAGAAATGGCACCCTGACAAGAAACAAGGCGAAGAGAAGGCAACATCCAAATTTCAGGACATAAACGAGGCATACCAAGGTCAGCTTTGTTAATTGATAAGTAATTCGGTAGGAATTTTTGTTTAGCTTTGGGAATGCCTAGTGCCATAACATATATTGTGCCATGTATGCTCTACATTATACTTTTAGTACTTTTATTATTTCCACACGGCGTGCAAACAACATCTCATCTAATTATAGTTTACCCATTTTTTGCTACTTATAATATTCCAAATTTGCTAAGAAACATACCAAATGTGATTGTGTACTAATGCGCAAGAGCTTATCTATGAGTAGTCCTAAACACTACATTAGACTACATGGACAATTCATTTGATCCCAGTTTAATTTAGATGCTGCTGAACTACTCTGAATTTTGCGGTACCTAGTGGAGTTTAAAATAAGGAATGACAACCACAAGACACATAATCTCCTGGCGAGATGTCGACAATTGCCGTATCTCGTGGAACGCTCATCTACATCTACTTCGCATAAGTCACTCTTTGCCTCGTGCAAACAGGCCATGAAACTATGCACTTTGGAATTTGGATCATACTAAGTAAGAAACTAGTGGAAACATGAATTATTGATCATCGCACATCGCATTTTAAGCCAGATTTGTTGCACACCTTGAACATCTAGGAGGCATGCATCAGTAGCATAAGCAGACCATCATTTGTTGATTTTCTACAAAAGAGGCACTTGGCCCTGCTTTATACAAAAGCAGCAAAGTGAACTGGGGTTACTGGTACTACAGTAGTTGCTCCAAACCAAAATGAAAACATCCAGCCGACTAAGAAGGCTGCAACTCCAGTCTCAACAGAAAAAGAAATGCTCGTGCAGGAGAGCCGACTTAGCAAAAGTAAAACTACTGGAACTGTTAGCCGATCCCCTGGCGAGGAGCAGCTATGAAGTGATATTTCCTTGCCATGAGCTTCAGGCTTTCCACCATACTCTTACACTTTTCCGGCAACATTAATGTCCAGTGTGAAAGATGGTAAATAGATTTGAAAATATTCGTTCGAAGACAAAGCTTTGTTTTTAAAAACAAGGTCATTTCGCGTGTTCCAAATGGACCAGGACAAGGCGCCAACAATTGCCCACCCAATATAACTGGACCCTGTACCTGGCGATTTCAAAGCTGACAAAATCTCCAAAATCCCATGGTGGCATTTCCCAATCAAGGGCTTAACACACCACCAGTTAAAGTGAGACAAAGGGCAACCGAAAATAAGATGGGAAGCTGTTTCAAGCTCGCCACAAAGTTTGCACCCCGGTTCTCCGGGCCACCCTTTTGCCTTAAGATCAGCAGTAACTTGTACTATACGCCTTCTAAAGCACACCCAAACGAAAAATTTAATCTTCAACGCATTTTTTTCTTTAAGTCCATAGTCCTAGCATCTCTCACATCCTGATTTTGGATCTCATCGTATAGTGATTTTGATGCGTCTTTCCATTCTTTGTGAAGAGCCAAAACCCTTCATCTGGCCTCTCCAAAAGTCGCACCTCGCTCAACAATGGTTGCCACTCACACCATTCCCCCATTTTCTGAGACCCAAACAAAAGATGGAAAGAGAGACGAAGACCCTCCAGCCTTACTACTTCTTTCACAGTCGCATCTGGAGCATCACGATGAGAGTAAATGGTGGGAAAACGAGCACTCAAAGGAACCTGTCAACACCATACATCTCGCCAAAAGTTAGGCTTGCCACCATCACCTACACGATATGCAAGGCCTCGACGCACCCAATGTTTGATCGAATGGAGTCCTTTCCAGAATCGGACGACCCCATGGTCTCCGAATGAAAAAAGAAACTCATCCCCACCATCATTTGTTGATCACTGGGTTAGACAATTATTTGCAGTTTTGCACTGACTGTCGAAATACAATTTTTGTTATAACCAAACTTTTTTTTTTGTGTAACAAATGTTCTTTCACGATGCATCGACTTTAGCCTCCTACTTAGGAACCGAGACAAGCAATGTAGGCTAATAGATATATGATACATGAGGTATTTTCGTTCGTTAAATCACATTTCATGTTTTTGACAGTTCTCAGCAATCCAATAAAGCGGCAGGAGTATGACAAGAAAGGTGTTTTGTACGTTCAGGATCAGAATGCAGCAGTGAGTACACCCACATAAGCACACAGATGCACACCTACCAGAACACAAAAATCCTTTTCTCCTGACACTTGTTTTTGGACTATTTCAGGATTACCTGAACCGACACAAGGGTTTAATACTTACATGCAATGGCCTTGGTGTCAGGTACTCGGTTTGGTGAGCTTTGTCAGCGGTACCCGAGTCTGCGTCCATCTGCGTTCTTGGATGATGTGTTTAGTTGTAAAATCCCATCTAGCTCACAAAATTTAGCACGGCGCTACCATTTGGGGGCCCTAAAATGACAGCTTAGAGTTCAGCCTACAACAGACATGATTTATATTTGTTGATTGTCTGTTGTAGATTGCAAGCGGCAGAGATGTGCATGTTGCATATTGCACCTGAAACACTGTTCTTAACCTATGAAATGTCAGCATCAGTTACTGAATGTCTTGCCGTTTTACTCATGACACTGACTGCGGTTGGATGTCAAAAAATGCTTACTCTTTGCACATGTTCTTTACTCGCCAAAACTTCTCCCCTTACAAGGATAATCTAAACACGATTGTTGTCTATGCATTAGTATTTTTCTTTCCCTCTTATCTTATGAGGGTGAAAATTGGTCATGAAGCAACATTTGATGTATTAAGTGCTTGGGGAGTTGCTTAGCGGAATGAACCGCGTTTTTTCTTGCCGCATAGGATGGCATTGGTGCTTATTTTAAAGATTCAATGCTCAATTAGGCACCAATGATCGAGAAGCGTTCATCTAAAAAAGATTGGGTGTTCATGTCTTTAACTAGTATATAAGCACATCTTAGAGTATGAATTTGTATATGATAATTCATCTAAGCACCATCAAGGAGACCAGGATAGGAGCGGATGAAATTTGCATACGTGCTTGGTGATGTGGCTATACTCACTTTTAGCACTCAGTGTCAATGCCCTTACAGATCCGGGGATTTGCCAGAAATCCAATGCTTGTCTATGCCATTTGATCAAACTTAGTTATATGCCTCCTTTTTAGCTCAGAATATTGCCAACAGATTCGTAGGGTAAACATTACATATGATTGTGAGTGACTTTGGTTTTGTCAAAAATTAGAGTTGGAAGGTTGCTTTACTGAAGCAAATAGTCGACCAAACCTTTTGAAATACGGAGTATGAAAGTTAAAATTTTGGCGCTTTTAGTGAGGATTGTAAACGCTGGGTCAAGTAAACACAATCAGAAGGACTTGCGCAAGCACACTACTAGTAAAACTTGAGATGTCTGGTTACAGTTGATGACAGGAAATGGCTTACGAGTTACAACACAACTTTTTTCAAGAGAAGGCCTAAAATAACGAGTTGGCTGTAGAGCCTAACATATGCTAAAGCACCATATGCCGCATGCTCAGATGATCCTCTCTTTCAGATCTTCAAATTTCGCAAATAGTTCGTCTCTGGTTTCCTGCGTATAGGGAAAGCCAATTATTAAGCACACGCGAGGCATGACTCATGCTGGCATTATACGTATAACTGGAAATGTACCTTGAAGAGTAGGTACTTTGTGGTGAACCAGATCGAGTAGCCAGTTCCTACGAGTTCTAGCAAGTTTGGAAGCTGCAATGAGTAGAACATGTGGTTTAGCAAACACGGATCATTATGTTTTAAGTACATATAGATCCATCCAACGATGGCATAACAACATACCAGGGGAACAGAATCAATTGCAGAAACAACTTTAGATAGAACCAACAGAGCAAGCAAAGCGCCACCTCCGAAGAGGACATAAGTGGGTGTCACTTCAAAGTCCAACTGAAATGAACAAAGCCCAAATAAGTAATGTGTGAGCAACAAATAGCAATTAACTGCTTAAGAGTTCATCCAAGTCTGCAAAATGTATTCAGCAACAAACATAGATACATAATATCCCTATTAATTTCTATCTGGATAGAAGAGAAGCTGAGGATAATGCAGCTCTCTGAGTTCAAATGAACAGAAATAACTAATGCAGTATGCTGATACGATCATGCACATGATAACAGATATAGTCTGGCTTCATTTCAGTAGCAGAATTAAGTTAGTTGTGTGGTGTGGCATCTGATTCAGTTAATACAGTCCCACTTATGAAAGTTAGTGCAATTGGAATTATAGATCTCAGCTAGGTCCTAACCACCTTAGCTTGATGATTCTCACATTACATTTGCGAGTCGGCTACAATTTTGTTGTTCTGAAATTCATTCTTTTGAACAGCCATGCCGAATATCTTCCGTAAGCTTGAAAGCCATGTTGAGTGGAAAATTACATTTCTTTACACTGATTCGTTCTACACTTTTTTGGGGGTGTTATTTACTCCATTGACATGTTTTTCGTGTTCTCAACTGCCTTACACTAACATGGCGGTACTATTTGACACTCCCAGTGATATGGTCCAGTTATCATCACTACACTATGTTTTGGGCAGACATTTCTTTGCACCAGTATATGTCAGACTAACAGTAACACTAATCCAGTTTCTACGATCTGCCACATAAGGGCTATATCCCGTTGCGGGCATAATTGCAATCGTTAATAAGGTGGTGGAAAATCTGAATTCTGTCTATCCATCCAAACGTTGGAGTTGACAGTTGAGGATTTCCATCGGATTTGGGCGAACTATCCTAGCTAGTCCCCAAATCGTGGCTACCCTGTAAACAAGAAGGCACTTGCTCTGGAAAGCACAAGAGCGGAGCAGTAATCAGTACCTTGCTCAGTATGTCTTCCTCGGGCGCCTCCACCGGCGAAGACACCGGCGCATCCACCACCGTAGCCTCCACCTCGGGCTCCTCAGCGGGCTTGTCCGCGACGACGACGGTGGTCGCGGACGCGGACGCGGGCTCCTCGGACGGCACCGGGTCAGGCGCGGTCGGCGCGGCGGAGCGGCAGCGCCAGCCTCGGGCCGGAGCACGGACGGCCACGGAGACGGGCGGTCGGCGGCGGTGGACGCGGGCGGAGGACAAGGGGACAGCAGCGCGGGCGGAGGCGGCGGTGGAGACGAGGACCTCCATTTCTTTCCTTTTCCCTGCCTACCTTTCAGTGGAGGCCGACCTGGGCTGGCTGGCTGGGGTTTGAGGTTTTCGCGAGCTGCGGGGAGGATGAGGGGTGGTGGGCTGGGCGACTCGCTGACGTACACTGATGTGGACCAGTCGCTCTTGTCCGAGGCCCCCGCGTCTGTGGTCTCCCATTCCTTTGCTCTCGCTCTCTCGTCTTCTTCCTCGTATTTGCTTTTGGGAATTAATGGTTGCGAGAAATCCAACAACAAGCATATGGTAGAGCCCTCCAGAATATGCCGAATTTATTAATTATGATAAAATACAAATATATGAATAGTGGTTTATTCTACGGGTGGAGCATGTCGGTGTTCCGTTTTGTTCTGTTCCTCTGCGTTTATAAATGCGTTGCTATATTTCTCGCTCCAGCTAGAATTAAGTTAGAATATCATTCATACGGTATATTATTTATGTAACTTAATAATTTTCATTCAATTGAACCCTAGTTACTGTTGGAACTAATCTTGTTAGTTAGTAGGTTATCATGTTTATTTCTAGTTCATGCATGTAGTTAAGACAAGAAATATAGGTTGCGGTGATGTGTGCACATAGAGATGTGATCTGTGTACACATATAAGCTGACGGTGTTTAGTTTAGGCTGCATACACGTATGGAGCTGCAGTACCAAGTCAATGTGGTGGACATTAAGATCAGCAAGCGTAATTAGTTGGCACGCTGTGAGCTTTTAGTGGTCTGCAAGGAGGACTTGGTAGTGGCTAACGTGTGTTCAGCTAGTGGAGTGAAAAATGGATCAAGGAGTTGTGGCCTTGACCATGTGTGCGTGCATGTCTGCATGGTAGTTAGTGGATTAGTGCGTGCGTGGGTTATCTGTGTGAGTCTGGCTATATAAAGCCATGTAACTAGGTTGTTAATTTGCTAAGTTGAATAAAGATAAAAGCACAAGTGTGTGGTGCCAGAAAAAGCCTCTGCGTGTTCTTCTTCTCCAATGTGTACATGTGTGTGTTGATCTTGGGCAGATTCTACATTTGGTATCAGAGCCTCATGTGTTGAGGTCCGGTTCTTCGTCGTCGTCGAGCTGTATCAAGAGCGATGAAGAAAGGTGTGTGATAACCCATAAGTGTAGGGGATCGTTCGTAGCCTTTTCGATAAATAAGAGTGTCGAATCCAACGAGTAGCTAAAGGTAGGATTAATATTCTCTCAAGTTCTATCAACCATTGACACAACTCTACGCACACCAAACGTTTGCTCTATCTAGGAAATAAAACTATAGGAATAAAATGGGTATGAAAAGATGGTTTTGCAATATAATAAAGAACAAGAAGATAAAAGTTAGTTGCTGCAGCAATAAAGTATACTAAAAGACCATAAATAACAGAACCATGAGTGTGGAAAAGTGGTGGAAGGCGTGACGGAATTGTTCATAATTAATTAGTGAAGTTATTCGGTTCATCGTCTTCGATGCAGTTTTCTATGTGAGAGAGGCAAAGCATACACGTTCTCAACTACTTGTGATTACATGTACTATATGATTGGAACATTAGCAAGCGTCCGCAACTACTAACATTCATTAAGGTAAAAACCCAACCATAGCATTAAGTTCATAAGGTCCTCTTTATCCCATACAATGTCAAAAACCGGGATGGGGCTTAGGTTTCTGTCACTCCGGCAACCCTACCCCCCGGCCTCCTTCACATACTACAAACCCTATGATGTTATCCACGCGTGCAAGTATATAATGGGCACCATAGTACTGTACCATATCAACATACAACTCGAATCAACCAAATACATTCAATAATTCAACCATAAGACAACAAGGAACTACATAAACATGACATAGATCATAGGATAATATTTTATAGCATCAAACACCATGTTTACATAGGGGATTACAGAGGTTTGTGAGAGAGTGGACCGCTGTAGCTATAAGGAATTGGCGATGGAGATGGCGGTGAAGGCGGCGGCCATGGAGGAAATGGCAAGGCGGAGGCGGCGCGGGCGGCCGGCCGGCCAAGGGGGAGCGCCGCCCCCTAACCCCCTTCCTCCATGAATTCTTGGTGTTGTAGAGTAGCCCTCCCCCTTGTAGATGAGGGCCAAGGGGGAGGCAAATTCGTGACTTTTGGTGGCTGCCCCCAAAACTAGGGTTTCCTCTCTTTATATAGGTGGAGGCAATGCTTCCCGGCCCTACGATGGATGGCCCTTTGATCCAATGGCTCTTGGACACCTCTAGAACCTTCCTAGGGACCACTCATTTCCTTAATGAGGTCCCAAAGTCGTGGCTTGGTCGAATCCTCCAAGTTTGATAAGAGTTGGAGTCAATCACGTCACCAACTTTTGGAAACCCGTAATCAGATATTTGGCCTTCAGTAAAATGTGGATTCCCGGAGCTACGGACCTCCGATTGGGCTGTTCTTGGGCTTAAATGAAAGTTATGGAAATTGCCCACAACGTTGCAGGCAAATTGATTTTCAGTTGACGTCGTCTTCTGGTCTCAAACTGTCAATCTCTGAAATCTGTAAGGAGGACAGATTTTAGGAAAGTCAGAGTCCACCTCCAACAAGGCTCCTTTTGCATTTTTGCCAATTTCCAAGTGATTCCTACACATCAAAGTGTAAAACAAGAACATTGTGCACTTTTCCAACTATTAATAGGTTAGTCAAATTAAAGTATAAACTTAGTATGAAAACAAGTGTCAAAGGTATAAGAGAGGCATGAAACAATAAAAAATTATAGATACGTTTGACACGTATCAGTGTGCTGCCCGGTAAGTTGCGCCACCGGCGGCAAGGAGGTGATGGCCATGGAACAGAGGCCATTGCCATGAAGAGTTCAGCGTCCATGTCCGAGTCGTCGACAAGGTGCGTCATCGGCGGCAACATGGAGGCGGGTCACCGGCGAGTTGCGGCACTGGTGATGAACATGTGCGAGTCGTCGAGAAGGTGCGTCATCGGCGACATCATGGAGGAGAGTCACCGGCGAGATGCGACACCGGTGGCGAACATGCGGCAGCGAGCGTGTCATGGCGGCACACTCGCGGTGAAGGCGTAGGAGGTGCGAGCCTCTCATCGAGGCCAAGGGAAATCGGTGGCAATCGGCGTGACAAGATGGCATTGGCGGCCGTCTTCGTGTTGCAACGACGGCAACGACGACAATGGCTTCAAGAGAGGAATAAATACTAACAAGATTAGGGAGGTGATTGTTGGAACTAATCTTGTTAGTTAGTAGGTTATCATGTTTATTTCTAGTTCATGCATGTAGTTAAGACAAGAAATATAGGCTGCGGTGATGTGTGCACATAGAGATGTGATATGTGTACACAACTACACATACAAGCTGACGGTGTTTAGTTTAGGCTGCATACACGTGTGGAGCTGCAGGTACCAAGTCAATGTGGTGGACGTTAAGATCAGCAAGCGTAATTAGTTGGCACGCTGTGAGCTTTTAGTGGTCTGCAAGGATGACTTGGTAGTGGCTAACGTGTGTTCAGCTAGTGGAGTGAAAAATGGATCAAGGAGTTGTGGCCTTGACCATGTGTGCGTGCATGTCTGCATGGTAGTTAGTGGATTAGTGCGTGGGTGGGTTATCTGTGTGAGTCTCGCTATATAAAGCCATGTAACTAGGTTGTTAATTTGCTAAGTTGCACAAAGATAAAAGCACAAGTGTGTGGTGCCAGTAAAAGCCTCTGCGTGTTCTTCTTCTCCAATGTGTATATGTGTGTGTTGATCTTGGGCAGATTCTACATTTGGTATCAGAGCACCAAACTAAACACCAAATTACTATATTGTCAGCACCAACAGGTCCTAAACCCTAACTCTCACAACTCACGGACGGAGGTAGGAGACGATGAACTGGACACGGGGATTTTCAGCGCACGAACGCCTTCTTCTTCCTCGAGCACCAACTCGATCCCATGGAGATTACAGAGGGGTGGGATTATATAGCCGTGGCTCGCACACACGCCACCACGGCTGCGCCCACGACGCGCACACACACGCACACGCACCCACTACGCCACGGCCTGCTCCGCCCTTGGCTCACGCACACGTCGCGCCCGTACGCGAAAAACGCGGCCAGCTCGAGCCACAGGACCTGGTCCTCCCTCCTATCTTGCTAACGGCCTAACAGAACACACGGATACAATGCACGCACACACGCATGCCTACTCGTCACGGGCACACGCCACGCCGTGCACGGACCCGACCTGGGCGCGCTCACGCCAGTCCACCGTGCACGCCATGGCTTATGCCAACATTCTCCCCCTAAGCCATGACCTAGGGGAGGCCCGGCTAATCGCCGGCGTGCCACTGCTCCGACGCCGCGCCTTCGCTGCGACGCCATGCCTCCGCTGCTCGACCTGGGCGCACACACGCCCGTGCCACCGTGCCGGACTCGACCCGGCGCACACACGCCAGTCTCCGTCGTGCCTCCACGGTCGCCGTCTTCTCCGGCTCCGGCGACACACGCCGAGCAGCCTCGAGCGACAAACGCCGGAAGGATGTAGCCGAACTCGAGCACGGACTCGAGCACAACGGCGACATACGCCTCCTCCCGAAGTCAACCGTGCGCTCGTACGCGCAGCTACGCCTCCACGGTCGCCGCTCCTCGGCCGTCGCACCGCGCCGCTGCGGCCTCCGCATCCGCGCAGCATCTCCACACCACCGAGCCGTGCCTCCGCGGCCTCCTCGCCGCGCCGCCGCGGCCGCTGCGCCACCACGCAGCACCCGACGCTCGCCGCACACATGGCGTCACATCGCGCCCCGGCCCCGATGGGCTCTGATACCAATTGTCAGCACCAACAGGTCCTAAACCCTAACTCTCACAACTCACGGACGGAGGTAGGAGACGATGAACAGGACACGGGGATTTTCAGCACACGAACGCCTTCTTCTTCCTCGAGCACCAACTCGATCCCATGGAGATTACAGAGGGGTGGGATTATATAGCCGTGGCTCGCACACACGCCACCACGGCTGCGCCCACGACGCGCACACACACGCACACGCACCCACTACGCCACGGCCTGCTCCGCCCTTGGCTCACGCACACGTCACGCCCGTACGCAAAAAACGCGGCCAGCTCGAGCCGCAGGACCTGGTCCTCCCTCCTATCTCGCTAACGGCCTAATAGAACACACGGATACAACGCACGCACACACGCACGCCTACTCGCCACGGGCACACGCCACGCCGTGCACGGACCCGACCTGGGCGCGCTCACGCCAGTCCACCGTGCACGCCATGGCTTATGCCAACATTTACTCCCTAGTTGCCTGTGATTGGTTGAAAAAAAGAAAATCACATATCGAGGAAGCATAGCGGATAGTTTTCATCAACAAAATTTAGATAAAAGGCCAAGAGGCCCGACGTTAAATTAATAACGTCAAAAGCCGCGAATGAGATACACACTGTACACACAAACAAGGCACCCGAGGAGATTACAAGTGATCGACCAGGAACAACGCCGCCACCATCCACACAACCACAGACAAGCTCAACATGAAACCCGAGGAGACTGCAGGTGACCAACCAGGACCATCACCGCCACGATCCACATCGCTGCAGACAAGCTCAACATGCAGCCCGAAAAACGGAACCTAACAAGCTCCAAGCCTTGCCAGAGAGTCCTACGCTGAAGCAGCACCAAAGCGTCGGCGTCGGCACCGCACAACCTTCGGAGAGCCACATGCCATGAGCTCCGAGACAACATCTTCAAGTAGAGCACGACGCCAAAGCGTCGCCACCGCCCGATCGAAAGATCTTGGATTTTCATCCGGAGCATAGAAGCCGAGAGAAGCAGCAACAACGCCTTCAAGAAGGGGACGACATTCGTGGACGTCGTCGTCGCGGCCGAGAAGGTCCTGGCAAGAGTTTCACCTCGTCCAAACCTCTCTGCCTTCTACACACAGCACTGAGCGTCGGGCAAACACCCGGGCCGCCGTCACAGCACGCCTCTCGCCAGCCCCCCATGCCGCCCTCACGATCTCGTCGGCCAACACCTGAGTCTCTGGTACGCCCGCCAACCAAGCATACTCCCACCATCTAGGGCTCCCACCTGGCTTAGAAGCACGCCACACCATTGAACCGAAGAGGAAGGAGAGAGAGGGCTCCACCACGACTACATGCAGTGACATATCTAGGACAGAGGCGAAAGGGCTCGGGGCCCCTGCCTCGTCCCAAGCTCGAGGTGTCCAGCTGTGGCCGCAATGCCCTGTCGACACCGTCTAGAGCCCTCTTCGCAGATCCAGCCGGTTGAAACGCCGCCGCACGACCATGCCCTCCATGGCCGCGCCAAATGAATGGCCTCCAGAGCGCTCACGACCTCCCCAAGATAGCAGCACCGCCGTGCTTCGTCACCCACATCGACAGTTGCCGCTACGAGCACGCCACCATAGTGAAGCCGCCGCCAAGTAGCGACGCCGCCTCACCAAATCGCCTAGTGCGACACCTCCACCGGCCACGTCGGCCCGCACGACCACTACCGCGTGAGGGGAGACAGAACACCGTCGCCGACGGCGCCGCCAGGGCTTGGCCCGACGACGACCTCCGACTACGACGAGGAGAAAGGGAGGGAGGGAAGGGGACGAGTGGAAGTGGATAGGGTTTCACACTGCCGCTTGCGGGAGCGACGAGACGAACGTAGTATTTGCAGTGGTTTCGTTTTCATCAAATTGGTGTCCCTGCCTTACAAGTTAGTAAGTTATAGCATCTCCACCGGGGCCGCCTAAATTGTGTCCGGCACACCTCAATTGGAGGCCCAATTGGGGGGGTGCCGGACACTTGTCCGGCACCTTTTTCCCCTCCCACACCGGCACCCCCAAAGGAAAGCCTCAAACACAATAAAAAAACGAAATCTACGAAACAGTTCGAATTTCATTCAAATTTTGTTATATATTACAAGATTTGAACAAAATTTAACTAAAAACCTAAACCTAATCTACTCTGAGGCGGCAGACCAGTCGAAACTATCGTCGCTGTTGTCGAGGAGGATGAGGGTGGAGGAGGAATCAGCGCGGGAGATGGACGCGCCATCGTGATGCGCACGGGAGGTGGACGCGCCGGCAACGCGGACGATGTGGAGGCCGAGGCCACCATCACCTAGCGCTCCACAGTCTCCAGGAAGCCGGGGGGAGTCTCGCTCGATCTCGGTGGCCGACGCCACCAGAGCGAAGCATGCAGCGCCGCCTGCCTCCGTCACATCGCTTGGGAAAGCGGCAACATTTACACCGCTCATTAAGCCAGGGAAGAAACCGCTCGTGTGTATGACGGGCGGGCCATATCTGTCGGAGGCTCGGGCCAGACAGTGTCCGGCACCGCGAAGGCAACCCCCAAAGTTGGAGGCCCTGTTCACGGTGCCGGACATGTTTTGGACTGGACAACGGCTTTGCGACCCCCCGGTGTGGCCGGTTTTTCTATCCGGCACCCCAAAGGAGCTTTACGGGCCCTTTTACGACCCCTGGTGGAGATGCTCTTAGGGTGTGTTCGGCAACGGTCCAGCTTCGCCAAACTCCGTCGATCCAGCTTTTGGCAGCTCCAGCATCCCGAACGGAGCAACAACAGTTCGGCAGTACTCCTCAGTTCCGCTGGGCCAAAAGTCCAATTCCCTATAGGCCGGCCTGCTAAGATTGCTACCTCCAGCCACGTTCGGGTCGGTAAGATGGCCGGCCTGCTAAGATTTCTACCTCCAAACAGGGGAATCTGGCCGCCGCCGCAGCTGCTTGAGGATGGTCGGGCTTGAGGGGGAGGTCAGCGGCCACCGCAACCTTTGAGGAGGAAGCCGGGAACGACCACTGTGAAAGTGCATGGTTGCCCCTGTCGTGGTGGCATCAGCGACATATCCATCAAGGATGGAAAAATTTGTGGAGCAAGGCAACGATGGCGTTCGCGCGGGATTGGGTAGCAAGCACGCAAACACACGCGATGTACCCAGGTTCAGGGCCCTCGTGGTGAGGTAACACCTCTACGTCCTGCTTCTTCTTGATTCTTATTGCTCGATCACGGAGTGTGGATTACAGGGTGCTCCTAGAGCTGTTTTCAGGTGGCTGCCGGCTGGAAGTCCAGGCCGGCTGAAGGTTGGCGATGATCTACTACTCCTGTCTTCTGTCTAGTGCTCCCCCCACGCAGGAGGCTCTAGCCCGCCTTATATAGGCAACGGGCTAGGGTTTTGGGTTACAAGGAATTTACAAGTTTGCCCTATGACATCACTACAGTACAGGGCCGGCTGGAGCTCGTTGTCATGATTCTGTACAGGGGATGCCCGACAGGAAGTACTGTTCACCAGGAGCGGTTATGCGGGGCTGGCCCACTGGTACGGAACTGTCGGTTGGTTGGTCCGGCTCCGGTTCAGTCGGACGTCCGCGTCCGGGTAGACGCAGGCGGCCCGTTCCAGCCGGCGTGGTGCAGGCGGCTTCACTCAGCCGGCATGAGGAGTTTGGAGGTGTGAGCTTCTTTGGGGTATCCGGGGTTCAACTCCCCGACGATCGTGGAGTCTTGCTAGCTTGCTGGGAAGACTTCGCGGTCTTCCCCTGGTCTGGATTGTCGTGGTCGAGACGTTGAAGTCAGAGATAGTGCCGGCTGAAACTGGAGCCGGGTGGATCTGGAGCCGGATGAAGTTGAAACTCGTGCGCGGAAAGAACCCCGCGGGCTCCCTTGGTCTTGGCTGCATGCCGTCGAAGTTGACGATGGTTTGTCCGGCTGCGCGGAGCCGGGGCTGAAGACCTTGGCGGCCTCGCATGGCCGACTTGAGGATTCGGATCGTGGCTTACGTCAGCCACGCTCCCACGTCTCGCCCGTCTGGAGGCTCTTCCCGGGAATCGAGGCAGAGCGCTTCAGCTTCGTCGCTGGGATCTTCTGTGGCAACGGCTTGCTAGTGGGGTCCTTTGCGGGTGGTTCGGCGTAACCGCGCGCCACGCGTCGTGCGGAGACACGATCTTGCCCGTGGCTCCTTCCTTTAAAAGAAGAAGGAGGGGGGAACGGTGCAGGCTACCGTTCCCCATTCTCCAGCTTGTGCCCTAGCTTCGGCCTTCCTTGTGCACATCGCATTTCCCCACATTCTTCCTGCGCCCTCCTCTTCTTCGCCGGCGGCGCCCTTTTTCCGACGGGGAACCGAAACTCAATGGCGAGCTCTGGAGCCTGGATGGGGTCCAGCATCGACGGCGCGGAGCTCAAGAAGCTCCGCAGCGGGATGCTCATCGGCCGCAGAGAGGAGGTCGGGACCCGTATTCCTAACGACGATGAGATTTCGCCGGTCGCGGCGGTGAACGAGTCCGTGGTGTTCTCCTCGCACCTGGCGAGGGGGTTGGCATTGCCGGTGAGCCCCTTCCTCCGGCAGTTCCTCGACTTCTACGGTTTGCAGCTTCACCACCTGGGGGCGAACAGCATTACACTGCTCTCTTGCTTCGTCACCCTCTGTGAGGCGTACCTGGGCCTCTAGCCCTGCATGGAGCTGTTCGGGTTGTTCTTCTTCCTCCGCGCCCAGACTTGCGATAAGAGGTTGCGGGAATGCGGACGCGTCTCCATGTCCACGAAGAACGTCCTCTTCCCCAAAGTCCATCTGCCGGAATCCATCAAGAAGTGGCAGAGCAGCTACTTCTATGTCCGGAATCTCACGGCGGAGGACCGGATTGGGCTTCCTCGGTTCGTGAACCTACCGCCCGCCGACAAGTCCTGGAACCGGAAGGCGCCCGTTGATGAAGAGCTGGAGGCGGTCGTGACGGCTCAGATGAAGGACCTGATCGCAGGCGGGCTGACCTCCAGGGACTTGACGCTGGCCTGGCTGGCCCGACGGGTGTATCCGCTGCAGGCTCGGGCGCACAAGATGTGCTTCTATTCGGGTCCCCGAGATCCCACCCGGGCTTGCACGGAGGTCTTAGAGCTGAGCGAGCTGCGACGCTGGGCCGGCCAGGTGATCTCTGACGGGATCAAGCAGAATTGGCGGTTCGGCGTGGAGCCATTCTCGCGCGCACGGCGCGCTCCTGCGGTTAGTTTCTTTCGCCGTTTCTTGTCTTGAATTTCTTCGAGCCGGCGGAGGTGCTAATTCGGCTGGTGTGTCTTTGCAGATTTGCGATCTCCAGAGGGCTAAAGACCTCGACGTTGTTTTCGGGGCGGACCGGACCGGTCCCCCCCCTGAGGAGCAGATGGCCCCTGACGAAGAGAGCGCCTCCGACGGTGAGGCGGACAGTGAAGGGACCACCTCGGATGTGGAGGCGGACGTCGATTCCCCGTCGCGTCTGACGCGGGGAGGCGGCCGGTCAGGCGCGACGACTCCACGGAGTCGTCTGACGGCGCCGATGGTGTCGATGTCGAGGACGACGGCGACGGCGATGGCGATGGTGATCGTGCCGTGGCAAGCCCCGCCGCGGCCGACTCTGATTCTGACCGGGCCGCCCGCGGGGGCCCGGGCCTGGAGCGCGGCGGAGCGGCACCGGTTCCGGCTTCCCGTGGTAAGTCTCCCGCGCCCGGCCTCGCCGAACAAAACAGCGACGGCGGTGTGCGCGTGTTTGTCGATCTCTCCAGTAGCTCCGAACCGGACTCTGAGGGTTCTTCTTCCGTGCCAGCCTCCAAGCCGGGCGTGTCCAGCCGCCGAACGAAGGTGCTGGAGGCGAGCGTCCGGAAGGCTCGGTCGCTGCCCTCCCCCCAGGTTGTAAAGGAGAGGCGGTCGAAGGCGGCCGCCGACTCAGACGCGGGCGAGAGCGTCCACAGGCGAGGCGGCTCGTTCATGAAGCGGGGTGTGCCCCCCGCCAAGAAGCTTTCTTCATGTTGTGTTTGGATGCATGGAATTGGGGCATGGAATTAGAATTTGGGCCAATTCCGCGAATTCCGGCGTTTGGTCTGGCCTCGGAATCTTGGCGTGGAAACTTAACCAAATTCCGCGCTCGGAATCCTCCCGTGTAAACAGCTGACCAAACATTCCGAGCTCGCGAGCTCGGAATCGCTCGGAATTCGCCCCTTCTCCCTCCCCGCCTCCATCCCGTCTCCCTCCGCGCCTCCCTCCGCCGCCGTTCCGCCGCCGCCGCGTCGCTCGTCCGTGCCCACCTCCCTCCCGTCTCCCTCCCCGCCTCCCTCCGCCGCGTCCCCCGCCGGCGTGTGCCCCCGCCGCCTGCGAGCCCGCCTCCCTCCTGTCCGCGCCCCGGCCGGCTCCTTCGACCGCTGCCCTCCTCTCTCCCACCACCGCCGCCCTTCTCTCCCCCACGACCGCCGCCCTCCTCTCCCCCACCGCCGCCCTTCTCTCCCCCACGACCCCCGCCGCCGACTGCCCCTACCTCCGCCCTACCGTCGCGTGCCCCTGCAACTGCCGCTGCCTGGAGGAGATCGTCCCACTCCGGCCCGCCCCGAAGCTCCGCTTGGCGGCCACGCAGGGAGGGTCGCCGGCAGGATTTGGAATGGCGGCGACGGGAGGATGAACGCGGCGGCGCCCCTCATCCAACAGAAAATTCCAAATTCCATTGTTTGTACATCCAAACAAGATTTGGAATTTGGTACCACCTTTTGATTCCAACATAAAATTCAGAGCACATCCAAACAACCGAATTGAATTGGAGCCAATTCATTTCCATCTCGAATTTGGAATCTTAGTCCAATTCAATTCCGCGCTCCAATTCCATGCATCCAAACACAGCATCAGTGTTCAGCCGGCCGACCACAGCCGGATTGACGCCCGCCGGGAAACCCACGGCGGAGGAGCAGGCGGATGCAATCGTGGCCGACATCAGGGCCGAGGTCGATGCCAGGATGGGGGAGCAGGAGGATGTTCCCGCCGGTGGCGCCAGTGTTGAGGTGATTGGTCACGCTTCTGGTGGTGACTTCATTTATGACTTGAATCCCGATGATTTGGAGAGGGAGTTTTATGCTCGTATGGCGCAGGCGGATTTGGCCCGGGACGCTTTTGACGTTGGTGTGTCTGTGGAGCAGCTGATGGCCTCAAGGGAAGCCGAGGCGAAGGCGGGGGCGGACGTGGACACCGGGAAACCCACGGTGGCTGGTGCCGAGGTTGAGGCGGCGCCAACTTCCGCGAAGCGGCCGGCTGACGGCCCTGTCGTTCACACGAAGGGCATGGAGGTGACCTCCGGTGGCGTGAAGCGCCTTCCCGACAACGTGCCTGATCCTCCACCAAAGCGCTTGAGGAGGAGGAAGCCGGAGGAGCTAGGCACACGCGACGGGTAAATCTTCGCGTCGAGGCAGAAATCTTTTAGCCCGTGCTTCTTGTAACGATGCTTTTGTCGCTATGTAGGGAACCACTCTTGATTGATGTGGCTACACCCAACGTGGTGGTGGAACCCGCTTCGGGGCCCGCCCCCCGGAGACGGCGAGGGCGAAGGCGGACGTGGAGCCGGGGAGCCGGGTGTCGGCCGACGCAGTTCCCCTTGTGGTCGATTTCGACCCTCCGGTTTCGAGCGGTGGCGACGAGGTGATGGCGGACGCCTTCAAGACAGCTCCTCGGCCTGGTGCCGGGGCCGGAAACCTCACCTTCCCCGCTCCTTCCTTGTCCGTGGTCGAGACGGCCAAGGACAAGGCCATTGCGGGGGCAACGGCTTCGCTCCCTGGCCCCCGTCAGTCAACCCTGGTGTGCATTCCTCCGTACTCCGGGCCGATTCCGGCTCGGCCCGACGCATCGGGGGAGTTTCCCCTCGCCGCATTGGTGGAGCAAAAGGCCAAGGAACAGCTGGCCAACATCACGCTGCTTCGCTCCTCGATAGAATACGCTTTCGCCGAGGCGGCCAAAGAGGCGACGATGCTCAGGCGGGAGCTCGAGGCGGCTAAAGGTTTGGTTTCCCTCTTCGGTCGTATTTCTCCGCCTCGGTACTTTGCCTTCTTCTTGTGCGGCTTGACTTGACGGCGACCCGGCCTCTTCAGGTGACACCACCTCTCGTGCCGGCCTGGAGAAACAGTTGGCGGCTTCAGTTCCTCTCAGCACACATAATTCCCAGCTGAAGAAAAAGGATGCCGCCCGAGCGCAGGTCGAGGCCGATCTCCAGGCGGCAGAGAAGGTGTCGGAGGAGCATCGCCTGGAGGTCGTCCGGCTGGGGGAAGAGGTGAAGAAGCTGCAGGAGGCTGAGCAGCGGAGGCAGGGCAAGGTCGAATCCCTCCGGAAGAATGGGGATGACCTGAGGCGCCAGCTGAAGGAAGCCGTCAACGCCAATGACCAGATCGCCCAGGCGGCCAGGGCGCGCGAACTCGAGCATGAACAGCTGGTGGGCGGTCTGATCAAGGAAGTTGAGCGTGTAAACGAACTTATCCTTGGTACGTGCTGTTTCCTTCTCTTTTATCTCTTGCTTGGAATCTTCCACTTGGTCTCACCAGCTTGAAATGCAGGCTTCTATCCTGAGGCGGATGCGCAGGTCCAGAAAGATGTCGCCTCGGTGCATTCTCGGCCAGAGTCTTCTGGTGCTGCCGCTGGGGCCGTGCCGTCTGCTTCCTCTCGTCTTCTTCAGTTCGACCGAGAGTTCAAGCTACTGAGGGAAGCGGCCGGTTGCGTCCTCGAGACCTTGTGGCCGGATACCCCCTTGCCAAATGCTCTCCGCGACTTGTCCGTACGGCTCGAGGGGGCGCCAGCTGGCATCGACGAGCAGGTGGAGATGGCGGCGCGAGGAGGCACCGACATGGCGTTGGCCCTAGTGAAGTCTTGGTATCCGAACATGAAGATGGACATGCTGGTGGGTGGCTTCCGCACAGGAACGTCCCTTGCGAGCTTGCGCCCGGAGATCCTCATGGCTTCAGGGCGGATCGCCAAGGCCGTGGACTTGACGCAGCTGGTGCCTGCCGAGCCATCCACGGCGGCTCGGCCAGCTGAAGACGCTGGAGCCGGTGACACTGCTGCCGCCACGGATGCTGCTGCTCCTTGATTTGCTTGCTCCCCTGGAATGGAGGGCGTACTTGTAGAACTTATTATTCTGGGTTGATGACCGTCTTGATGTGCCACCTGTTATAACATGAATCTGTTCCCTGTTGTTGGTTGCTATCTTTGGTATCATTTTCTTTTGACTGTTGGGCCTTCGTGCCAGAATTTGTGTTTGTCTTGGTGATGATAATTACTATGCCTAGCCCCCGAATTTTGGGCCGGCTTGAGCGTCGAGCTGGGTCGAAATTTTATGCCTCTTATTCATCTTGCGTTTTCTTCCGTAGTCTTGATGACGTGCAGCCCCCGAGTCTTTGACTTGGGGTGTGGCAGTTGATCGTCCGGGTGTGCGGGGCCGGCTCGACGGCTGCGCAGCCCCCGGGAATATTCCTGTCGGCTGACGGCGTGGCAGCCCCCGAGTCCGTGACTCGGGGTGTTTTTGTTCGTCCGGGTCTGCGGAGCCGGCTCGGCGGCTGCGCAGCCCCCGGGAATGTTCTGCCGGCTGACGGCGTGGCAGCCCCCGAGTCCGTGACTCGGGGTGTTTTTGGTCGTCCGGGTGCGCGGAGCCGGCTTGACGGCTGCGCAGCCCCCGGGAATATTTCTACCGGCTGACGGCGTGGCAGCCCCCGAGTCTGTGACTCGGGTTGTTTTGTTCGTCCGGGTCTGCGGAGCCGGCTTGGCGGCTGCGTAGCCCCCGGGAATTCCCTGCCGGCTGACGGCGTGGTAGCCCCCGAGTCCGTGACTCGAGGTGTTTTTGTTTTTCCGGGTCTGCGGAGCCGGCTCGGCGGCTGCGCAGCCCCCGGGAATATTCTGCCACCTGACGGCGTGGCAGCCCCCGGGAATTTCCTGCCAGCTAACGGTGTGGTAGCCCCCGAGTCCGTGACGACGGCATGGCAGCCCCCGGGAATTTCCTGCCGGCTGACGGCGTGGCAGCCCCCGAGTCCGTGACTCGGGGTGTTTTGTTCGTCTGGGTCTGCGGCACAGCCCCCGGGAATTTCCTGCCGGCTGAAGGTGTGACAGCCCCCGAGTCCGTGACTCGGGGTGTTTTGTTCGTCCGGGTCTGCGGAGCCGGCTCGGCGGCTGCGCAGCCCCCGGGAATATTCCTGCCGGCTGACGGCGTGGCAGCCCCCGGGTCCGTGACTCGGGGTGTTTTTGTTCGTCCGGGTCTGCGGAGCCGGCTCGGCGGCTGCGCAGCCCCCGGGAATATTCTGCCGGCTGACGGCGTGGCAGCCCCCGAGTCCGTGACTCGGGGTGTTTTGTTCGTCCGGGTCTGCGGAGCCGGCTCGGCGGCTGCGCAGCCACCGGGAATATTTCTGCCGGCTGACGGCATGGCAGCCCCTGAGTCCGTGACTCGGGGTGTTTTTGTTCGTCCGGGTCTGCGGAGCCGGCTCGGCGGCTGCGCAGCCTCCGGGAATATTCTGCCGGCTGACGGCGTTGCAGCCCCCGAGTCCGTGACTCGGGGTGTTTTGTTCATCCGGGTCTGTGGAGCCGTCTCGGCGGCTGCGCCGCCCCCGGGAATATTCTGCCGGCTGACGGCGTGGCAGCCCCCGAGTCCGTGACTCGGGGTGTTTTGTTCGTCCGGGTCTGCGGAGCCGGCTTGGCGGCTGCGCAGCCCCCGGGAATTTCCTGCCGGCTGACGGCGTGGCAGCCCCCGAGTCCGTGACTCGGGGTGTTTTGTTCGTCCGGGTCTGCGGAGCCGGCTCGGCGGCTGCGCAGCCCCCGGGAATATTCCTGCCTCCTCGGCTTCGCCGCCCGTTGCGCTGGTATCCACGTGTCGCCTGGAGACGGGGCGCTGACGGTTTAGCTTCCTCGAGTCCCCTTATAAATAGTGGTGCGGGGTGCGCTTCTCTTGCTTTATCTTCTTCTCCACTTTGCTCCTCCTTTGCCCAGGCATGGCGCCGAAGAAAGAGATCGAGTTGGAGCCTCCCGTTGTGGCCAAGCGCGGTCGGGGTCGTCCGCCGAAGAAGGACGCCGGGGGGTCCTCCAATGCGGCGGCGAAGCGCGGCAGGGGCCGGCCGGCAAAGCTCGGACGCGGCGGCGACGGCAATGCCGTCGTTGCGACGACTGGTGGTAACCGGAGCCCCTCGCCTGCCCGCTCGGAGTCTCCTGTTGGTGTCTACTGGGACGAGTTCCCCATCTCGGAATTCCTCTTGACGCTGTATGAGCCCATCCAGCGCATCCAGTGGCTTCCTCGGGCCGTCGCCAACACATTGGAGGGGGAGGGCCCCTTCACGTTTCTTCTTCATCGGGTTGGAGCCCGTCAAGGGCCTTGGGAGGTGCACACTCGCGTCATCGTCAGCCAAGAAGGTGGAGCGGTTCGCCGGCGGGCTAAGTTCTTCTCCGGCTGGAAAGCTTTCGCTAAGTTCTTCCGCCTGGAGCCTCCCTTCATCCTCCACTTCCAGCTGAAGCGCCAGACTGGGGTCCTCTATGTCAAGGTCTTCGACGGATCCTTGTGTCTCAAGGAGTGGGAGGAGAGTGATGACGATATGACTCCACCTCCCGCTTAGCTTTTAGGTTATCTTGTAACCTGCTTGGTCTGTAGGTGAGGTTATCCACCTGTGGACTTCCTCCTTTTGTTTATGTAATCTGCTTCCGGCTGTAAGCCCTTACTTATGACGTCGAATGCCGCTTGCTTTTGTTCTTACGTTTGTGTGCTGTTGACCGGCTTGATCTTTTACGCGCCGTCCTGTGTCCGGGTTGAGTTCTCCGAAGCCGGGAGGCGGCATTTTTGTGCGGGAGATGAAATGACGAAGTGGTTAGCTTGCTCTTTCGATTATGGAGAACATTTTGATTTAGCGTAGCTCAATTTTACACTCGCCTGTAGCCTTTCCCGCCGCCATTCGTGTGCACTTCACCGTCCAGCGGGATCATGCACACTACTTTGATGTTAGGATCCGGTTTGTTGGGCCAGAGTTTTCTCAGCCGGCAACGATTTCTGTTTCTTACGTCTTTCGCATACAGTCAGCCTCCAGCTTGTTCTCTTGCCGGCCTTAACCGGATTCGAAGAGTTAGCCGTTTAGCGTTGTGTAGTTAATCGTCCGTAATAGGAGAAGAAGTTGCCGACTGCCGGCTTGGCCGAGTTTGCAGAATAGCGATTTTCCAGCCGGCAGTACTTTCCCTTAAGCGTTTTTCACGTGGTTGGCCCCCTCCAGCTTATTCTCTTGCCGGCCTTAACCGGATCCGAAGAGTTAGCCGTTTAGGCGTTAGCCGCGCTACACAGCCACCGAAGGCAAGTTTGCCAGCTGCCGGAGCAGCCGGAAAGGAAATGCAGAAAACATTTGCGAAAAAACTGCTCATGTGCTCATCATTCTCATTTCTTTATTGATAGCATGGGTGATACATACATGGTTCTTTCTCAAGTGTAGAATCGACGCAAGAGTGAAGCATTCCATGGCCTTTCCGTTTCGTCGCCTTCCTTGTCCATCGTGTCCTTCTTGTGCTCGCGGGCGTCGATCAAGTAGTAGGCATCGTTGACGAGTGCTTTGCTTATGATGAATGGTCCCTCCCAGGGTGATGATAGCTTGTGCATGTTCTTTGTGTCCTGAATTAGCCGGAGCACGAGATCGCCTTCGCGGAAACGGACCGGCCTGGCCCGCCGGCTGTGGTAGTTGCGTAGTTGCTGCTGATAGATTGCCGACCTTGACTCGGCAAGCTGGCGCGCCTCTTCGAGTAGGTCCATCCCGTCTTCATAGGCTTGCTTTGCTTCTGCCTCCGTGAACAACACGTTGACAGCCATTGCAGAGTCGGACCAGCTGGTTTGCATCCGCCAGCGCAGTCGGCCAGTAGAAACCGTGCCTGAATGCCTTGGCCACGATTGCTCTTGATGACGCGTGGTGGCCGCATTCGCCTTGATGAATTTCCCTGAGGATCTTGATTCCTTCTTCTTGGCTCACACAATGCTGGAATATTCCCGAGACGCTTGTACAACTCGTTGTTGATGATGGTGTAAGCGCTTGCTCGGCGTTTGATTTGCCTGGCGATGAGCTCGTGGTTGCTTGTCCTTCGCCTTTCCGCGACTCGTGGATGACGCCTCGGCGCCCTGCTTGGACTTGCCGGCTGCGTCGTAGCCTGGAGGCGGCTCATGATGCTCCCGGCTCGCCGTTGCCTCGGTTTCGCGTTGCTGCCGGTTGGCCGTGGCGAGGAGCTCTTGGACCCGGCGTGCTTGTTGACGTAGCTCCTCGGCTTGAAGATGGGGTAGTTCTGCTGCTGCCGCCTCCGCAGCCTTCATGTTTTGCACCGGGCAACTGTACTCGGGCAAGACGATGTCCGAATGCTCGTGCGGATGGCCAGCACGGTTCAGGGCACCGCCGAGATCCCCTCCTTTGCGCCTGACTTCGTTCAGCTTCTCCGTGTTGCGTCTTGCCGGCTCGAACCCGTGGATGGTGTTGTACTCGCGCATCGTGGCGTTGAGTCGGCATTGCGTCGATGCGAGGTGGAGAGCCTTGTCGTATATCTGTTGACGCATCCTCTCTAGATTGGCCGCCGCCTTGGCTGGATCCGCACCCGGCGCGATGGGGGTGCTCAGCAACTCGAAGTCAGCTTCAAGGTTGCGCTGGAAGCGAGAGGGTTCTCCAGCTTCATGAACAGTTGTGGCAATGCCGCCTCCTGCCGCCACGTGCTCGAACATGTGCACCTCGGCGTAAACGCTGAGCTTGGCGTCGTCGTAGTCCGCGTCGCTGGAGCCGAGGTAGCCGAAGGCGAGGTCGATGTCGCAGATGCTGGCGTCGAAGACCGAAGGAGCCAAGCACGAGTAGACCTCCTCCGGGTACTCCTTGGCGGCGATGGCGACGTAGACGTGGAAATCGCCGAGGGTGACGACGGTGCCTCCGCTGGTGAAGCCCACGTCGGCGAAGCTCCTGGTGTTGTCGAGGACGCACCTGATGGAGCCGATGGAGAGCACGAGGCCGGAGACGACCCGCCGATCATCTACGGTCCGGGATCCCGCGCAGAACGTGATTCCGCTCGCCGCTAGCCCCACGGTGGGCGCCAAATGTCGTGGTGGCATCAGCGACATATCCATCAAGGATGGAAAAATTTGTGGAGCAAGGCAACGATGGCGTTCGCGCGGGATTGGGTAGCAAGCACGCAAACACACGCGATGTACCCAGGTTCAGGGCCCTCGTGGTGAGGTAACACCCCTACGTCCTGATTCTTCTTGATTCTTATTGCTCGATCACGGAGTGTGGATTACAGGGTGCTCCTAGAGCTGTTTTCGGGTGGCTGCCGGCTGGAAGTCCAGGCCGGCTGAAGGTTGACGATGATCTACTACTCCTATCTTCTGTCTAGTGCTCCCCCCACGCAGGAGGCTCTAGCCCGCCTTATATAGGCAACGGGCTAGGGTTTTGGGTTACAAGGAATTTACAAGTTTGCCCTATGACATCACTACAGTACAGGGCCGGCTGGAGCTCGTTGTCATGATTCTGTACAGGGGATGCCCGATAGGAAGTACTGTTCACCAGGAGCGGTTATGCGGGGCTGGCCCACTGGTATGGAACTGTCGGTTGGTTGGTCCGGCTCCGGTTCAGTCGGACGTCCGCGTCCGGGTAGACGCAGGCGGCCCGTTCCAGCCGGCGTGGTGCAGGCGGCTTCACTCAGCTGGCATGAGGAGTTTGGAGGTGTGAGCTTCTTTGGGGTATCCGGGGTTCATCTCCCCGACAGCCCCCATGCATGGTTTTGGTAATTAATGACAATCACTATGGACTAATATTTGCATTGAGCTATATTGGTAGGTGTCCATTAGCTTGCTTGTCTCCATTTGTTGGAGTCAAGGTCTTGCTTATGTGTTGGAGTCGAGGTTAAGGGAAGAAGATCATTTGTTGATCAAGGCCAAGGTGTTCGTCATCAAGATAAAGGCCAAGTGAAGATATGCCGAAGTGGTGCTTCTCCCATCTTGGTGTATGGGGGAGCCACATGTGAATCTTCACCAAGCGAAGCGCAATCAAGAAGATGGTTCGTCTTGAGGAGATGAAGATCGTCTCCATCGACCTCAAGTGGATTAATGCGCAAGGCAAAGGTATGATCTTGATAGGGTTTCCTTTTTACCGGTCTCATGATGCTTAGTGAGAGACCGGATTATAGGATAGATAACCGTACTATCAAGAGGGGCTCTCGACCGAGTAACTTGATCGTATCGTTCGTGGAGAGCTCAACCCTTTGCATCCTTGCATCCTTGAAATCATCTTCATTGGTTCTTATTTGACTCTTGGTGCTTGTCGTGCGTCTTATGACAAGGCTAAGATCACCAAAAACGGTTGCATATGCGTCTTCATTTTGCATCTTCGGTATTGGAGATTTTGCCGGTTCATCCTTTTGGAAGGTTTCACCTTTCCAACCCTTTGCAAAATCTCCTTTGCTAGTTTGCCATTTTCAAAGGTTGCTTTTGTCGTCCTCTTTCCAACAAAATTAGTTTTGCTTCATTCGGACTTCAATTGCAAAAGAAACGGTTTTTTGGTTTGCGAAAAAGAGCTTTTAAACTTTCCCCATTTGGTTTTACAATATATTGTTGGACCATGATGTTTCTCTGCATATTCTTGTTGTGCTCATTGTGACGATTCCAACGAGTCCAAGATTATCGAAAACGGAGTTCATATGCAAAAGTTATGGGGCTTTGGATTTGCTTTTTGGATCTGGCCCGGAGTGTGTCCGGAATCACCGGCCTGGCCGGAGTCTCCGGCCGTCTAGACCGGTGTCGGGGGGCAACCCCCGGATAGGGTCAAGATGACGAGACACGCATAGACTCGGAGTTGATCGGGTCAACACTAACCGACATACCATATCAACATACCCGGAGTCGACCGGGTCAAAGCTAACCGACATACCCGGATGTCGGATCATGCGGATTAGATGTCGGATCCTCTCCTTTGTTCTTCTTATGTGCAGGAAAGGTGAAACCGAGTTAAGAAGTATCCGGCATGCCTATGCCGGATAAGAGAAGAGGGAGTTATATCCCGGTGGACGGTCAAGGCTCACGTCTTGTCCCTACAATCACGGAGCAGACGTCGTGCCACTGGCACGATGGGACGCGCTGCCTAACCCTTGACCCGGAGGTCTCGGGATGGGGAGTCAGGCCTCCATGCTGCTGACCAAGGCAGTACGGGGGAGCATGGGACGGGCATGGCACTTGTCTTGTCTCTGGCAGAGATGACGGAAGCAGTCAGAGGATGACACCGGCCGGACATGGCCACAGTGTTGGCTACGCCAGCACCCACGTCAGCCCTAACCTTGTGCCCTGGGTTCCATTATATAAGGAGCACCAGGGGCTCCTCTTACGGGGACGCTGGACACTTAGATGATACTCTAGACTTTCCACACCGGAGAGCCCACATAGAGCCACTGAGCCATCGCAAGACTCGGTAGAGAGCCCGAGTGATACACCTTTGCCTTAGTTCATAGCTTTTCATACACAGCTCGAGGAGCATCTTGTAGCCCGAGTATAATCCACCATATAAAGATCAGACAAGCAGGAGTAGGGGTCTTACCTCCTCACGAGGGCCCTGAACCTGGGTAAATTGTGTGTGTGTTCGTGCTTTCCGTGTGCGTATTCCTACGCACTAGCCCTCCCCGGTACCTCCAGCGTCCATCGGCCCCAAGATAAGCCTACCTAAGGTATGGTCACCCGCACACCATTATCACGGATAATGGCACCAATTTCGCCGAGGGAGCCTTTGCTCGGTTTTGCCAGGAAAAGAGAATCCGGCTAGATCTGGCATCGGTTGCACATCCGCAGTCCAACGGACAAGTGGAAAGATCAAATGCTCTGGTTTTATCCGGCATAAAACCCCGGCTAATTGAGCCACTTCTACATGCTCCGGGGTGTTGGCTGGATGAAATCCCGGCTGTATTGTGGAGTCTAAGGACTACCCCGAATCGCTCTACTGGCTATACGCCATTCTTCCTGGTTTATGGAGCAGAAGCAGTTCTACCAACCGACATAGAGCATGACTCGCCAAGAGTCGCATTATATACCGAGTCTGAGGCAAAGGAAGCCCGGGAGAACGATGTTGATCTGCTCGAGGAAGCACGAGAATTGGCGTTGTCCAAATCAGTGATATATCAGCAGAATCTCCGACGCTATCATAGCCGGAAAGTAAACCCTCGCAAGTTCCGAGAAGGGGACCTGGTCCTTAGGCTTGTGCAGCGCACCGCCGGGATGCACAAGTTATCACCTCCTTGGGAAGGGCCATTTATTGTGAGCAAAGCTCTGCACAATGATGCATATTATCTTATAGATGCTCAGGCGCAGGTGAAGAACAGGATGGACAGATCCGGAGAGGAGACCAAACGACCTTGGAATGTAGCTCTTCTTCGCCCTTTTTACTTTTAAGGACCCACTGTATGTATCTCGAAACCCTGAAACGAAATGTCGGCACCTCGAAAAGAAACTCGGGGACTGCCTTGCTGTGAAATCTGTGTTTGTCTGCATGTTTATTTCTGTTTCCTGTATGTCGGATGGCTCTAAAAATCGTATCTCCATGTTTGTGAGTATTGTATGCTATGTCTTTGTGATTTTGTGACCTGACTGCCAAAGAAACCAAAAATGGTAGGCAAGGGCAAAGATTGCAAGGTGCAGTAAACAAGAAATCGGACTCGGGGACTCGGTCCAGGAGCGATTCGGTTTTCTGTTGACAACCTTGTGTTTTATGTCAGATGGCTCTAGGCCATATCTCAAAGTTTCAAGTATTGTATGCTATGTTTTGCTGTCTCGTGACTCGACTGTCGAACGCCGAAAAAGGTAGACAAGAGCTGGGATTGTGGCACCTAGTACATAAGAAAAAAAACTCAGGGATTTGGCCCAAGCGCAATTCGACTTAAGCTATTTGTTAATCCTGTGCTTAGTTCTTTATCTTATATGTCGGATGATTTTAAGCCGTATCTCAAAGTTTTTAGTATTGTATGCCGTATCTCGGTAATCTAGTGACTCGACTGTCAAACACCAAAAATGGTAGGCAAGAGCAATGGTTGCAAAGTATGGTAAACAAGAAAATAAACTCGGGGACTCGGTTCAGGATGATCCGGCATACGTCTAATCATATTAAAATGTGCAAAATAAAGTACCAAGCGCTAACCATAAAGAGCTTAAGGTGTTTATATTACATCTGCACCCGACATCCCGGGGATCTGATGATTTGAGTTTTTGCTAAGTCTAAGCAGCAGGATCTTTGCTACTCGGAGCAGAAGGAGCGGCCGCGGCCTTGGCGGTTTCCTCGGCCGTGGACCCCGCGGTAGTGCCGGTGGCAGTCTCGGGCGGAGTCTCGGCCTCAATCTCCTCGTCGACTCATTCTTCAGTTTCTTCTTCGTCATCGTCGACATCTTCAATCTCCTCCGCTTGAGGAACCCGTTGGCCAGGGACAAAGCTGTGCACTGGAGCATACTGGATAAGGGAATGCGCTATATCTTGGCGACGCCGGATGAAATCCAGGTCAGTGGTCCACTTCGACCCATCACACAGAGTCTTGAGCATGTCGAGGTCGATCCCCTCGTACCAAGACAACACGTACATCAGCGCTTCATCAGCACCGACTCGGGCGGAGGATGACCGCCAATCGTCGAGTCGTTCCTCGCTACTCAGCAAGCACTTGGCCAATTCATCAACTGACTTAGGGTGCTCGCACTCGGGCCAGAGAACACTGTAAGCCCGGATCGCAGAGGAGAGGAGTTCCACTACGATAGCCCTCAGCGGCGACATCCACGACTTCAAGGCCACCAGATGGTCATCCATGTCCCACTCGGCCGCGATAGGACCCTCTTGGATCTTTTTCTGCCGGAACTTCCAAGTGTTGTTGTCTGCACACTACCAGGAAAAGCATTATAGGGAGGTTGCCTATCTGTGGCGCACCCTTAATCTATGCGCCACAAAAAATTATTCTGTGGCGCATGGCTATAGATGCGCCACTGAAATTTGAACATTCTGTGGCGCATCCTTAGCCCATGCGCCACAGAATATCAACTTTCTGTGGCGCACTGCACGCCATGCGCCACAGAAAGGGAGACTTCTGTGGCGCACCACTCTTCATGCGCCACAGAGTACGCGTGGGCCCCACCTTCAATCAGTGGGCCGTGGTCCATCTCGGCCTTTTCTGTGGCGCACCGTGGCTGGTGCGCCACAGAAATTCATCTTTCTATGGCGCATCCTCCTCCATGCGCCACAGAAAGTTGAATTTCTGTGGCGCACTAGCAGCGGTGCGCCACAGAATAGCAACTTTCTGTGGCGCATGAGGGCCCGTGCGCCACAGAATGTGGACGCCCAGATCTACAAAAAGGTGGTAGACCACCTTTCCCCATGTGACCCCCCTTCTTCTTCCTAGCTCCCATCTTACTAACCCGAGCTCCTTCTCTCTCCCATGCCATTTTGACCATCCTATTCTCCATTATTTGTTATTAAACCTACCACAATTTGATATATAATTGGTGAGGGCTTGGGGAGAGTCTCCATATATATTCTCCTCCTCTCTTTTTGTCCACTATTTTCTCTCCATCACCACACACTCTCTCTCATCGATCACGGTCACGTCTCGGCAACGGATCTAGATCTACAAGGTGGGTATTGGTGTATGGATGTTTGTTGAAGGCATGAGAAACTTGTCGGCGGGCGATTTACACGTATATGCATGAAACTTGTGTGTGTGGTTTGATTGAATCTTTGCATGTTGTAGCTTGCGCCGGCGTGGTGCATGGATGTTTGCCGAAATGTTGATTCATTTCCATTTCGGTGAATTTTTGCACCACCCATATGTCCTACTTTTAGGGGAAGTCATGCCGAATTTTTCCGTCGAACATTTCCGACTTCCCGCATGAGAAGCTTGTATGTGTGTGAGCATGTTGCGATTACTTAATTCTAATTAATAACACATACT